>JAWPHD010003361.1:0-220400 GCA_037043455.1 Cyrtodaria siliqua | reverse complement strand
GTCACGTCGCTGTCAGTTTTGACGGTTGGCGCCGTCTATCGGTCAACATTTTTAAAGAACAGTGAGTCCAGACGCTCGCTAGCGCTCGCAGTCAGCTTGAGTGTGTATGGATGATAGAGACTAACTGGAAATTGAAACAACTATAGTTTTTCCTTGCACCATTTAATGATTAAAAGTAAGTGTTTTGAGACTATACTTACATTACTTATTGTATCAAAGCATCTTATACAGGTAATAGTTGTATTTGAAAGAGGAAATTTCTAAATGTAGACAGTGGAAACAGTATTTTAAAGCCAAATCCCTATTGTTATATGTTTTCGCGGATTTGATTGTGTTTTTTTTGTTGCTAGAAAAATGGTTTTCAGCACTGCAGATATTATTTGATTCAGTATTATATGCAAGATTTCACCAAGTATGATCATGTAGGTCTTCTAAGTGATGTAGATGGAACATTATAAATTTAAGAATTGTTCTTGAACTGTTGTATTTTCAATGAAATGTCACTGAAATTTTGGTGAAATTTCACTGAGATTTCACTGTTATTTTTACCAATTCAGGTGAAATTTCACCAACATTTCACTGAAACTCACTTATATTTTGCCCAATTCTTTCAGTGAAATGTCACCGAAATTTTAGTGAAATTTCACCGAAATTTTAGTGAAATTTCACCAAAATTTTGGTGAAATTCACTGAGATTTCCCTTTTATTTTGCCCAATTCTTTCAATTTCACTGTTATTTTGCCCAATTCTTTCAGTGAAATATAACTGTTATTTCAGTGAAATTTCAGTGTACATTTTCACTGGGGGGCCCCCTTCCCCACCCCCGCTCCCCCCACCCAACCCCCACTTGAAAATCTAATTTTGTTGTTTCTTTTTTATACATATTTCTGTGTTGTTTTAGTCATTTCTTACACATATATGTTGCAAACTTCCCATCCCCAAACCCCCACCCCGCCGCTCACCCCCTCCCACCCCCACCCCCACTTGAAACTTTTTTTTTTTTTTAACATATTTCTTTGTTGTTTTAGTCAATTCTTACACATATATTTTGCCCCCTCCCCCCGCCACCAACCCACTCCCGCCTCTCCCCCAGCTCTCCCCCAGCTCTCCCCCACATCCCACCCCCACTTGAAACTTTTTTTTTTTTACATATTTCTGTGTTGCTTTTGTCAATTCTTACACATATATATTGCCCCCTCACCGCCCCTCCACCCCACCTACCTACACCTGCCTCTCACCCCCCGCCCCCCCACCCAACACTAGAATTTTTTTTTATTTATTTTTTTACATATTTCTTTGTTGTTTTAGTCAATTCTTACACATATATGTTGCACGCTCCCCCCCAGCCCCCAACTCCCTCCCGCCTCTCCCCCCCACCCCCCTGCTCCCCCCACCCCCCGCTTCCTCCCACCCCACCCCCATTTTTTTTTTTACATACATCCACCCCCACCTCTCTCCCACCCTCACCCCGCACCCCACTCAAAATTCGATTTTTTTTTGATTTTTTTTACATATTTCTGTGTAGTTTTGGTCAATTCTTACACATAGTTATGATGTGCTCCCAACCACACCCCACATTGTTGTAGCCTTGTTTTCTGATGGTATATACTAGCTCGAAATTTATTATTCTCCGAAAAATCAAATAGTCGAGCTGCGCTGTTCTCCGACAGCTCTTGTTTTTTTTTGCGAGTGCAGATATTTTCAACTCGCAAAAATGCATTCTTACTTGCGCTTTTTTCTCTTTTTAATAAGACATTTCTGTGCATAACTTATATAATATTTACATGACGCGAAACCCACACTTTACTCTTTCACGCCGTGTGATGAATTTACAAATCACTTGCTTACGCGGAGTTTGGATGATAAAACTACTCGGCGTGGGAATCAGCTACGTGTAAAGCTATCGGATAGCTTAGTATCGGCGTACTTACTTCGCGTAGACAAACTCGGAGTTCGCTGAGTCGAAACTGCACAGGTAAAAGGTGCAACTTTTTCTTATTTCAGTCATTTTAATGCATTATTATTGCATAACTTCAAAACAATCGAAGCAGAAGACAATTTTACTTTTGTTTTGGGAAAATTCAAATGCCCGGATAATGTATACTGGGTCACGCTAGTTATATGGCGGTTCCTATTACCAGGTTCGTGGCGACTGAAAATAAAATTCAATTAGTAATTATTATACTGGAAATTAGAATTATATTTTTAATCAATCGTTATTTGTAACAAATTTTACTATTCTGCTGTTGATTATTAATACATCGATAGGTTCTTCAGTCGGAAATAATCAGAAAAATTGTAAAGAATTCCGGGTCTTAAACCTGTTGTTAGTGCCGCCTTGTTAAAAGGTACATACATGGCCAAGGATTATGGGTAGCCTAATTATGTCGGTTGAAGAGAACTGTGACTTTTGGACAACAGAAATGAAAAAAACTTGTGATTAAATGCATTAAAAGTTTGAAATATTTGTTTCGAAATGTATTCATTGTATTTATCAGTTGTGTCAACTTTGCACAGAAAAGATGCACTCGGCATTTGTATTTTTCTGGCGATTGATTGCTTTGTCAAGCCCGATGTCGGATAAATCGAAAATTCACAGATTTATTCCCAATAATAAATCACCCCAGGTATATAAGATTGTGTTGGAAAAGACAACTAAATTATAACTACTTTTTAATTTTCCTGTTTTATTATTTGATCACCTGTGCTTATTTTGTACAGAAAAGGTGCACTCGCAGTTTTGTGTGAGTGCTGAAAAAGTTCTTCTACTCGCATTTTCTTAAATCAACTCGCATTTTGCGAGTTTGGCGAGTTTGCGAGTGCTAAATTTGAGCCCTGTTGTACTATAAATGGTCCAAATTCAAAGAAAGGACAGTCCATTATACATTCATAGCTGGGCTCTTCAGTTGTCTTCGCCACTCGCCATAGGCGAAACCAAATTGCAAATGGCGAAACTTTTGTCAAGTGCTTTCGCCAATTTGGCGAAAGTCATTTTGACCCATGTAAACTGACAGCTGGTATTGGCGAAAGTTGCGAAAGCGCGAAAGGAAAAAGTCTGAGGTAGCGGCCATCTTTTTCTGGAAAATTCTTGACGGGTTCTCGGTGTTTACAAAAGAGTTAAAATCTATAGACTGTGTTACGACCTTGCGCTTTATATTACACAAGGCTTATTTTACATAGCGACGTCTAACTCCAACTCACTTGGTGTGCCTATACTGGAGGAAAATTAGAAACCCATCAAGAACTCGCCGAAAAAAGTCGCATTTTTTAATAATAACAACAACGCAAAACAGCGCGTAAACAAGACGTCTAACTCTTACCAAAATGGTAATAATTAACCTTTCTCATACAAAGATTTATACCCTTTTAGCTAAAATAATGACTTTGTAACTCCGTTATTTAAAACAGAAAGTAGCCCATGATACGTACATGTAAACAACATGTATACATTACATTGTCATCTGTTTTCGCGCATTGAAGCCAGGCCATTTATTTTGAGTTGTATGTGAGGCAACAAAAAACAGAACGATTACTGTGTCATCCGTTTTTTCCATCATGGATAAATTTAAATGCTTGGTTGCTTGCTTGATTGATTGAAGGGTTTCACGACACACCAATACGTAAAAGTGGCACATGTCATAAAAGGGAAAGCTCCCTCTCCATTTAAATCAAGATAAAAAGTATGCAATGTTCTGACTGTTCATCTCAACTAGAAGTGGAAGGAGACACTGTGCTCTTTATTCTACATTGGATGTAAACTTGATCTTCTACTTTGGTTGGTGGTACCACAGCGGGTCGTAATTAACCAATGAACATGAAAATTGAATTTGGTTTTACGGTGCACAAACTTGAGTGGGACAAACACGGTATATATGAAATAACTTGATTCTATTGATTCTAGAATTAACAAGAGAATCTTATTTGACCTATTTTTGATTGGTATTTGTGAAACCTGTGCTATAGGGAATATAACTATATTAATTGATGTGCATTAATTATCCTGTTTCCATGTATAACATACATCATGTCGTAATCAGCAAGTCAAAGAATTAATATTATTCAACTTGGTTTCAGGGCTCAATCTAGGCAAGGAATTTAGGGGGAAGTCACTTCTCCCTCAAGTGATTTTAGGGAGAAGTGGAGAGAATTTAGGGAGACTTCACGCGACGTGTATACGTAGACAACGGTTGAATAGTCATCACCATGTATATCGCAGTGCAGTGAATACAGTGTAATGCACACTAATTCTTTTTACTCTATAATATGAGCTTGAAATATTGATGCAAATTTCTATGATAATGGATTTATTACTATACTGTACCTTTTAAAAAAAAAAAGAAAAAAAAAAGAAGTTTTTTTTATTATTTTTTTTAATTTTTAATTTTTCGGCGACTTGAACTTCGCTTTGATGTGCTGCCAAGGCGAAGTCAAGAGATCGAGGGCGCGTTCTTCGCCCGAATCGCCCTGTAGATTGAGCCCTGGGTTTAATATATATACATTTATCACATGGAACTGCTTGTATTCCGTATAATATACCCATTACGTATTTCCTTATATTAACCATGTGTAATACAAGGCGACCGAATCAAGTGCAGTGTCAGTACGTTCGTCTAGTCAATGTCCCGGAACACGCGTTTAGTCTGTGGAGTCCGTGGATATAGCACTAAATCGGCGATGTTGTCAGGGTAACAGTCCGCCGTATGTAGATTCACCAATAATGTGTAGTTTCTTGTCGTTTTTGAGTCATGTGATAAAAAGGATCTGACATGAGTTGTCATTTCATACAAAATTTTATTAAACTCATCCAGGAATTTGTTATCAGTCAAAGCTCTAACCTTAAACAGTTACGTTTTTCATAACCTGTGACTGTTATTAAAAAAACAGCGAAAACTGGGATAGTAACCAGAAGCAGTTACTACCACAAAATCATTCAAGTTTAGATGCATTCTATCTTCTGTACAGGAATTTTCCCTGTATATATATAATTTTCTCCAGGTAGGGTGATTATTCAACTTTACAACCATGCAATAAAATTCTATGAGCATCCATGAAAATCCAATGCGCAAAGCCTCTTAAGTTACCAACTGTTATGCAATAAAATTTATTAAAAATCATTTTGTAGGCACCAACATGACAATTAGTGAACAACAGCTAATTGGATCTTAATGAAGATGTATTTATCCTTAATAATAAGTATTCAGACATAAATAAACACTGCACATTTGGCAACTATTTTGATTTATTAGCAAATGATCCTGGTAACTGATTTAGGTTACAAATGGTTATTAGGGAAACGTATCTGCTACTCTAAACCAAAGGGAGATAATAATTTGGCATTTTAATAACTTCCAGCAGTTATAAAACTTGTAACTGTTTAAGGTTAGAGCTCTGACTGGTTATTAAGCTCGCCGGAGGCTCGCTTAATAACACATTCCTGAACTCGTTTAATAAAATTTTGTATGAAATGACAACTCATGTCAGGTCCTCTATATATATATTAATGATAAGATAAGAAAGTTATACAAATATTTTAATCTGAAATTGTATTAAATTTTGCTAAAGTGGCTAAAAAAGCTTAGCCAAAAATGGCTAAAGAAAAATCGAATTGGCTAAAGAAAATTGAGGTGGTTTAGCCAAAATGGCTAAACATTTTTTGGTCCAATGAAGAGCCCAGCATAGAGGGGTAAGGATTAAGTCTCATTTGTATTTTTGGCTCTCAGAAAAAGACTGAAAACAAATTGTAGGATTTGAAGATTTTCATTCCGAAGTTCGTGTCCGGACCGTAACTTCGCAACCCCTGCAGGGATTTTTAAATAACTTGGCGCAAGTGATCACCATAACAAGACAATGTGTCGCGCCCAAAACCCAGGTCCGTACCTCAAAGGTCAAGGTCACATTTTAAGTTCATAGGTAAAAAAACAGGTACGCAATTTCGTGTCCGGATCGTAACGTCACAACCCCTGCAGGGATTTTTAAATAACTTGGCACAAGTGATCACCATAACAAGATGATGTGTCGCACGCAAAACCCAGATCCGTACCTGAAAGGTCAAGGTTACACTTGAAGTTTATAGGTCAAAAACAAGTACGTAATTTCGTGTCCGGACCGTAACGTCACAACCCCTGCAGGGAATTTTAAATTACTTGGCACAAGTGATCACCATAACAAGACGATGTGTAGCGCGCAAAACCCAGGTCCGTACTTCAAAGGTCAAGGTCACACTTGCAGTTCATAGGTCAAAAACTGGTACGTAATTTCGTGTCCGGACCGTAACGTCACAACCCCTGCAGGGATTTTTAAATAACTTGGCACAAGTGATCACCATAACAAGACGATGTGTCGCGCGCAAACCCCAGGTCTTCAAGGTCACACTTGGAGGTCAAAAGTCAAATTGTGTCCGGTCAATAACTCTGGCATTCATGGACGGATTTTCAAATAACTTGGCACAAGTGCTCACCACAAAAAGACGATGTGTCGCGCACAAAATCCAGGTCTGTGGCCCAAGGTCAAGGACACATTTAGAGGTCAAAGGTCAAATCGTGTCCGGTCAATAACGTTTGCATGCCTGAACAGATTTTCAAATAAATTGGCACAAGTGCTCACCACAACCAAATGAGGTGTCGTGCACAAATCCAGGTCCATGGCTCCAAGGTCAAGGTCATACTTAGAGGTCAAAGGACACTTCGGGGGCATTTATCACTTACAGTGATATTTCTTGTTTTGATTCTGATTTTCCAAATATAACCACTGAGGCAAGAGCAACTCTAATTGTACTGGTGAGATGGTAACCTAATTCCCAGGAGAAATTGCAAAACATTACGTCATGTGACCTGGTCACACACCTGCTATATTTATGACTAACAATCATTCCATTTATGTTACAAAAGGGTGATTTGGAGAAATTACTGTTGAGCAGCAAATAGGATATACTAAGGTTGATGTTGTAAGGGATTTAATTGATATAGATATTATATAGCTTTACAATTAAAAGTTGTGGTAGCATTATGACATTTTTACGCCCCCGAAGGGTGGCATATAGTAGTCGCACTGTCTGTCGGTTAGTCTCCGTTCGTCTCCGTTCGTCTGTACAATCGTGTCCGCTTCATAACTCTGACAATAATGGACGTATTTTCAAATAACTTCGCACAATTGCTCACCACAACAAGACGATGTGTCGCGCACAAAATCCAGGTCCGTGGCTCCAAGGTCAAGGTCACACTTCATGGCCGTCGATCTGCCGATTTTGCGTCCGGTAACCGGTTTAATACAACTTAAACATGAAGACTATTTAAAACAATGATTATAATCAAAATTATGACCACAAAATAATTCCCCCTTTCCTGTAAAAGCACGCTAAATTTCCCCACCCAAGGGGTATGGGTCGCAGTCCCCCAAAACAGATCGACGGCCCTGCACTTATAGGTCAAAGGTTGACCCGTCGTCTGTACAATCGTGTCCGCTTCATAACTCTGACAATAATGGACGGATTTTCAAATAACTTCGCACAATTGCTCACCACAACAAGACGACGTGTCGCGCACAAAATCAAGGTCGGTGGCTCCAAGGTCAAGGTCACACTTAGAGGTCAAAGGTCAAAACAAGGTGCTTTTGTGTCCGGTTAATAACTCTGACATTCATGGACAGATTTTCAAATAACTTGGCACAATTGCTCACCACAACTAGACTACGTGTCGCGCACAAAACCCAGGTCAGTGGCTCCAAGGTCAAAGTCACATTTAGAGGTCAAAGGTCAAATTGTGTCCAGTCAGTAACTCGCGCATTCCTGGACGGATATTCAAATAACTTGGCACAAGTGCTCAGCACAACCAGACGACATGTCGCGCACAAAAGCCAGGTCCGTCGCTCCAAGATCAAGGTCACACTTAGAGGTCAAAGGTCAAATCATGTCCGGTCAATATCTCTGGCATTTCTTGACGGATTTTGAATTAACTTGGCACAAGTGCTCACCACAACAACATGATGTGTTGCGCACAAAATCCAGGTCCGTGGCTCCAAGGTCAAGGTCACACTTAGGTCAAAGGTCAAATAGTGTCTGGTCAATAACTCTGGCATTCCTGGACAGATTTTTTATTTTTTTTTTTGAATATTTTTTTTAATAATCTTTAGCTCTACTGAATCTACTAATCTACTGATTTTTTTTTTGAATATTTTTTTTAATTTCATTGATTATTATTTTTTTACATTTTTTTTAAAATAATTTTTAGCTCTACTGATCAGAGATCAGCAGAGCTTATGCCGTGATGCGGCGTCCGTCCGTCCGTCCGTCTGTCTGTCCTCTAAAATTACTGAATGGATTTTCATGAAACTTTACAGATTTTTAAAATACGAGTTAAAAAATACGAGTTTGTAGCGACTACTTCTTGAAAACTATAAGTGATATTGATATGGGACTTTTTCTGAAATGATCAGCATGACATGATGTTGGTCCTTGTCGAAAATCGTTTTGATTCGATGTTAAACATGGCTGTCAGCGGCCATCTTTGTTTACATAAAGTTATCTAGTAAAAACTTGTAGCGACTACTCCTCTGTAACTACTCGACGGATTTTCATGAAACTTCACAGGAATGTTGCTCTTGATTTCTAATTGATCCTAGCAAAATTTCCGGTCGACTGGAAATTCAAGATGGCCGCCATGGCTAAAAATAGATTTTCAAAATTCAAGTTTGTAGGGACTACTTCTTGAAAACTATAAGTGATATTGATATGGGACTTTTTCTAAAATGATCAGTATGACATCATGTTGATTCTTGTCAAAAATTATTTTGATTTGACGTTAAACATGGCCGCCAGCAGCCATTTTTGTTTACATAGAGTTATATAATGAAAACTTGTAGCGACTACTCCTCTGAAACTACTTGATGGATTTTCATGAAACTTCACAGGAATGCTGACCTAGCTATCAAAAACCTATCAGTACACGCCTACTAGACTCCGCAACCGCCTCCAAATAGAGGTGATAATACGACGTTTCGGAGACACTTCCGATGCGGTTGCGGAGAGCAAATTGAAGCAGCAACGGTAAGTGTAATATTTTCTTTTTTTTCGGCCCTAACTCGATCTTTTTCAAAAATCGGGGAATGTGGTACGATGTAGGAATGTTTTCCCTTCCTGTTTCATGTGTTGGTTTCAAAATTTATTGAAAAATGTGGTCTGTAGGATTGTCATAAGTCAATCAACGAGTGTAATTTTCTCAACTGGACATGGTTTTTACTCCGTTTTTCTGCTGTTTTATGAGAAACCTGCCAACGAATGAGGTCTATGACTTTGAAATCACCTATCTTTCATTGTTCAATGAAAACAATTCAATCGAATATAAATTGAAAAGAATTATGGTCATTTTTAGCTCTACTGATCAGAGATCAGCAGAGCTTATGCCGTGGTGCGGCGTCCGTCGTCCGTCTGTCTGTCCTTCTGTAAACTTTTATTTGTAGCGACTACTCCTCTGAAAGTACTGGATGGATATTCATAAAACTTTACAGAAATGTTGCCCATGAAATCTAGTTGATCCTAGCAAAAATTCATGTTGATGTGAAATCCAAGATGGCCGCCAAATCTAAAAATAGGTTTTTAAAAAACAAGTTTGTAGCGACTTCTTGAAAACTCTAAGGGATATTGATATGGGACTTTTTCTAAAATGATCAGCATGACATGATGTTGGTCCTTGTCGAAAATCGTTTTGATTTGACGTTAAACATGGCTGCCAGCGGCCATCTTTGTTTACATAGAGTTATATAATGAAAACTTGTAGCGACTACTTCTCTGGAACTTCTTGACAGATTTTCATGAAACTTCACAGGAATGTTGCTCTTGATGTCTCATTGATCCTAGCAAAATTTCAGGTCGGCCAGAAATTCAAGATGGCTGCCACGGCTAAAAATAGATTTTTAAAAAATAAGTTTGTAGCGACTACTTCTTGAAAACTAAAAGAGATATTGATATGGGACTTTTTCTAAAATGATCAGCATGACATGGTGGTTATCCGAGTCGAACATTATTTTGATTCGACGTTAAACATGGCTGCCAGTGGCCATCTTTGTTTACATAGAGTTATATAATGAAAACTTGTAGCGACTACTCCTCTGAAACTACTTAATGGATTTTCATGAAACTTCACACGAATGTTGCTCTTGATGTCTAATTGATCCTAGCAAAATTTCAGATCGGCCGAAAATTCAAGATGGCCGCCATGGCTAAAAATAGATTTTCAAAATACAAGTTTGTAGCGACTACTTCTTGAAAACTATAAGTGATATTGATATGGCACTTTTTCTAAAATGATCAGCATGACATGATGTTGGTCCTTGTCAAAAATTGTTTTGATTCGACGTTAAACATGGCTGCCAGTGGCCATTTTTGTTTACATAGAGTTGTATATTAAAAACTTGTAGCGACTACTCCTCTGAATCTACTTGACAGATGTTCATGAAACTTCACAAGAATGTTGCTCTTGATGTCTAGTTGATCCTAGAAAAATTTCAGGTCGTCCGGAAATTCAAGAAGGCCGCCACGGCTAAAAATAGATTTTCAAAAAACAAGTTTGTAGTGACTACTTCCTGAAATCAAAATCAATCAGTAGAGCTTCAAGGTCATTGACCTCTTGTTTATGAAGAGGCGGTGTCGGAGAGTAAGAGGCGGATTCGGAGAGTAAGAGGTGGTTTCGGAGACATATACTCTATATAATAGATCTATACTGAATTAAATTGATAAGTAATGTATCAACACAATTGTTTATGATGAATTATTTGTGCAAATTCTTGTTACTGGTCCTACCCATCATCATCAAAGTTTATTCTAGAGTCATTATAACATATTTGTTTTTTACCCAACAGAAGATCACTTTCATTTTTCGGTCCTGACATGAATATCAGAAACCGACCTCCAAATAAATGTTTTCCTATCCAAAAGAACTTAAGGCTTGTGTCATTGTAACGCATAGAACGAATATCGTCACAATTAAACCACCGCACATCTAGAAACAGACGAAACGCTATGTTTTTATGTTTTTAGCTCTACTGGCCAAGGGCCAGCAGAGCTTATGGGATGGTGTGTTGTCCGTCTTCCGTCGTCCGTCCGTCCGTTAACTTTTGCTTGTGTACACTCTAGAGGCCACATTTCTGATGCAATCATCATGAAACTTTGTCAGAATGTTTGTCTCAATGAAATCTCGGTCAAGTTCAAAAATGGGTCATGTGGGTCAAAAACTAGGTCACTAGGTCAAATACTTGAAAAAACTTGTGTACACTCTAGAGGTCATATTTGTTACGCAATCTTGATGAAACTTTGTCAAATTGTTTATCTTAATTATATCTTGATCAAGTTCGGAAATGGGTCACATGAAGTTAAAAACTAGGTCACTAGGTCAAATATTGGAAAAACCTTGTGTACACTCTAGAGGCCATATTTTTGACCCGAGCTTGATGCAACTTTGTCAAGATGTTTGTCTTAATTATATCTTGGTCAAGTTGGAAAATGGGTCACATGGGGTTAAAAACTAGGTCACTAGGTCAAATACTTGAAAAACCTTGTGTACACTCTAGAAGCCGTATTTCTGACCCAATCTTGATGAAACTTTGTCAAAATGTTTGTCTTGGTCAAGTTCAAAAATGGGTCACATGGTGTTTAAAACTAGGTCACTAGGTCAAACTTTGGAAAAACCGTGTGTACACTCTAGAGGCCATGTTTTTGACCCGATCTTGATGCAGTTTTGTCAGAATATTTGTCTCAATTATAGCTTGCTAAAGTTCAAAAATGGGTCACACAGGGTCAAAAACTAGGTCACTAGGTCAAATACTTGAAAAACCTTGTGTAGACTCTAGAGGCCATATTTCTGACCCGATCTTGATGAAACTTTGTCGAAATGTTGTCTTAATTATATTTTGGTCAAGTTCGAAAAGGGGTCCCATGGGGTCAAAAACTAGGTCACTAGGTCAAATACTTGAAAAACCTTGTGTACACTCTAGACGCCATATTTTTGACAAGATCTTGATGAAACTTTCTCAGATTGTTTATCTGAATTATATCTTGATCAAGTTTCAAAATGGGTCACATGGGATCAAAAAACTATGTCACTAGGTCAATATTGGAATTTGCTTGTGGGCACTCCAGAGGCCACAATTTTGACCCCTATTCAGCTCACCAGAGCACGGTACCGGATGGAGTAAACTTAAACAATCTTTTCAAAAACTAAAATGCCTAGCCCTAGAGCATTTATTGCTTTGCAGCATGTGATGGACCTGTGACAATTCTGCCCTGTTCATCGGGAGCCTTACCCTGGGGGTCACATGTTAACATACAGTTATGTAAGCAATACTTCAAAAATCTATATGTCACAAACAAGGCCTATAGCTTTCATATTTGGTATGTAGTACCATCTAGTGGACCTGTAACAAGAATTAGTTCTAATTATGCCCCTGGTACCAGTAATTGCTTGGTAAGTGTCTTCAATAAACAAATTGTCTAGCGATATATCCCCTCCATCCAACAATAAGGCCCTAGTTGAGTTCCTCTTGGGTTACAATTCCTAGCTAGCCTTAGCACAATACCTGCACTGAACTAAGGTGAGCGATTCAGGGCCATTATGGCCCTCTTGTTGTTTTTTTGATCGATTTGAACTTTTTTTTCTTTTTTTTAGCTCTACTGGCCAAGGGCCAGCAGAGCTTATGGGATAGTGTGTTGTCCGTCTTCCGTCGTCCGTCCGTTAACTTTTGCTTGTGTACACTCTAGAGGCCACATTTCTGATGCAATCATCATGAAACTTTGTCAGAATGTTCGTCTCAATGAAATCTCGGTCAAGTTAAAAAATGGGTCATGTGGGGTCAAAAACTAGGTCACTAGGTCAAATACTTGAAAAAACTTGTGTACACTCTAGAGGTCATATTTGTTACCCAATCTTGATGAAACTTGTCAAATTGTTTATCTTAATTATATCTTGATCAAGTTCGGAAATGGGTCACATGAAGTTAAAAACTAGGTCACTAGGTCAAATACTGGAAAAACCTTGTGTACACTCTAGAGGCCATATTTCTGACCCAATCTTGATGAAACTTTGTTAAAATGTTTGTCTTAATTATATCTTGGTCAAGTTCAAAAATGGGTCACGTAGTGTTAAAAACTAGGTCACTAGGTCAAACTTTGGAAAAAACGTGTGTACACTCTAGAGGCCATGTTTTTGACCCAATCTTGATGCAATTTTGTCAGAATATTTGTCTCAATTATAGCTTGCTAAAGTTCGAAAATGAGTCACACAGGTTCAAAAACTAGGTCACTAGGTCAAATACTTGAAAAACCTTGTGTACACTCTAGAGGCCGTATTTCTGACCCGATCTTGATGAAACTTTGTCGAAATGTTGTCTTAATTATATTTTGGTCAAGTTCGAAAATGGGTCCCATGGGGTCAAAAACTAGGTCACTAGGTCAAATACTTGAAAAACCTTGTGTACACTCTAGACGCCATATTTTTGACCAGATCTTGATGAAACTTTCTCAGATTGTTTATCTGAATTATATCTTGATCAAGTTTCAAAATGGGTCACATGGGATCAAAAAACTATGTCACTAGGTCAATATTGGAATTTGCTTGTGGGTACTCCAGAGGCCACAATTTTGATCTATAGAAGAAGAGAGCTATATCTAGCTATATCTATCGTCTGATTTGACGTTAAACATGGCTGCCAGCGGCCATCTTTGTTTACATAGAGTTATTTAGTAAAAACTTGTAGCGACTACTCCTCTGAAACTACTCGACGGATTTCCATGAAACTTCACAGGAATGTTGCTCTTGATGTCTAAATGATCCTACCAACATGAATGGGCGGAAATTCAAGATGGCCACCACAGATAAAAATAGATTTTCAAAAAACAAGTTTGTAGCGAGTACTTCTTGAAAACTATAACACGGTGGGGAATCAAAGGCACCATAACACTATTGTTATGCGTTAAAATTGTCACCGTGCATTTTCCGTTACGGTGCCCAGCGCAGAAATTGTCGTCAAAAGGTGAGTGTGAAATTGTGTTTTTTTTTATCAAGACGTTTTATGTCCAATTCCCCGAAATCGGGGAATGTCATTCCGGACAAATATGTCCAACCTTTATTTTGAAAGCAAAATAATTGAAAAAATGCCAACATCTAATCGTGTAGAGCGGTTGGACTTTGCAAAAGTTCATTGTTGATTTGTCAAAATCAAAATTTTGTGACCATTCTTCAACGATCTGCAGGTCTACGCTAATATTTGACCTTCATACAACTGTGTAATGGACAGACGGATGCTCTGGTACAAAAAACTGAATATTATATGCCATATAAAATGCTGTAAACCCATTTTTTGAAACGTCGTGGTGCCCAGGTCGAGACTATGGTGCCCAGGTCGCGACATGGTGCCCAGTGCAAGTAACTTTAAAAGAAAAAGAAAACGGTCACATTTAATAAAATATACACTGGTATCCACTAAATAAATAGTTATGTCCTATAGAGACTATCGGGTAGATAATTAATGGGAACAGTAACAGAGTTCGAAACAAAAAGCAGGGATTGTGGAGGGATGGACTAATTTGATAATTTAGCAGTTTGAAGTTGAATTAAGTTTCCCCACAAACACATTTTAACACAGGTCATATTTATTTAGTGGATACCTGTGTATATTTTATTAAATGTGACCGGTTTTTTCTTCAATTTCTGCGCTGGGCACCGTAACGGAAAATGCACGCTGACAATTTTAACGCATAACAATAGCGTTATGGTGCCTTTGATTCCCCACCGTGTATAAGTGATATTGATATGGGACTTTTTCTAAAATGATCAGTATGGAATGATGTTGATCCTTGTCGAAAATTATTTTGATTTGATGTTAAACATTTCTGCCAGCCGCCATCTTTGTTTACATAGAGTTATATAATGAAAACTTGTAGCGACTACTCCTCTGAAACAACTTGACGGATTTTCATGAAACTTCACAGAAATGCTGATCTAGCTATCAAAAACCTATCAGTAGAGCTTCAAGGTCATTGACCTCTTGTTTTAAAACTGTGAGTATCATTACACATCCACTTACTACAAATACTCATAACTTTCAAAAATCATGAGTATTGTATGTATTCCATATTTGCATGATAAAAAATGTTCCAAACATGTGTCTAATATTAAGGTCATACAGTGTTTCTTTGTGTTTACTTTAACTTTCATTTAATTAGCATAAATGTCTGACTGTTTTTTTCCCCAATTTTATGAAAAATCGCGCTAAAATTCCCAATTTTGAGGGTATGGGTTATGTTCCCAAAATGTAGAAAAAAAGCACTGCTCTGAACGAGTTTCTTTTACTCATTCATTTTGAATCTGATGAGTAAATACTCATTGCAGTCAAAAATTATATACAGCTCTGTGTTTATACATCTGCTTTAACAAAGTGAGGTGGGGCTATATATGTAGGAATCATTTGGAAACTGTTGAGATTCCACCTTATCTATCTCATTGGGCATTAACAGGGGGATACATCCATCCAACCACCATTTGCCCCGAGGTACATCCCCACCCCTGGTGATATAGCCACTGGGTCATAACTTGAAAACAGTTGAGATCCTCACACTAGAAGAGGTGTTCAACTTACAATGAAACATTTTTGTTTAAGATTGTTTTCTTCAGCCAGGGGCATAGCTAGAATTCTGTTGATGTGCAGGCCGGACTATTTCTAGTGGGGTCCGGGCATGCTTCCCCGGAATATTTTGAAAACATCTCTGGTGCGTTTTGGCATATATTTAGAAATAACTGCGAACAATACACATATTTAAAAGTGTCCTGTTATTTCTCAATAACACGTCAAAATAAAATAGTTTCAGTTGCGCAGGCGCAGACTAAAGTGCAAGCCCAACATTTGATTTGACCGGCGAAAGGGGTCCGGGATGTGCTCGGGCTTCCAAACACTATATCAGGAAAAAAAAGTGGAACTGTTCCGGCTTCCAAGCTTCCACCTTCATTCCTATTCACAATGACGTAACGAAACGTTACATGACAACACGTTTTTAAACGGTTAACGTCACAGAACAAAAGTAAATAAAGGGTGGATTTAATCAGATACTCAGTAAAGGTAAACATGCACTTAAGCTTAATATTACAATCGTAACCCTATTTATGATTATGTATACAGTATGTCCTGTTATTTTAAAAAGCTGAATCAATAAGAACAACCGACATTTTAAACCTTTTTCTTCTGGTAAAATAGTGCACTCTGGCGAGTTTGGGGAGATCTACTTTTGGGGATAAAGAGAACATATCAGGGAAAAGGTTTTCGGCCGGGGTCTGCAGTGCCTAAAAGCAGCTACGCCACTAGAAACATTATTTTTTTTAGGAAACGTAAAGATTTGGGCCTAGATCTATACCTTTGGGTGGGGTAGATTTCAAATTT
Organism: Cyrtodaria siliqua; assembly: GCA_037043455.1. Taxonomy (NCBI): domain Eukaryota; kingdom Metazoa; phylum Mollusca; class Bivalvia; order Adapedonta; family Hiatellidae; genus Cyrtodaria; species Cyrtodaria siliqua. Next base: position 203,984 of record JAWPHD010003361.1, on the reverse strand, counting down.
GAAAATTCGCTGCACTACGCGCAGGGCTTTTTTAACCTATTTAACAGGGGCCGAAATTCGGCCTCTTCCCAATTACAAAAACCTCTATTTTTTCCCAATTTTGGGGTAAAAAATTCCCAATTTAAAAAAAAAAAAATATATATATTTTTTTTTAACATGTTTAATTTTTTTTTTTTTTTTTTTTTTTTTTGGGTAATTAAGTGACATACTTTATACAGTTTGTATGTTAAAATAACTCGGTTCTAAAACCTAAATAATATTTTACCTAAAACTTCATTTTAATGAAATTTCCCCTTAAAAAAACATTTCCCAAAACAACGAAAATCACGCTACATTTTCCCCAATTTGGACAGTCTCGCGCATCTTTTTCCCAAATTCAGCAGGCCTAGGCCTTTTCCCGGTTTTATACAATCTGTGACCCATCATTGACGTTATACTTTGATAACATCGCAAAAAATGAAAAACAATCCTTTAACCTGCATGGCCAGTAGCATCTACACACATTAGATAAAGGCAGGGCTTACCTTGAACAGCTGATAATACACTGAACTCAAACTATTGGTGATTAATAATGCTTGCCTCTAAACTGCATAGGTGCTGACCAGCATTGGGTATAAAGAATACCATAATCTCTGATATTTTGTAATTAGACTATAATTTTTATCGGCATATTGTAAAGAATTAAAATAGCATAATAACACAAACTTATTCACATTATTGCAGATTGATCATAATGACCAGATCATTTGAAAATAAAGATAATTTGATAATTAAAAAGTTTAACTTTTATATAATAAAACATGAATAGAAATGTTAACCCTTGACCTGCTGAGCATGAATACAATGATTTATGCGGATGGTGTGAGCCAGATCAGCCTGTGAGTAACTCACATACTGATCAGGGTTTATACTGTTCGCTGCTCCTCTCACCGCTGCGGGTTCGAATCCCTCTGGGAGCTCGACTTATAAGTGAGGAAGTGTCGATTCTTACGGATGGCGGGAGGTGTACAGTACTGGTTCTACCCAGGAAAGTTGGGTGGTCTGCCTCCACCCCAAAAAATCGTCTTATATAACATTACATGTGTTGAAAGTAACGTAAAACACCATACAAACAAACTGCTTGCTGCTCAGCGGTGATTTCTCCAAAGCACTCCTTTTAGACCATGGGCTACTCAACCTTTCAGTACCAACTCAAAGAAATAGCCAGGATAGTTTTTCTGAAACGATAGCTTAACACATTATTTTTGGGCAAAAACATGCACATTTGAACAAAAATCACTAAAAACTGGAAGTTGTCTGTTATATTCATATAAATAAAAATAATGTTTGAAATGAACACAATGTATGTACATGTATACAGCTTGCCATTTTGGGGGGAAATCAGCAAAAACAACATACAAATCGCTGATTTTTGGAATAATTATTTAAAAAAATATTGACACTTTCAATTAAACAAAACAGAAGTTTTCATTCATCTAAAGATGGACTGAGATATAGGTTAAATTCTAAAGGATCTGAGATTTGGAAAAACTGGAATATTTTGGGCCAAAAGTTTCAAGTTTCAACCAAAATCACTAAAAACAGGATTACTTTTAAAAAAATAAAATTCTCATTACAATATTAGGAGATTGAAAGTCCTTAAAGTTATCTGTTATATACATGTTCATGTAAACAAATATTTGGAATGAATAAAATATATAAATGTTGAAATTTTTGGGGGAAATCAACACAAAATGAATTAAAGTCGCTGATTTTTGGCATATTTATGAAATTTTAAATTATGATTAAACTATAGCAAAACAGAAGTCGTTTTAGTATTTCTTTAAATGTAACGGTGTCATGAGCTACAGTAGAGACAGTCCTAAAGGATCAAATATTTGATAATGTCATTTCTTTTGGCCCAGAATATCGAAATTTAAACCAAAACCGCCGAAAACTTAGTAGACTATTTAAAATACAATTTTATTGCAATATAAGGGAGTTGAATGTTCTTTAAGCATTTTATTAGCTCGACTATTCGAAGAATAAGAGAGCTTATGTAATCACCCCGGCGTCCGCGTCCCACATCAAGGTTTGCGTGTAAGCTGTGTTTACATGTCTATATCTCTTACATTTCTTATCCTACCACAACCAAATTTGTTCATGGGCTTCCTTGTAGCATTATCTTATGGGCTGCATAAGCAATTTTGGTTCCTGTAACCCATGGGCTCCCATGGAACGCAAATTATGATAGCCCATAAAATGTGTCCCATTTCACATCAAATTTTGCGTGTAAGCTGTGTTTACAAGTCTATATCTCTTACAATTTTTACCCTAGCACAACCCAATTTCGCCTTTAGCTTCCTTATAGCATTATCGTAAGGGCTGCTTAAGTAATTTTGGTTCCTGTAACCCCTGGGCTCCCATGGAACCCAAATTCTGCCCTTAAAATATGTTTGTTTCACATCAAATTTTGCGTGTAAGCTGTGTTTACAGGTCTATATCTCTTACATTTTTTGTCCTAGCTGAACTAAATTTTGGAATTGGTTCCCTTATAGTATGTTGTAAAGGGTTGGATAAGTAATTTTGTCTTCTGGAAATCCTGGGCTCCCATGGAACCCAAATTGTGATGGCCCATAAAATGTGCAATAAATGCAGATCTAGGTTTGCATGTAAGCATGTATATATCTATAATTGTGGTTTGGGATTTGTTATAGCATTATGCATCTTATTACTTCACCCATATTTGGTCATGGGCTCCCTCCCCCCCCCACCCCCTACCCCTGCAACCCTCCCCGCACACCCCCCCCCTTACACCCCCCCGCCTCTCACCCCATTACCCCACCCATCACACCCCACACTTGAATTTTTTTTTAAAAATATTTCTGTGTTGTTTTAGTCAATTCTTACACATAAATGTTGCAACCCTCCCTGCCCCCACCACCCCACCCCCCTGCTTCTCACCCCATCAACCCCCCCCCACCCGCACCCGCCCCAGACTTGAATCTTTTTTCTTTTTTTTTTTACCTATTTCTGTGTTGCTTTTGTCAGTTCTTACAAATATATGTTGCAACCCTCCCCACCCCACCCCACCCCCCGCCTCTCACCCCATCAACCCACCCACCATGCCCCACACTTTTTTTTATTATTTTTTTAACATATTTCTTTGTTGTTTTAGTCAATTCTTACACACATATGTTGCCCCCCCCACCCAAACCCCCAACGCACTCCCGCCTCTCCCCCAGCTCTCCCCTACATCCCACCCCCACTTGAAACTTTTTTTTTTACATATTTCTGTGTTGCTTTTGTCAATTCTTACACATATGTGTTGCCCCCTCACCGCCCCTCCACCCCTCCACACCACCTACACCCGCCTCTCCCCCCCCCACCCCAACCCCCCACTAGATTTTTTTTTTTTTCATATTTCTTTGTTGTTTTAGTCAATTCTTACACATATATGTTGCACGCTCCCCCCAGCCCCCAACCCCCTCCCGCCTCTCCCCACACACCCCGCTCCCTCCCACCCCACCCCCACTTGTAACTATTTATTTTTTTTTTACATATTTCTGTGTTGCTTTTGTCAATTCTTACACATATATGTTGCCCCCTCCTCGCCCCTAACCCCCTCCTCCCACCACCCCCGCCTCTCACCCCGCCCCACTTGATTTTTTTTTTTTTTTTTTTTACATATTTCTTTGTTGTTTTAGTCAATTCTTACACATGTTGCCCTCCCCAACTCAAAACGCAGTTTTTTTAAAAAAAAAAATCTTCATATTTTTGTGTTGTTTTTGTGAACTATTACATAGCTTCTTACACATATATGTTGCCCTCACCACCCCCACCATCCACCACCGCCTCTCTCCCACCCTCACCCCGCACCCCACTCAAAACTCGATTGTTTTAGTCAATTCTTACACATATATGTTGCACGCTCCCCCCAGCCCCCAACCCCCTCCCGCCTCTCCCCACACCCCCCGCTCCCTCCCACCCCACCCCCACTTGTAACTATTTTTTTTTTTTTACATATTTCTGTGTTGCTTTTGTCAATTCTTACACATATATGTTGCCCCCTCCTCGCCCCTAACCCCCTCCCCCCACCACCCCCGCCTCTCACCCCGCCCCACTTGATTTATTTTTTTTTTTACATATTTCTTTGTTGTTTTAGTCAATTCTTACACATGTTGCCCTCCCCAACTCAAACGCAATTTTTTTAAAAAAAAAATTCTTCATATTTTTGTGTTGTTTTTGTGAACTATTACATAGCTTCTTACACATATATGTTGCCCTCACCACCTCCACCATCCACCACCGCCTCTCTCCCACCCTCACCCCGCACCCCACTCAAAACTCGATTTTTTTTTTTTTTTTTTTTTTTTTACATATTTCTATGTAGTTTTGGTCAGTTCTTACACATAGTTATGTTGTGCTCCCAACCCCACCCCACATTGTTGTAGCCTTGTTTTCTGATGGTATATACTAGCTATAAATTTATTATTCTCCGAAAAATCGAATAGTCGAGCTGCGCTGTTCTCCGACAGCTCTTGTTATATTAATGTACATGGGGGGAAATGTTTGGAATAAACAAAGTTTAAACATCTGGACATTTTTGGAGAAAATCTACGAAAATAATGCATAAAATAAAAGAATTTTGGAAATTTATTTATAACAAAATAAAGTATTTTACAAAACTGTAAATAAAGATGTATTAAGGTACAGACAAAAAGTTCCGAAGTATTACTTAAAAACTGCAAATAACATAAATCATGTTAATTTTATGAAAATTTGAATATTTATTAAAAAATAATTTCTTTTGAAATAAAAGGGATCTGAAGGTCTTTAACCTTTTCTTATTATGCTCGTGTGTATGGAAAAAAAATGGGCAAACACAAAAGAAAATAGTTTAAAAAAAAGAATAGTATGAATATTATGTATTTGTAAGTAACCTGAAGACATTTTTAAACAATTTTGAATTACAACTCAAACTCATAATGCCAGTGTAGTATTTCTTTTATTAAACTATTGCAAACAAATATATGCCAATTAACAGAACTGAGAGAGGTGATATTTCGAGTTTGGGTTGAGAAAAATGCAATTCAGAAGTAAACGTAGTTTTAAAGAAAACTCAGCCTGAAAAATAATATACATGTATGTCTCAAAGTAAATAAAAATCCGGTCTATATAACGGTAATTCTTGTCCATCCAATAATACTTGCATTTAGCTTCATTTATGGAAAACTATGAATGCTACCCTACGATATGCTGACAATCTTGCTTGACTTCATTAACAATTACTATAAACCCTTGATTTTGTCAAGATGAAGATTGCTTGAAACATATATGATGGACACGTTTCTTTAGGCAAGACATCATGTTGCGCGCAACTCTTGCTTTTATGAGCATAGCTGTACTGAAGAGTTCAAGAACTTGGTGCAATTTTGAAGGTGGCCATTTTACATAATTTCATGTTGTTCATGAATAATTTGTGAATTTATTCATGAATAGTTCAAGAACGTACAATTCACTAATTTAACCTTCTGTCTACACCACTTAGAAGGCCTGATCATACTTGGTGAAATATTGCATATGTTACTGAAGTCAAATAATATCTGCAGTGCTGAAAACAATTTTTCTATCAACAACAAAAAAAAATACAAATCTGCAAAAACATATGACAATAGAGGTTTGATTTTAAACTACTGTTTCTACTGACAGAATGTTCCTCTTTCAAATACAGCTATTAAATGTTTAAGCTGTTTTGATACAATATAATGACAAAACACTTACTTTTAATCATTAAATGGTCGAAAGACAATCTACAGTTGATGCCATTTTCCCAGATTGTGTTTTATTTGCACTCATTGTCAGAATCACACTCAGGTGTCATAGTAAATCGATAAACACGTAATACAACCGAACAGTATCAAATTTGAGCCCCGTTAATATAAATATGCTGCAAATCGACACACTAATCACCACAAGTTAGCGTGAAACCAGGGAGCCTATAATATCCACAATACAAATTTATCTCAATCACACCACACACATCACAACATCAAACACAAATTGGACCGGAAAGAGCCAACACACGAAATTAGATTGAATTAAAAACAGATGCTGGCTCTTGATTTCGCACATATTTAGGCATTAAATAGACCTCTCATCAAGGCCTATATCATTTTCAAAATTACCACATTTTAAGTCCAGACTCTATTGTACCTATACCTTTAGGACGTCCTATTGGTTTATGGCGGAGGGACTATAAACCTTAGAACTATACATACACACAGGACCATAACCCACACACTCATGAAACATTATAGGTACATTGTCCTAGGTGAGAGGAGGAATCATATTTTTGGGGGTCAGTATTTCAAGGTCACCATGACCTTATTTGAAAATACAAATTCTGGAAGATAACTTTGAAACCATGACACCGACACTAATGAAACGGCATAGGTAAATTGCCCTAGGTGAAAGGAGGAACCTTCTGTTTATTTGGGGTCAGTAGGTCAAAGGTCAAGGTATTTTATGAAAATACACATTGTTTTGGGGTCATTAGGTCTAGGTCAAGGGTCAAGGTCACTGTGGTCTTCTATGAAAAATCACATCTTGCTGAATAACTTTATAACACTCACACTCATGAAACTTCACAAGTGCATTGCCCTTGTTGATAGGAATGACCTTATTATTTTGGGGTCAGAAGGTTAAAAATCAAGGTTAAAAGCCTTTTTAAAGCATAATACCTATCAGCATGAATCATTTTTTGTTAGAAGATCAAAGGTCAAGGTCATATTGACCTCGCATCTAGGAAATGATTTTAACATAATAACCATAATAACCCAATGAGAGTGGTTGGTATTTATAAAGCCATAGGCTTGTTTCACAGTCTTTGCCATAGGCTTGTTTCACAGTCGTTGTGAAATAAATTGGTTTAACCTAAACAAACATAATTACTTTGAGGAAACGGGCATATAATGCACCGTTAGGCGGTACTCTTGTTAAACTATATATGCTCATAGTCATTCTGTAACAGCCCGATGTTACACCTGATTTTACAATTTACAGAACAGAGAAGGCAGAAATAAATTATTTCATGAAAACCCATCAATGGAACTAGATAATAAAGAACTGATTGGCTATATAGACGACATGACATATCACAACTGTAAGAAGTGAGAAACATGCAGCTGCTGAAGATGAGGCAATAAGACAGCTAACACAGGTACAAGTACTATCTATATAATTTATAGCTATGCGAAGAAAACCAAGCAAATTTATGCCCAAGTTAAATAATCTGAAGTTCTACCACGCAGATCTTCGTTAGGCTTTGTATGTACACATTTAAAGTTCTACCAAACACATCTTCATTAGACTTTTTATGTACACATTTAAAGTTCTACCAAATAAATCTTCATTATATTTTGTATGTACATATCTAAAGTTCTGCCAAACAAATCTTTAATAGACTTTGTATGTACACATCTAAAGTTCTACCTGACAAAATTTTCGTTACACTCTGTATGTACACCTCTAAAGTTTTACCAGAGGAAGTATCAGTATGATGTCTAGTGGCACGTATTGTAATGATGTTCCAGTTGAATGATTTTTGGCAGAGTTATGGGACTTTGACGTTTTTCAAATTTAAAGCTTTTTTAGCTCACCTGAGCCGAAGGCTCACAGGTGAGCTATTGGGATCACTCTTCGTCCGTCGTCCGTCATCCGTCGTCGTCTGTCGTTAACTTTTGCTTCAAACGACCTCCTCAGAAACCGTGTGGCCAATTTTGACCAAACTTCACGTGGATGATCCTTAGATGAATGCTTTTTAGATTTGTTAAAATTAGGTCAGCGCGACATCCAAGATGGCCGCCATTACCATATATGATCGAAACATTAAAAAATCTTCTTCTCAAGAACTGCTGGACAGATTTCAACAGTTTTTCTTTTAAAACAATTGCCAACGCCTAGACTATCATGTTTGTTCAAATAAAGTCGCTGAGGTAAAAAATGGCCATGCCCCGGGGGTCCAAAGTTTGTATATTGAGATTTTGCATGTTTTTCATATAATATAGACATATAGGATACAACTTTAAAAAATCTTCTACTCTGAAACCACAAGGCACAGAGGTCTCATGCATTACATGTAGCATCAGCTTATGGTCCTCTACTAAGTTTGTTCAAATGGTGACCCTGGGGCCAAATTTGTCCCCGCCCCGGAGGTAACAGTTTTACATAGACTTATATAGGTAATTTTTTTAAAAAATCTTCTTCTCGGAAACTACAAGAGCCAGAGGTTTGGTATTTTGCATTTACTATAAGCTTATGGTCCTTTACCAATTTTGTTCAAATGGTGACCCTCGGGTCACATTTGGCCCAGCCCCAAGGGTCACATGTTTTACATAGACATGTATAGGGAAAAACTTAAAAAATCTTCTTCTCTGAAACTGCAAGAGCCAGAGGTTTAATATTCTGCATTTGCTATAAGCTTATGGTCCTCTACCAAGTTTGTTCAAATGGTGACCCAGGGGTCACATTTGGCCCCGCCCCGGGTTCACAGATTTACATAGGCTTGTATTGGGAAAAACTGAAAAAAAAATTCTTCTCTTGAACCACCTGGGATGGAGCTCTCATGTATTACTTGTAGCATCAGCTTATGGTCCTCTACTTAGTTTGTTCAAATGATGACCCTGGTTTCAAATTTGTCCCCGCCCCGGGGGTCACAGTTTTACATAGACATATATAGGGGAAAAAAAATCTCGGAAACTACAAGAGCCAGAGGTTTGATATTTTGCATTTACTATAAGCTTATGGTCCTTTACCAAGTTTGTTCAATTGGTGATCATCTGGTGATTTGGCCCCGCCCCAATTGTCACATGTTTTACATAGACATATAGGGAAAAACTTAAAAAATCTTCTTCTCTGAAACTGCAAGAGCCAGAGGTTTAATATTTTGCAGTTGCTATAAGCTCATGGTCCTCTACCAGTTTTGTTCAAATGGTGACCCTGGGGTCACATTTGGCCCCGCCACGGGGGTCAAAGTTTCACATAGCCTTGTATAGGGAAAAACTCTTCTTCTCTGGAACTGCAAGAGCCAGAGGTTTAATATTTTGCATTTGCTATAAGCTTATGGTCCTCTACCCAGTTTGTTCAAATGGTGACCCTGGTGTCAAACTTGGCCGCACCCCGGGGGTCACAGTTTTATATAGACATATATATAGGAAAAAAACAATCTTCTCTGAAACTGCAAGAGCCAGAGGTTTAATATTTTGCATTTACTATAAGATTATGGTCCTCTACCAAGTTTGTTCAAATGGTGACCCTGGGGTAAAATTTGACCCCACTCCGTGGGTCACAGTTTTAGATAGACTTATGTAGGAAACACATTAAAGTCTTCTTCTCTGGAACTACAAGAGCCAGAGCTTTAATATTTTGCATTTACTATACTCTTATGGTCCTTTACAAAGTTTGTTCAAATGGTGACCCTGGGGTAAAATTTGACCCCACTCCGTGGGTACATAGATTCCAAAAGTCCTGTAATTTGTTATAAGTATAAAAAGCCTATTAGAAATATTATTTTCAACTACAACAAAATAGTTTCTGACCTTGATATAGTACATAATACTCCTTAGAGGAATGTGAATGCAACACATCAAAATTTTGCTATGCTCCAGCAGGTCATGTCATCACTGGTAATTTTGATATTATTGATAAACGTATTCGGCATTTGTTTTCGAAAGGTCCTAAATATAGATTACCTTCAACAATTGATTTTAATGCCTGTCGTGCCCAGATCGCCCACTCCATTGAAGATTTTAGTATCAAATGGTGTCGTAGAGAACATGCGGACCCAAACTCACTTTCTACTTGGAGAAAGTCAATTCTGAAAATTATAGAGACACGTATTAACTTTTATAATGCTAACCCCTCTTTACTTCCTCCGAGACCTACGTTTTCGTAATATAAATTTGTTTTAGTTCCTGCAGATAAAGCAGCTAATAATGTAATTATTGTTTGACGCCTAAATTACGTCAATGTTTTATCTCTGGAACTCGGCAGCACCAATTCGTATACTCCAGTTAATTCTACTGAGGATGATGTTTCCGCACATATCACTCGGTGCACTACTTTCAAGGCTGGTGTAAACGATAAGCAAAATAAACTGCCTACTTTGTACTGAATTCCTAAATTACATAAAAATCCATATAAGGCTCGCTTTATTTCGAATTCTAGTGCCTGCACCACAACAAACATCTCTAAACTTTTTAACTTCTTGTCTTACTGCCATTAAAGATCACGTTAAACTATATTGTGATAAAACTTATGAAAACTCTGGGATTAATTTATTTTGGTCTATAAAAAATTCAGGAGACGTTCTTGATAAAATTTTCAATAAAGGTCAAGTTTCATCAATAAGCACTTATGACTTCTCTACACTATATACAACCTTACCACATCACCTTATTAAAGGCAAGCTAATTTATCTTATTCAAAAAACATTCGCTAGAGAAAATACTACATTTTTAGCAAGTAATAATATAAAAGCGTTTTTTACTAACGGCAGTTTAGACAATTATACTATGTGGACTTGCTATGAAGTTTGTGAAGCACTCATCTTCCTATTAGATAATATTTTCGTCAGGTATGGAACCACAGTTTATAGACAAATTGTTGGTATCCCTATGGGTACGAACTGTGCACCACTTGTCGCAGATTTGTTCTTATTTTGCTATGAAAGGGATTTCATGTTGAGTCTTTCACCAGATACCCAGGCAGATGTTATTGAAGCCTTTAATGACACCTCTCGGTATCTGGATGACATATTGAACATTGACAACCCTTTCTTTCCAACTATGGTTAATTATATTTATCCTAAAGAACTTCAGCTTAACAAAGCTAATATATTTGATAATAACGCTTCTTTTCTTGATTTAGATCTCTCGATTGAAAATGGTAAAATAATTAGCAAAATCTATGACAAAAGAGATGATTTTAATTTTGACATTGTTAATTATCCCCACTTGGATGGGGATGTTCCCCGAGCAACTTCTTATGGGGTGTATGTGTCTCAACTTATTTGTTTTTCTAGAGCTTGTACTCGAGTTGAGGACTTTAATATTCGTAATCTTCGTATAACTAAAAAGTTACTCAATCAGGGTTACCGTTACCATAAACTTCGTAAAACCTTTGCAAAATTTTATTATCGTAACCGTGATCTTCTTTCCAAATATAAAAGTAATTTAAGGACTCTTCTGCGACAAGGACTATCACAACCTGACTTCTATGGTGATGTGATTTATAAACTTCGTAGAATTCTTGGTCATGATCACTTTCATACTATCTTTGTTAAAAAGTTTATCAAAAGAGGTTATGACCCTTTCATTTTGCAACGTACTGCATGCTTGGTGGTGGACCCATTTACAGTTCGCCACTATGCTTTCCTCTTTAATTGTATGATGACCGGACAGGCTGTGGACCCTATGATGACGCCTACCTAAAGCCCATTGGGACGGTGGCGTTTGATGTTTGTCCATGATCTTTATTGTCGTGCCCTTAATGGTTTATTCTCTCACTGCTCTGGCTTCTGCCAAGTCATTGAGTACCTTCATTGTGGCTTTCTAGGCTATTTTTTTTTTTATTATATTTACACGAGCATATTTGTGTTTTACTTATATTGCCTTTTGATGCTGCCTTGTTGGTTAGAGATTAGATCATGGCGGGGATTTCTTTATTTACACTGTCCTGTTTTAATGGGATGACAGTAGGGTAAGTGTGAGGTTTGGTGCACCCTAGAACCGGTTTAAACTCCAGTGGCCTACTTTGCCACTGACCGTTCCAAGGCGGTAGCCCTATTGTCAACCCTTTTGTGTTTGTGATGTCATTTGCATTTATTATTGCTTTTGCCTTCTTGTTTGTCTGTTTCCGTGTTTGTTTCTGTGTTTTGTGGTTGACTGTCCTCCTTGAATGCTACTTTCCCTGTCCGATCTTTTTATATTTCTTTATATAGGAAACAGATTAAAGTCTTCTTCTCTGGAACTACAAGAGCTAGAGGTTTAATATTTTGCATTTACTATACTCTTATGGTCCTTTACCAAGTTTTTTCAAATGGTATCCCTGGTTCACATTTGGCCCCGCCCCAGGGGTCACGTTTTATATAGACTTGTATAGGGAAAAACTTAAAAAATCTTCTTCTCTAAAACCACAAAGCACACAGCTGTCATATATTACATGTAGCCCTGGGGTCACATTTGGCTCTGCCCAAGGTGTTACTCTCTAGCACCTTCATTTTGTATTTGATCTTTACCAAACTTTGTCAGGGTCTTAAACTGTCTATATCAATGTTGTTATACATAACAGAGCCCACATTTCTTGAACAATCTTAATGGGGCGTCCGTGGCTGAGTGGTTAACGTCTCTGACTTGAAATCACTTGCCCCTCACCGCTGTAGGTTCGATCCCTCAGGGGCCTAGGAATCTTTATGTGAGGAAGCTATCCAGCTGGCTTGCGGAACGTCGGTGGTTCTTCCCAGGTGCCCGCTCGTGCACTAAAATTGCACGGAGGGGCACCTGGGGTCTTCCTCCACCAATTGAAACTGGAAAGTCGCATATGACAGCTGTTGGTGAGACTATAAAATCCAATTCAATTCAATTCAATTGAACACTCTTAACCAAACTATATGACCATAAGATTTCGAAGAAGTTTGATAATGTGCCAGTACTCAGGTGATCGCTTTAGGGCCATCTTGGCCCTCTTGTATTGGTTCAAATTTTCTCAGGTGAGCGATATAGGGCCATCATGGCCCTCTTGTTGCTCAACTCCTACATGTTTCATCTGATTTTCATGAAAGTTGGCAGGAAGTATCAATACGATGTCGAGTATACTGCACATATTGTCAGGACTTCTGGTTGATTTATTTGTTGGCTGAGTTTGGGAACTTTGAAGTTTTTCAAATATAAAGCTTGTCCGCTCGACTACTCCTACATTTTTCATTCGATTGTATTTCACATGTGTACCTTTATTCGGGGAGAGAAATCTACCGATTTCTTGTTTACTTTCCTGTATAGATTTATTTCGCTCAATTTACTTACAAAATACATGTTACTTTAAAACAAGAGATTTGCACATTTTTAATCTCCGTTTAAGATATTGTTGACAAAGTTATCCATAACTTTCACATGGCATCATCAAATTAATTTGACCTATCAGTGATCAATAAAATAAAACTAATCCACATTCTGTTAGGGGGTAAACTCGATGTTTATCGTCGACGCTCAGTTGACTTTAGCCCTTTATAAAACTTGTATGTGTATCTTCTTTAAGTGCTGTCTGATTTTAAAACACCAGCATGGATACAAATAATTAAAAAAATGGTCAGATAGTTCATTTTTAGCTCTACTGATCAGAGATCAGCAGAGCTTATGCCGTGGTGCGGTATCCGTCATCCCTCTGTCCGTAAACTTTTTTTGTAGCGACTTTTCCTCTGAAACTACTTAATGGATTTTCATGAAACTTTACAGAAATATTGCCCATGAAGTCTAGTTGATCCTAGCAAAAATTCATGTTGATGTGTAATCCAAGATGGCCACCAAATCTAAAAATAGATTAAAAAAAAACAAGTTTGTAGCGACTACTTCTTGAAAATTGTAAGTGATATTGATATGAGACTTTTTTTAAAATGATCAGCATGACATGATGTTGGTCCTTGTCGAAAATCGTTTTGAATCGACGTTAAACATGGCTGCCATGGTTTGTAGCGACTACTTCTTGAAAATTGTAAGTGATATTGATATGAGACTTTTTTTAAAATGATCAGCATGACATGATGTTGGTCCTTGTCGAAAATCGTTTTGATTCGACGTTAAACATGGCTGCCGCTTTTTTTACATAGAGTTATTTAGTAAAAACTTGTAGCGACTACTTCTGAAACTACTCTACGGATTTCCATGAAACTTCACAGGAATGTTGCTCTTGATGTCTAAATGATCCTAGCAAAATTTCTGGTTGGTCTGACATTCAAGATGGCCGCCACATCTAAAAATAGATTTTCAAAAAACAAGTTTGTATCGACTACTTCTTGAAAACTATAAGTGATATGTTTGTAGCGACTACTTTTTGAAAACTATAAGTGATATTGATATGGGACTTTTTCTAAAATGATCAGTATGACATGATGTTGATCCTTTTCAAACATTATTTTGATTTGACGTTAAACATGACTGCCAGCGGCCATCTTGTAGCGACAACTCCTCTGAAACTACTTGACGGATTTTCATGAAACTTCACAGGAATGCTGATCTAGCTATCAAAAACCTATCAGTAGAGCTTCAAGGTCATTGACCTCTTGTTCATATAGAGATTGAGAATAAAGTCCGAGTAAACCTCTTTATTTTCACGTAGTACTGAATATCTCAACATCTAGTTAATTTGTTACTTATGATTGGATGTGAAAGTTATGAATAGGCAATATTTCTTATATATATGTATTTTGGGTGTTCTGGCCCAAAGCTCTCGCTCTGCTCGAGTTTGGGCCAGAAAAACCCAAAATACATATATATATAATAAATCACCATGAAATGGTGATTTTACTTGATTTATTAAAACTTTTTTAAAATAGGGGTAGTGAAGATTGCAAGTTTAAATTTTTTTATAAGTTATCCAAATTACAACATATTGTTTTGTAATAAAATATGGTTAAACATCAATACGTCTAAATTTTAAGCACTCAGCATTATAATCTTTAAATTTCCAATAACGTGTCATTATTCTGACTGAAACTCCTTCACAATCAGCACAATTTTTTTTTTTTGCTCTTGTGCCTTTTTTACATATTGAGCACGGCAATACATGACTTGTTTTTAATCTATACTTATGCAAACTGCAATAATTAGAATCTTTTGTAGTTTTATTTTTACACGGATCGTGTAATCCAATTTTAAGAAATTTGCAAACATTAATTTCCATTGTTTCTTTTTGATATATTTTTTTATATTAAATAAAAAAAAAATATAAGTATATCAAAAAGAAATAATGAAGACTGAAGAGACTGTAGAAAATTTAATACGCCTGTTTGCTACAGGTGTAATAGATAAGCAAACACTATCTAACGGTATAAATGCATTGAAAGAAGTTCCAAAGGAAACTTCAAAAGAGGTTAAATCTCAAACATTAGAAAATTTACTCAAGAGACGACGTGCTAAGAAACAACGTAAACGAGAAAAGCAGAAATATGATAAATTGCAAGATGAGCAAAATCAGAAATATGCTAAAACACGAGACAATGTTATAAATGAATTGAAAGAGCTTAATGATAGAAAATCTAAAGACGAATTAAAACTGGTTGATAAACCAATGTGTGGCTATTTCAAAGCATACGAGATATCTGCCGAGAAATACAAAGACCCTCAAAAACTATTTCGTGATAAAAAATCTATTTTACAAAACAAATAAGCAAAGAGCTGACAAAGATGAATGGATTAAAGTTTCAATTAGGTCTCACTGTAAATTTATTCAAAGATGATGGTGATACCAAAGAATACACCACAGCAGTATAACATAGTGAACAAAATGCAATTTTAACCTCTGAAAAAATAGATGAGTTTTACGATGAATCATCTGCAAATATACAAGAGAGCCTTGAAAGATTTACAAACACAGCATCTGGATTGGAGATTGATCACTGTGTTACGTTTTACTTAAATTTTGCAAAGTATGAACCATTAAAAGGTTCTTCATATATTCCTCTACCTAAAGCAGTAGCTGATAAGAAAGCAATTATAAATGTGAAAAACAATGATGATAAATGTTTATTCCATGCGATAAATTCTGCTTTAAATCCAGCTGCAGATCATACATACAGATTATCAAAGTATCCTAGTATAGAGTTTTTGAAGAAAGATAACATTGACTTTCCCACTCCAATTTCTAAAATAACCAAAGTAGAAAAACAAAATAATCTTGCTATTAATGTTTATGGATATACCGTAACAGGAAAAAATAAAAAGGTATCTGTTTTTCCATATAAAATATCAGAACAACCAAAAGATATTGAACGAATTAATTTGATCTTAATATCTGAAGACACTGAGGTTGAATCAGAGAACGAAGACGATCCAAATAATGAAGAAGGAATTATAGATGAAAACTATAACCCTGATGATTTTCCCAACGAACCAAAAACAATAACAACAAAATATCACTATTGCTGGATTAAAAATTTAAATAGATTACTTTACGATCAAAACAAACATCATGGTAAAACTTACTTCTGCGATCGTTGCCTTCACGGCTATTCTGGAAAAGTACTACTTACCAAACACAAAGAAGACTGTGATGGTATCAACAAAAATTCTTGTAGAATAGAAATGCCGCAAGAAGGTAAAAATACTGTAAAATTTAAAAATCATCAAAATCAGATGCCTGTACCCTATGCAATATATGCTGATTTTGAAAGTATAGTCAAACCAGAATCAATTAAATTTGGAAAGAAATCTAAAATTACAAGTGTGCACGAAGCTTGTGGGTTTGGATACCAGGTTGTCAGATATGATGGCAAAGCTGAAGAACCTGTTATTTACAGAGGTGAAGATGTTGTTGAAAAGTTTTTAAATCACTTAGAATGTGAGAAGAGCAACATTAATAAAATATTTGCTCACCCAAAACCATTAATCATGACGCAGCAAAATGAGGAAGATCATGAAAAAGCAACACACTGCTGGATATGCGAGAATAAAATAGGTATGGAATTCAAAAACGGCAAAGTAAGAGACCACTGTCATTTTACAGGAGAATACAGAGGTGCAGCACATAAAAACTGCAACTTAAAACTAAAAATAAAACCTGGTAAAACACCTATACCTGTTATATTTCACAACCTCAAAGGTTATGATAGTCATCTTATAATGCAAAAAATACATAAAATGACAGGTAATATTACATGCATTCCAAACAACGCTGAAAAGTATATTTCATTTAGTGCTGGGCAACTTAGATTTTTAGATAGCTTTCAGTTTATGGCTTCGTCTCTGGAAAAATTGGTTAAAGCAACAGACAAATCTGATTTCAAAATTACCAAAAATCAGTTTGGGGAACAAACAGATTTACTTTTACGAAAATGTGTTTATCCATACGAATATATGGACAGTATGGGAAGATTTAAGGAAACGCAATTACCGCCTATAGAAAAGTTTTACAGTAGTCTCTCAGATGAAAGTATAAGTCCCGAAGATTATGAATACGCTCAAAAAATATGGAAAGAGTTTAACTGTAAAACTCTTGGAGACTATCATGATTTATATCTAAAAACTGATGTAACTCTGTTAGCAGATGTGTTTCAAACTTTCAGAAAAACATGTATGAGTGCATACAAACTTGATGCTTTACATTACTATACAGCACCTGGATTATCTTGGGATGCTTTACTTAAACATTCAAAAATAGAATTAGAACTTTTGACAGACATTGACAAGCACTTGTTTCTAGAAAAAGG
This sequence comes from Cyrtodaria siliqua, assembly GCA_037043455.1. Lineage (NCBI taxonomy): Eukaryota > Metazoa > Mollusca > Bivalvia > Adapedonta > Hiatellidae > Cyrtodaria > Cyrtodaria siliqua. The sequence goes on along the minus strand of JAWPHD010003361.1, from coordinate 186,526 downwards.
AATGCGAGGTGGCATAAGTATGGTATCAAAACGATATGCCAAAGCAAACAATTCACATGTAGCTGATTATAACCCTAGTGAGGAAAACAACTTTTTAATGTATTTTGATGCAAATAATCTTTATGGGTGGGCAATGAGTCAGCCACTTCCATATTCTGGCTTTGTTTGGAAAGCCAAAAACAAGAAAGGAACATATTCTAAACCAAAACCTGGCAAAGAACAAATACTTGAAGTTGATTTGGAATATCCTAAAGAACTCCATGAATCTCATAATGACTATCCGCTTGCACCGGAAAGAATTAGCAGTGAAACAAGAATGGTTGTTTGCATACCAAACAGATCTGTTAGAAAATAATGGTATGATAAATACAGAACAACTAGTTCCCAATCTTATAGACAAAGAAAAATATGTGATACATTACAAAAACCTGCAACTGTATTTATCTTTAGGCATGAAACTAAAGAAAATACACAGAGTATTAGAATTTAATGAAAAACCATGGATGGCATCATACATAAATTTAAACACAGAACTTAGGAAAAAAGCTAAATCACAATTTGAAAAAGATTTTTACAAGCTTATGAACAACTCTGTGTTTGGCAAAACAATGGAAAATCTACGCAATCGGACTGACATAAAACTAGTCAGAACTGACGGCTCTGAAAATGAAAAGATAAGAAAAATAATAGCCAAACCCAACTTTAACAGGCGTATAAAGTTTTCAGATGAATTGTCAGCAATACATGTAAACAAAACAAAATTAACATTAAACAAACCAATCTATGTTGGGATGGCAGTATTGGATTTATCAAAGTACATGATGTATGATTGGTATTATAATACTTTGAAAAAAAGGTATGGAGATAACTGTACTTTATTATACACAGATACTGACAGCTTGCTTGTAGACATCAAAACAGATGATGCATACAAAGACATGGCTGAAATGAAAGATGAATATGACCTAAGTGATTATCCTGAAAATCACCCAATGCACGAAGATGCGAACAAAAAAGTATTAGGTAAAATGAAAGACGAATGTGCTGGTGTTGCTATAGCTGAGTATGTTGGATTAAGACCCAAGCTATATTCTATTTTGAGAGCGGATGAGCAGATTATTAAGAAAGCAAAGGGTGTAAAAACTTATGTTGAAAAAAAACATATAAATTTTGAAAACTACAAGGATGCATTGTTTAACAAGAAAAAATACACCCATGAGATGAATATGATGCGATCAATAAAACATCAAATATATGGCATAACAGTAAACAAAGTTACACTATCATCATTTTACTCAAAATGATACATCCGAGAAGATGGAATTACAACTGATGCACATGGCTTCTATAAAAACTTATGAATTTGGGTATCAGCAGGAACAATAAGTAATTCTTCTTTGACAAATCCTCTCTGTGGCGCTGGTAATTTCAAATAATAAACTCTTATACCTTGCGTCACCATATAACTTTTAATCTTGTGAATATCTACACTCCACATTGGATCAGTTGCTCTGCGTCTTCCACCTTCTTGTTCCCCGGGTTGATATAAATATCTCACACTTGCATTCATACAGATAGGATCATCTTTTAATATTTTTGTTTCAACAGGAGGAGGCTTTTTTGACTCCGCATTTATGGCTTTAACAACTTCTGGTAATCTCTTTACCCATTCTCTATTACGTTTTTGTGAATCTATTTCCTTAGCATACTGATAGCCAAACAATCTTTCAGCTAATGTTCTGTTAAATCTTTCCACTAAAGCTTGGTCTCTGTGTATCTCTGTTCTGCCTCGTCTGATATTTACTTTATGTTTTGCCATCAACTGCGATACTGCACCCATAAATTCTCTGCCTGGATCCACTTGTAATAATTTTGGATATTTCAGATGCCGAATGTATATATTTTCAAATGCTTTAGCAACTTCTTTACTATCCTTGGAAGTCAGTGGCTCTGCTTCTTTGTATCTACTTGCAATATCAACCACAGTCAACGCATATTTATATGTCTTGCGTCCACGACCAATCCCAAAAGTATCATGCGGCAGAAATAACAAATCAGCTTGATGCACTCCATTTTTAGCAGAAACATCAAACCTGGGTCTAATTATTTTCTTTGGCGCAGGTAAATAAATCTGCCACACAGCTTGTTTCTTTAAAAATTCTAAGGCCTTTTTTTCACTGACATCAGCCTCTTTTGACAATTTTTTAACTGCTGTGTAACCTCTCCAAAATCCTTGTGGGCTGTAATAAATCTTTTCCATTTTTTTCTACTAAAGATTAAACTTTATATAACTATAAAGAAAAAATGGATATAACAACTGCACAATTTGATGAACTTCTCGAAGAGCAAAATCAAAATAGCACAAAGAAATGGACAGACTTGGAAGTAAATAAAATATACACTATTACAGATACGAAAATAGTAGATACCGAATATGGTCCATCCATGGTATTGACATTATTAGACAACGGTGAAGTATGGGCGCCTGGTCATCTCAAAGATAAATTAGAGAAGAGTGCTAAACCACCATATTATATTCGACCACTTGGATTGAAACCATGTAAAAACAACAAAAAAAAATAGGTATCATGCATATGACTTAGTCTTTTCAAAGTAAACGTAGTCATTTCAAATCCAAAAAAGTCCAAAGTAATTATAGTTTTAAACTGTTTTTTTTATGAACTCAATTTATACGCCACAAATCCAGTTGCAGCCATGCCCACCACAATAAACGTAATTTCTCTATTCTGTTGATCCGGAGATGGTGTATAAAAATCACTCAACTTGGGCTCCGGTTCCAAAAGCAAATGTTTGCCAGTTGTATAATAATACTGCTTCATAGCTTGGTCTACATCATCAAAAGTCTGCTCTGCATGATGCTCTTTTTGTAGTTGTTTATTAATAAAATCTAATCTCTCTGTTCTTTTTTTATTCCACTCCGCTTGTGCTGCGTTCAATTGTTCCACTGCTTTGTCATGCCTTTGTCTTTCCACATCTGAATGACTTCCCATTTTTGAAAAGAAATAATTTGAACCGCTAAACGCTAATGCATTTGTTAATGCGCCACCAATCATCATTGCTACTGCACTTGCCATTTTTTTTTATATATATTTTTTAAAATTATTTCATAATATCCGCAGGAATAATACCTTGCTTAATCAACATATCCTTTGTAGGCATTGCTAACATTATATCCACAGACAGCATCCCAACATCTACCATATTAAAATCCACTTTAGGGGCTGGTCTTTTTAGTAGTTTTCTGCCAATCTCAGAATATCCAACAGTTAGAAGTGTTTCCACTCCTGCGTGATACATCATATTTACAATTTGTTTTCCGTCAATACTTGCTGCCATTTTTTTTATATGATTATTTTTTTAAAATAAATTATTCAAAATCAAACGGGTCTTTTGGTGCAACATGAACAGGTTGCACAGCTACAGGTTGCATAGCAGATTTCTTGTTATAAATATACAAACCCAACCCAGCAATACCTAATAAAACCAGACACGGTGGAATATAATTTTTGTATACGTTTATTTTGATTTTTTCTGGTTCTTCTTCACCTATTGTTATTTTTGTTATTTGATTTGCAGCATCTTGCTTTGCAGCATTTTGATTTGTAACATCTTGAAGCAAACGCTTTGCCTTTCTTGCCGCTGCTCCTTTTTTTCCAGCTTCTATTCTTTTTGGATTTTTTACTTTTTGTTGTTCAACAGGTTGTGTAACAACAGGTATAACTTCACTCTCTTGATTCTCCATTTATTTTATCTGTATTTTTATTTTTATTAAAATCAATATGTCTAACAGTTGTCAGTATTGCTGTAAATGGTGCTAAGCACATTCCATACCTGTAATACAACTCACAACAAGCACTTGTCAAAGCATGATTAATAAATGGGTCTTCTTCCAAATCTTCTATCAGCTTTGGTGGATTGGTTACATTAAAATATTTTGATACTCCCATCACATACAAGTTAATAAAAGAATTGCCTAAAGTTTTAGTCATACTTGCCCCAAGCCGTGCTTCATATCTGCAGTAAAGTTTGTTAATTTCATCCGGTGGCATACCATCTATATTTGTGAGTTGTATGTCTTTACCCAAATATTGACGACTACTGCCGCCAGCCACTATGGCTGATAATCTTTCTTTTTTTGCTTCTTGTTGCTTTGATTCATCTGGTTCCGTCTGTTCCGATATATTTTGTAATAGTTCTTCCGCATTCATTTTTATATTAGTAATCTTATTTTTTATCTTGAAATAAATATAAAATACAAAACAACTAGCTGCGATATTCATGCAACTAGTAATTGTTAGTATTGTTAATAGCATTGTTATTAACATTGCTATTTTTTCTATTAACATTATTAATTTGCTGCAAGCATTGCTATTAACATTGCTACTTTGCTATGAGCAATGCTATTAGCAATACTATATTCATGGTCAGTATTGCTATTAACATTGCTACTTTGATGTTAGTATTACTATTAGCAACAGTTGTAAAAAAATATATTTTGTAATAATAAAAAAAAATATTATATAAGAAAAAATGGATTTGAAAATAACAGACGGTGAGAATAACAAAAATAAAATAGCACTGGATGTTATGACAAGAGATGACGTAAAATGTTGTATATGTGTTTCAGAAAGTGATTTTTTACAAGCGTACGAAAAAGGTGCACAGGAAACGCCTGTAATTTCTGTGACAAAGGATGGTGTAGAATATTTTATATGTGAGCCAAGAGAGTATGTTTTACAAGACCCACAAAACATGAGTAGTGGTGTTGTACCGATATTGGTTAGTGCATTGAGTGTATGGGTTATATGGGACACTCTAGTTTTTATTTTTGAAAAAATTATTCAACCTAATAACCAGTTGGTTGGTCAGTCCTCAAAATTAACTTCGAATATTTAGTCTTAGCTAAAGCTTTTCTTATTCTGGTTCTCTCCTCCAACGTCGGAATAATATCATTTTCTCTCAAACAATTTTCATAACTATCTCTGTCCTTAGTGTAAAATATACACAACCATTTTGCTTGCTCTCTCAAATCTTTCAATACAGAATTATATCTCTGTGAAATGACCCACACTGATTGTTTAGCGTGACGACCAGAGAATGCCAACTCTGACAACATATCTTTTTTCTTTGTTAATTCTTTTGTGGCTGAGCAATCGTCAATAATGTTTAATGTGGGCTGGCCAGCATATTGTTTGAAAAAGAAACGCAACAGTTCTTGTAACATTTATTTACCGTTGCTCACTGGATTGACAATTATTATTTTTTTATCTTTTGGGTTTTTCACATCTCCTATCCAGGGTCTATTTTTATAAGCCTCGTTCCACTCTATGGTTGGACACAATATAATTATATGTTCAAAAACTCCAACATACTCTTTTTCAAGTATGTCAAGAACAAACTCTGTTTTACCGCAGCCTGTCTGACCGCAGATAATGGCACTATGTGGATATTTAGGATATTTTTGTTGCAAACTAGTATCCTGCTTCTTTGAATCTTCCATCTTCGAAATTGATTTGCGCATCTTGTATTATATATATATAAATATTTGAAGTTTGATCTGCATCTGCTATTTTATTTATTAATATCGTTATGCCTTCACTGCCGTTTTCTATTCTTCTTCCACTGCCGTGTAATAAATTGTCATTACATGTTCTAAGGTCAAGCCACAAAGCATATGATTTTTTCAGATAGCTCTCAAGAGAAACACTGGTAAAGTTTAAGTCCCTCGCTACTATTTCTGTCTCTTTGTTTCTTTTTGATGTCAAGGCAAAATATTTGTTGATTTCATCCCAATGTTGATATGCCCTCATACCCTGACTATACAACTGATTTGGTACTCCCTCTATTGTCATTTCAACCTTTTCAATCTTTGGGTTGTAATAGGTTTCTGTGTCTGTTCTTTCTGGGTCTTCAAACAGCATTAAAATACCTTTCATGCTCCGTGCTGGTACATTAATGTTGATGTTCCAAAGGGTTTCAGATTTGTTTGCTATTATTTTTCTATGTCGCAAGATACGATCATACATAAATGACATCTTACCATTGATTTGCTGTCTTATTTGTCTGGCTAATTCAACATCACTAACTGTATCAAATTCCAAGCAGATATTTTTTATTACATAAGATGCATCAGCATCACTGCTTTTGATAACTTTGTTATAATCGTTAAACGTTAATTCATATTCTAACCTATCACCAAGCCCCGCTTGATAAAATGGCATATGACTTTCTAACATTTCAAAGTCTAGTGGAATACAAAATCTATTTCCATAAGCTGCTGCTATAGCTTCATCTTTGGTGTCTGCGGAAGCATCTCCCGCACCAACTCTATGTTTTAGCATGTTTGCTTTACCAATACCTTGGTAAGCTATGTTTAATCTTTCGGTAGGGCTTTTCCATAAATCTACATAACAATGATATATATCACTGTCATCTATTGACATGACTTCATTGCCACTTATTCTTATTGTCATTTTTTTCACAATTGTTCTACCCAGATTTTGAAATAGAGTAGCGTTGGCGTCTGTTCTGCTTTTAAGTTCTATTTCAAAGGCAAGACGAGCAGTACTTGGAACTATCACATCATTAGTACTTAGGTTGGGAAATCTCACAAGCAGTTGCTGATTTTGGTCTATTGTTGATGGATTATTAGTTATTACTACACTTGTGCGGATGCCCTTAGCACCATGAGGTTCTCTTAGTTTTCTATGAGGGCTGAGTTTGTTTCCGTAAGCTGACATTGTTTTTATTTTTTAAATATATTTTTTAAAATTAAATAAAATAAACAATGGCTGAAGGAGGATTTGAAAATCCTGCATTCGATATTGAAGATATGACTGAAGAAGACTTAGATAGAATACTTGAAGACGAATTTATACAACCTGCCCCAGAATTTCAGAGACTTGTATTTGAAAATAATCTTATTGATCAGCTTGAAGGAGAAGATAAAACAGAAGAACAGCTTACACAAAAAAAGTGGTTAGTAGATCAATTTTTTACTGAAGTTAATGTTGAAATCAGCGAAATTGATTATAAACATGATTTTAGAGTGGCTGAGGACGAAATCGGTAGAACAATGTTATATGCAGTTGGGGTGGATGATGTTCCACTTACCTATTACAAGGGAAATAATCCAAACGAACCAATCAAGTTTTATAAGCTGGACACTATAGCTAAAGAATATGGCATTGACTTCGTAAAAAATAATTTAAACATTTATGATTATTTAGTCCCACGTGAAAGAAAGGCTCAGGGTAGGGCAGAATTAGCATCCTTGGTAAAAACAAGAGATACCATCACATAAGAAGGAGAAAATATATCAATGCAAACTTTTTCAACAACTGAAGATGTACAAAATACAGTAGATGCTGTAAATACAATTGAGAGTGATTTGAGTAATACAATAGATGAAACTCATTCTAAAACTGCTGTTCAAACACAAACAGAAGGTCTAACAATGCGAGAGTTACAAGGTTTAGACAAGGTATTGCAAAGCTTTCGTGGAGAACTTACTAATAATCTCTCAAAGCTCACTGAGCTTGATAAAAATATAGCAAAAGAAAAACAAAAATTAGAACAGGTTAGCACCCCCGGGCATGAGGATGAGTTTCAACAAGAGCGCCTACGTGACAGAATAAAAAACTTAGAAGATGAAAAAAGTGCTCGACTTGAAGCGGCGAGTGAAAACAAAGAAGCATTACGCAGTCAAATAAACAGGATAAAAGAAACTATAAATAAGGTGTTAAGAGAAGACACAACATTGGGTGAGAAAATAAAAACATTATTTAGAGAGCAAGGTATTACTATTGTTAGTATTTTGACTGCCTTTGGTATGATTATTGGGGTATTAGTTGAGGCCATTATTCCTACAAAGGGAGGAGGGACTGCACCTGTTCCAACTCCAAAGCCTGATCCATCAAGTGTAAAAGATTGGATAAAAAAACAACTGCTTAATCTTGGTAAACTTCTTGCCAACCTAGCTGGTAAAGCTGCTGCAGCACTTCCAGGAGTTATTGGTGCAATAGTATCATGGCTTTTATCTGCAACAGGTAATGTTATTAATTGGCTTGGTAACAATCTATGGGCTTTGCTTGTGTTTGTTTCCGGGTTATATGTGGCAGCCAAAGAGTGGTTTAGTAAATCTCGTAAATAAGTAATGCAGCAAGACCTATTACTATAGTACCAACAATTATAGTTGTTTTGTTATCTTCGTGTTCAATCGCTATTTTTTGTATTTCTGGTGGGTTATGTTCCATAGTTTTATGTATTGATTTATCAGAATGTTCCGGTAAAAATTTCCTTGTTGTGGTGCCTTGAAAAGGTTGAATAATTTTTGGTGGCACTGGTTTTACATTTACATCATTATTCAATCCTAATGCTTGTGCATCGGTTGCTATTACAATTTCATTATTGTAGTCTTGTATTGTTCCGATCCTTAATTCCATGTCACTCGGAGACATATACAATCCACTTCCATAGACAAAATTTACTTTACCGTACTCATTGCATATTTTAAGGTGTTTTCATATCTTGAAATTTGACTGGGCAAGTCGATGGGGCTATTTATTGCGTCCTCTACATTTACTAAAAATTGTTTCTGTGCATCAAATGCTGTTCCAGTTCCAAGTATATCAGTTCTTGTTTGTGATTGTGAACCAAGAATTTCCCAGCAGTATGTTCTTATGCTGTCATTGATTCTTTCTACTCCTGCCCTTGTAAATCCATTTGAACAATCTAGTATAAAAGTAGACCAGCTGTTGTCAGCCTCAGATCCTTGTGCAATGTAATCAATGTGATATGTTGTATCACTCTCATAGACTGTAAAACTCATCGTGTTGTTGTCGTTTACAGTATTTATCAAAGGATGATAACCAATATTTGTCCAGTAATTATAAATTGTTCCTAGACCATTATTATAGCTTTGTTTCTGTCTCCAGTCCGAATTTAAGTCAACATTAAACTCCTTGCATATTCTCTCGTATGCGTTTCGGTTATATGTGTTATTAAATGCATTCCAGTTTGAGTCTTGTGGCATTGCTACACTCATTTCAAATAATATTCTTCTGACTTGGTAATAGACATGAAATCGAAATAACGAACCAACCAGAGTATCAGCTTTTAGATGGTTATTGAAATCAATGCCACATCCAGTTGTCGCACACCAAATAGCAAAGTTTAACTGATTCTGCCAAAATAACATCCAATCTATTTTTCAAAGACATTGGGAAATGATGCTTTAAAGTTTTTAACGTCTGATGTAATAACTATGTTTTGATTTATTATATCTATCACTTTCTTGCTAAAAGTATTTGAATAGTGAGCATCCGGGTTATATTTTAATTCTTTAGAAATCATTTTTATTTGTGTTTTTATATTTATATATTAAAAAAAAATGTTTCATACAATTTCAAACATAGACAACTCTATTAATTTACAACAGTATATCGATAATAGAGATGGAACTAAGCGCGCCGGATTAAAAAGTTTTACATACACTATTGGTTGGTATAATATTATTCACGAAACCGCAAAGACAAGAAACCCAGACAAAATAGAACATTTTCCAAGTGGACTCTATAACATTCCATACTTGGCAAAAAAGTTTAAAAAGCTAAATGAAAATATTATCCTGGACAGTATTGAGCAAATTGGCAGAGCCATTATAGATATGTCAATAGAGACACGAATGTCAAGCGGTCTTTCAAAAATGCTGGGATTCAAGGATAGAAAATGGTTGACAGGTACTACTTAAGGAGATTACCCAATGGATTTAGCTCCTTATAAAAAGCTATATGTTCATCTGAAACAAGTTAATGCAAGTAGTAATTATTTCAATGGTGCACCAAGCACTATTATAGGTGTTGTACCTGTGGTAAATAAGCAGTATGGAGATATTATATATACAAGTTTTTATCCTGAATATCACTGTCTTATGAATGGTGCAATTATTGAATTGAAAATAGAAGTTAGAGATGAGTATGGCAACAAAATAGATAATCACGGTTTGCCTATGAGTTGTGTTTTAGAAATTATTTAAAAAATATATTTTTATAAAAAAAAAAAAAAATGAGTATATTTGGACCACCAAGCCCTAAAAAAACAGAAGACTTAGAGACTTTGATAAATGATGTTCAAGATTTATATAGACGAATTGTGCCTTTTGTTAACCAGTTTAATCATTTGAGAGATAGAGTTGATAATCTTAAATATGGGATTATAACAATATTGCAGAGGCTAAGGGCCCACTTGTATCAAACAGAATACTCTCATTTGGTAATGGTGGAGCAGAAAAAAATGTGGGGCATGTAATGACACGCCGTGGACGGATTATGGGAATAGGTTTAGCATGTGAACGATTAGTTGGTGACGTGTCTGTAATAGTTTCTGTCAATGGTGTTGAACAACCAAATTATGGTATAACGCTTCACATCATCCCCGCCAATCATGATAACTTTGATGAACCTTTAGAGATTGGTGCTGGTTCTGTTGTTAACTTTGTATGCAAGATTGCCAACGCTACAGCTGTAAATACGGTGGCATCATTATTAATTGAATTAATTTAATTTTTTATTTATTTATAAAAAAATGAAGCAACCAACAGCACCAAGTTTATATCCTGAGTTGCCAGTGGAAGACGGACAAAATTATAGATTACAAAAGATTTCAGAGATTGAAAAAAAGTTAATCACAGAACGAGATATACGTCAGTCACTTTATAAAATATAAACGTGGTATTAATATTACAGATGGAATTGACACTACCTTGATATCTGCAGGTGTTATTATGGCTGGGATTGGATTTGTTATTCCAGTTTTGTTACCTTTAGAAATAGCAGCAATAGTCTGCGGAGCTACAGGTGTTTGTATTAATTTTATCAGACGCAAGCTTAATGTAAAAGCTCAAAAACATCATGAAATAAAAACTTTGGCAGAGGCTAAGTTAAATAGTATAAAGCAGTTAATATCAAAAGCGTTGAGTGATGCACAAATATCTGATCAAGAGTTTAAGATGATTTTAGATGAGTTAGATAAATATTATAGTTTAAAAGAAGACACCAAACAAATAAAGGCTAAAATAAGTGAAGCTCAAAAAAAAGAACTAGTGGAACAGGGAAGAAAAGAAGCAATGGCAACATTACAAAAAAGTCTAAAAAGTGAGTAATAAATTGTTTTAGTAATGTGTATGAGTACGATCCACCACCTTTGTATTCAAGATCGAAATATTGTTAATTTGAATGTAATTTTAATAACAAATCAACAAATTTGTTTTGTATTAAATAAACATTTTATAATTTTGATAACTTATATAAAAAAATTAAACTTGCAATCTTCACTACCCCTATTTTAAAAAAGTTTTAATAAATCAAGTAAAATCACCATTTCATGGTGATTTACTTATATATATATATTTTGGGTGTTTCTGACCCAAACACGAGCAGAGCGAGAGCTTTGGGCCAGAACACCCAAAATACATATATATTTCTTTGACCTGTTCCACAGTGAATATCACTTTTATCCAGATCTATATCATGTACATAAGGGCTACTAAAAAGGTCATTCGAGGTCACTCTTCAGACTCTGACATTTTTTGTTTTGTGTATACTTTCAGTTAAAAGAGGACAAGTACGAGATATCGCATGAAAATGCATCAGCTGTTCATGGAGAGGCTGTATATATAAAGCAAAAAGAAGGTACTTTAGACTTTACCTGCTAACATTATAACATGTAGTGGCATTATAAAAATGTCAAGTTTAACTCTACTGGCCAAAGGCTGAGAAGGCATTATGCTTTAGTAATTTACAAAATCGACATCTGATCATTACATATCAAGTCGGACAGATTTAGTCATTTTTATGGGATGGTGAGTTTTCCGTCGTCCGTCCGTTAACTTAAGACGATAGGCAGGGCTCGACGCTAAGGACTGTCCGCTCTGGGCAGGTAAAGTCTCAAATGCTCAATCCCGTCGGGCAACTTCAAAAATGAGGGACAAGGACTAATACTCTTGAAGACTCCAAACAGTATATCCATATAAAATAAGAACTTCGGGTCTAAATAATTGGGCAACCAGCAAACTGGCATGGGCAAGTAAATTTCAGAGTTAACTCTGGATAGGGCCTTAATTTTTCATCCGATCTCTACCAAACTCTACCAGATTATTAATATCAATGATAGCTCAGACAAGTTTTGATAACCAGCCAGGTGGGACCAGTTTCAGCAGAGTTATGGCCCTTGATTTAGTTAAAAATGCTATATTTTGCCTAGTTAAGATGATACGGCTATTCATTGTTCATCTGATCTTTACCAAACTTTACCAGATTACTAATATTAATGAAAGCTCGGACAAGTACCAGCCAAATCGGATCAGTAACACCGGAGTTATCAATGTTTGGCCTATTATTTAGTTCAAAATGCTATATGTTGCCTCATAAAGATGCTAGGCCTTAGTTTTTCATCTTACCATTACCAACTTTTCCCAGATTATTATTATTAATATCAACGAAAGCTTGGAAAGTTTTGTAAACGAACGAGATCGGACTAGTTACACAGGAGTTGTGGCCCTTAATTGTGTTTAACACGATTTATTTTGCCTCGTTAAGATAATATGATCTTTATTTCATTTTTTATCCAATCTTCACCAGACTTTACCAGATTGTTAATATCAGTGACAGGGCCTTCCCCAGGAATTTTATTATAATTTATGAAAGCTCGGGTAAGTTTGAAAAACAGCCAGATCAGACCAGTAATACCAGAGTTATGGCCCTTGATTTTCTTAATACGCTATATGTAATATATGCAGTCCATTATTCTGTCTATCCGTAATGGAGGCCATTCCTAAATGACAGCAAATATTTTCTTCATCTTTTATATATGTAATGCATATGAATCAAGGGGGTTCAGCAAGGTCTTGGATTTTGGCTCCTTGTGGGTAATCGGGTCAACAATCTAAAAAAATGCATATCTTGTCCAAATGTGAGTGGATTTGATTCTAATTTTGAATGGTCATTTAGGGCCTCGAGGTACAACATATTAAACATGATTTTGTCCTGCATATAGGTGCCCCTCTACAGGGATACAATTGTAGGAGCTTGCAGTAGTTTACTATTGCAGAGTTTCGACCTTTTGATGCAAACTCCTTCTATATCTTCTCAAGTCCATGTGCGATGTATTTCTTAGTTATTTATAAATATGTTCGACTGCCTTTTTGCTCAATGCAGGGCAAAGGATGTTGTCATAACTGCTACAACAACTAATTCCCCCCACCCCCACCAAGCCACAATCTGCAGATAGTAGAGCAGTACGGAAAGGATGGCTATTAAATTTATATAAATTAAGTCCCTGTTGTCATAGAATCATGAAACTTCTCTGCTGGGTCAGTTAAATCTATTTTTAATTAGTTTAAACTTATTTATTTTACATCGATTGTAACGAAAGCTCTATGAACTTATTTGAATCACTCTCGATGTCTTCCTGGGTAGAACCAGTACTAAGCAATGCAGCTAAAGTGTCTTGCTCAGGGACACAACGCATATGGCAATGACGGGAATCGAACCCACGACTTTTGGATCATGGGTCCAACGCTCTAACACTAGACCACAGCGCTCCACACTGTGGAATTAATTAATCATCTGTTTGCCATGTACTCTGAAGCTAGAATCAAAGGTCATAAAGCAGCTGAATGAAACGGAAAACACCAAGTCAATTGAAGTCAGATTTAGATGGAGGCAACCACGTTTAATTGTGTTTTATAAAAAATACAAGCATATGATTGTCACTGTGATCAATCAGACTCTCATTCCTTATGTGGGACTAGCACAAAATGTCCTTATATTTTCTACCTAAGACTTCCTAAAAATATTTTTATCAATTTCTTTTACTGTCTGAAACGTATAATTCCAAAAAAATGCCAAGCTGGGTGCTGGACTCCAGCGGTTTTACCATATCTAAACTTTTTTTAGTGACGGCCTATCTTGTCAATCTTTAGCTTGCGGTGTATTTGACTCAACAGTGATTCACTTTACAGACAAATGCTCATGATATCTAAAGGCCAGCAGGGCTTATGGGATGGGGAGTTGTCCATCGTCCGGACGGACGTCCGTCATCCGTTAACTTTTGCTTCAAACAACATCTCCTCTGAAAGTAAAGGGTAGAATTTGACAAAACTTCACAGGAAGCATCTTTGCCTGGTCTTGTCTTAGATTTATTCAACCCATACTGATTTGCCAATGAATGTGGCCGCCGTTACTAAAAATAGAAAAATATTAAAACAGCTTCTTCTCATGAACTGCTAGGTAGACACTTCACAGGAAGCATCCCTGTATGGTCCTCTTTTCAAGTATATAAAAAACGTCCCGATCCATCAACAGATATGACCCCTGTTGCTAAAATAGAAACATGTTTAAACAACCTCTTCTCGTGAACCAATTATCCAAATGTTCCAAAACTTGATCAATAGTTTCGTCTCACAAATCTTTCTCAGATTTTATAAATTTCCATACCTGTCAACAAATATGGCTGTCATTACTAAAAAGAGAAAAAGCTTTAGACATGTTAAAGGACTTTTTCTCATGAACCAATGGCCCACTGTTTCATCTTTGGGAAGATAGTCAGGTGAGTGGTTCAGGGCTGTTTTGGCCCACCTCTTTAGAGCTTTCTTTTTCAATTGAATTCCACCAAATTTATAAAGCAAGTAGAGCAATATAAACCCTCTTAGACCTCTTGTTTGACTAAGAACGGGAGACAGTTTTTCATGGTTATAAACACACCATAAACTCTGCTGCATATGTTATCACAAAGTGAAGGGGGTGCTATATTTGAATAACATCCCGTCACGAACATTTCTGTCACGTCGCATCCCGTTTTTAGCTCTACTGGTCGTTAACTTTTGTCTCGTTAAGACGATAGGGCCTTCATTTTTCATCCGATCTTTACCAAACTTTAACAGATTGTTAATATCAATAAAAGCTCGGACAAGTTCGAAAACCAGCCATATCGGACCAGTAACAGCGGCGTTATGGCCCTTGATTTAGTTAAAAATGTTATGTTTTGCCTCGTTAAGACGATAAGGCATTCATTCTTCATCCCATTCATTCTTCATCCCATCTTTACCAAACTTTACCGGATTGTTAATATTAGTGAAAGCTCGGACAAGTTTGAAAATCAGCCAGATCGGACCAGTAACTGCAGAGTTATGGCCCACGATTTAGTTAAAAATGCTATATTTTGCCTCGTTAAGACGATAGGGCCTTCATTTTTCACCCGGTCATTACAAAACTTTACCAGATTGTTAATATCAATAAAAGCTCGGACAAGTTCGAAAATCAGCCAGATAGAACAAATAACAACGGAGTTATGGCCTTTGATATAGTTTAAAATGCTATATTTTGCCTCAAGACGATAGGGCGTTCATTTTTCATCCGATCTTTACCTAACTATAAGAGATTGTTTATATCAATGAAAGCTCGGAAAAGTTCGAAAACCAGCTATATCGGACCTGGAACACCAGAGTTATTTGCCCTTGAATTATTGAAATATATGCCATTTTCAGCCTTGTGAACTCTAGCGCCTTCATTTTGTATTCCATCTTTCCCAAACTTGGCCAGATTGTTGATGTCAATGAAAGCTCTTAGAGTTTGAGAACCAGCCAGATCGAACTAGTAACACCGGAGTTATGGCCCTTTTTCAATATTTGGTAATGTACACTGCAAACTCAAGGGTCGTGGGTTCAAATTTCACTGGAGGCATATATTTAATTTTTTTCATACGAAACCTTGGTTGATGGGCTGAATTTGTTAAAAAAAAATAATATATATTTTTTTTTTTTCAATTTTTTTTTCAAATTTTTTTTTTCTCATAAGAAACCTTGGTATTGGGAGCTTAGGGACCCTTGTTGGATCAGGTTTACATAGAGTTATAGGGAAGAACTTCAAAAATCTTCTTCTCTGAAACTACAAGAGATAAAAGGTTTAATACATTTTATTTATTATCAGCTTTTGGATACTCTTCCAAGTTTGTTCAAATGGTGAACTTGGGGTCAAATTTGGCCTTGGCCAGTGGGTAGCCAGTAGAGCGATACAGGCCCTCTTGGGCCTCTTGTTATTACTTGCTTTTATTATATTTTTATTACTTGCATTCTTCAAACAGTGAGTTGTTTCCAAACTTCATATACGCATAACAACTGATTAGTACCTTATGTCCCCTCTATATCACCCATTGTTAATTGCCCAAGTTATTACTGAATTATGGCCCTTTGTTTGACTTAGAATTTAAGTGAAGGTATTCATCTCATTCAGTAAAAGTTTTAGTTTGAATTGTTTTATGAAAAACATAGAAAAAACTACTTCTATTTTGATTGTTATAAATTACACAACATTTCTCGAGGAATTTTATGCTAAAATGACGTAAAACAAAATTTAAACTAACATCAAAGAATTTTAAACATTTAATAAGTATTTTAATTTCAAAATGCGTTTAATTGTTGTTGTTTCCTTCAGAATTTCAAAACAAGTTGTGCGATCAGTATAGGAAGTACTTATTGGCAATAACCATTTCACCACTGATAGATGAGATCACTGCAAACATAGATGCCGTCTTTGTGAAGCAAGTCATCTGTAATGATCCGGTACACGAGCCAAAAAAAAAGAGCCAGTCAACTTCATCAAATGCAGCTAATGAGAATGGTAACACAGTTAAGAGTTACAAAGATATATTGTTTAAAGAGGCTGAAAGATGTGAGAATGTGTATATTTTAGGGGATGCAGGTATTGGTAAATCAGCCTGGTGCATTAAGGTATTGAACACATGGGTGTCTGCTGTAACTAAACAGAAGGAAAGTAGAGAAACTTCTACACTTTCAATTGATGAGGATGATATGTGTGAGTTTGACATTGTCTTATATGTTTCACTGAGACATGCTGAAGATGATACTGACATCATAGCCATGATTCACAATCAGTTATTTGAGGAATATCCTTATATGACAGATATTGCAAAAGCAATACTTCAGAGAGAACCACAAAAGTGCCTTGTTGTTATAGATGGACTGGATGAATATTGTCCACCTCCTCAAGCTCACAAATCAAAGTCATCAGGTCGTGATTCAAGATTACCAGGCAGAAAATGCCTAAATCGTTGCACAGTTGTTACAACCACAAGGTCTTGGAAACTTGATGCCTTAAGATTAAAAGATCATGAAATAGATAGAGCAGTCAAAATAATGGGCATACAAGATAAGCCAGAACTTGTCAGTCGCATTATTGAGTCGCTCACTGATTGTGGATCAAAGAATGCAAAAAAAAAGGCAAATGAGTTCCTAAACATTGTTAAAATTAGGGATCTGTACTCATCTTTGGACAATCCTTTATTTTTGGCATTCTTTTTATGTTTGTGGCTTGACGATGGTAAATTGGAAAACTCACTGACCAACAATTACATTGGGATACTGGAACTTCTCATAAAAAT
Organism: Cyrtodaria siliqua; assembly: GCA_037043455.1. Classification (NCBI taxonomy): domain Eukaryota; kingdom Metazoa; phylum Mollusca; class Bivalvia; order Adapedonta; family Hiatellidae; genus Cyrtodaria; species Cyrtodaria siliqua. Next base: position 169,048 of record JAWPHD010003361.1, on the reverse strand, counting down.
GGCTGAGAAAAAAGGGCTTCTTTCAACTGTTCAGGACTTAGAAACCTGTAAGGAAATATGGTCAAAAACAGATAGTAAAAGTCCTGATTTCATACAGGAAAAGGGGTTATGCCAAGAGTATTGGGGCTTGATAATAAAGTTATCAGAACTAGCGTTCAATACATTATTTACCAAGAGCAATGAAACTTCAGCGTTGGTATTTTCAGAGGAATCTCTGAATAAAAAATTCAGTCCTGAAGAATTGGCCATTGCAGTAAAAGTTGGTATTCTCTGTCAGTCGAAGGTTGTAGGTACATTTTCTAGACGCAAATCAAATTTTTCATTTCTACACAAAACCATACAAGAATTTCTAGCTGCGGTGTTCATGGTTTGTTCAAGCCAAACTGACATATTAGAGCAATACAAACAATATTGTTGCCTTCCTGATTCAGATATATTTGAAATGGAAATGGTTTTACTGTTTGTGTCGGGTATGAAACCACAGCTTGCTTCTGAATTGTCAAAACAAAATGATGCTAGTTTCGCAAACTACGAAACCTGTGAATTTGAGCGTATGTTCCTTTTGCTGAAGTGCTTACACGAGACAAAGGCATACAATGGCAAGCACAATTTGGAGTATCCTTTTTATACAGAAAAGGTAACTTACGGAGTGGGAGAAGTAAGTAGGTATTATAGTTCAGGTGGTGAATTTGAGCCGGAGGAGTACATGGTCAGTGACTATATGTTAGTGCATAAAAGGTACAGACGGTACCTAAATTATATACCCACACTTGTTGAGACAAATGCCCAACATATCAAGTCAATATTCATTGATTTCCCAGAAGAAATAAAATTATCAGACCTTAATTGGCAATCGGTGTGTGCTTCGGTATGTACAATCCCGTCTGACTGCCAGCTGACAAATTTGACGTTGATGGATATGACAACATCCCATAACAATATACAGCGTTTGTCTGAGCTTCTCCAATCTCACTGTTTACATCAGTGCGACTTATCCAACATTACATGTGCAAACTGTGAAAGTTGTTCTAAAATCAAAATAAAATGCTGCCAAATGAAACATATTGTTTTGGAAAATATGGTTGTTGAGTCCTTGAAACTCTCACCTTGCAACGTAAGCAGTGATGGACACTCCTGCGAACAGTGTTACATTGAAGTCGGAGTAAAGTCAGCAGATCCACAGTTAAAAACTAGAAAGTGTGTTCAAGGGAGAGTAAAACTTAGCTTGATTAGACCAATAAACCCCCCATCTGGTTCCACTGAACACAATTCACAATCATTAACAATGCCATTACCTGAAGCATCAGTACCCTTGGGACATTCGTCAGGTTCAGATGGTTCTAGTAGTTCAATAAGTCAAGATGTCCAAGACGCAAAATGCTTAAATGTTAGTCTTTATGATATGGAGATAACTGAGTCTTTTGCAAGAGGTTTAGAAATCAAAAAACTTGAACTGTCAAGGATATGTAACATCACAAATGTATTTGTTGAAACAGTCCCGCAGAATATTCACACCTTGAAGATTAACAAAACTACTACTCTATCCGGTGTTGAAGTTTTGGGTTGGCTTACAAGTCTCAGGTGTTTGAAACTTAGAGTTCATGAAGTTATTTTGTATGAATTTTACCACTCAATTCTCCCAAAACTGACTGAGTTAAACCATTTGGGTATTACCTACAAAACCCTTAAAGCCATCTTGGACACGTTGCCTGAAGAGAACAGAACACAACCATTCTCAGAACTACCTCATCTCGAAACACTTTGCATATACTTTGATAACAATCAAATGAGCGTGATTAATGACATGATATTTGATGATGATTATGATGGTGATGATCTCGAAACACTTCGCATATACTTTGAAAACAGTCAAATGAGCGTGATTAATGACATGATATTTGATGATAACTATGATGATGATCATCGTTGTGCTCAACCACACCCTGACAGTATGACCAGGGATAAATTACAAACATTGCTTGCTCAACTGACAAAATTGAAGAAAGTGAACATGCACAATGCACCATTCGATGATAGTGCATATGATTATTTCGAAAAGTCTCCGGATTTCACAATAAGACGAAGACAAAAAAATGATTTGTTTGAAAAAGAGATTGTTACATATGAGCTAAAAATACATTAAGTGTGATAGTAAAAATAGGCATCACAGAAGTTCATCTCGTGTCATTGGGCGTTTTTAACATCAGCGACGTAATGGGATTCGTCTTATCTTACACGAGCAGTCATTAGGGCTGTCATGTTTACTCTAAAATGTTTAATTACACGGAACCAAATACACGAAACAATTCCGTTTAAGGACATTGTCTACAGTTGATTATGCACATCTTTCTCGTGCATAGATGTCTAAGAGCGACAATGTACACCAATAACATACTTTTTCAAATGTCTTTATATTTTTCACTAGATTTCATTCTTATCACTAGATTTCATAATTAACTGTTTTAATAGATATTAAAGTAATTTGTTGATACACTAAAATGTTGATCAACTAAAATCAAGTATAATTGCAGTATTTTGATACAGACAACGCAGATTTTGTTTTTGTGTTAAACTGCAATAGCTTTCTCATACTTAGCTCATTAATGTCTGCCTTAAACTTGTTAAAGGTAAAATTTAATGTAAAATATTAAATAGTCAATAATGACTGTATACTATTTTTACACATGTCGAATACATTTAAATAAACGAGTATAACAAATTAGGGTTATAACTGCCTTTTTCTCAAAAACAAGTATGGTGACATTGTTTTTATTTTATTATCTTGAAGTACTCAATATCTGTTATCAATACAGAAGTTTTTTAAAAAAAGGTTGTTGATAGGAAATCGAAATGTCTTGTTTTCCTCACCAAAATCTGCCATTTGTTCCCGAGGATCTTCAATGCAATATTCACATATACATAGAATAATATGATATATTGTAAAAGTAATGTAATTCGATTGATTTTTTTACTAAATTTCTTGTTTTTTGCCTAACCTTTAATAGGTTTTGCTGAAATAAAATGGAATATGGGTCATATATTTATCTGAAGATATCTCAGAAACCACGTTGGTGACCTATTACTTGTAAAGCTGACATATGCTTAAGATAGATCATTCCTTAAAGGACCAACACATATTAGTCACAAATGACTTCAGAAATAATACATGCCGGTAGGAATGGGAACAATCACAATTATATTAGTCACAAATGACTTCAGAAATAATACATGCCGGTAGGAATGGGAACAATCACAATTATATTAGTCACAAATGACTTCAGAAATAATACCTGCCAGTAGGAATGGGGACCAACACATATTAGTCACAAATGACTTCAGAAATAATACCTACTGGTAAGCTACGGACCAACACAAATTAGTCGCAAATGTCGCGATCACAGATTTGCTTTTTCAACAAAATCAGTTTATCTATTGAATCAGAATTGAGGTAACCACACAGTTCAGTGGTGGTATCAACCGGCTACTGAGAAAATGCGTTCTGACAGAATGGATGTTGCGGGTATAGAGGGAATGCATCCTTTAAATTCAATAATTACTTCGTATGATGATCCGACGCGAGTATGTACTTTTGTTTTCGGTTCAACGGAACACAAATTCTGTAAACGTTAACTAGGTGTACACTAGATCTTATACCGTTTACACTTGTTAAGTGGGGGTTATGATTTTCTCGTCCATAGTGTGTGCGTGGGATACTGGAAAACAGTCAGATCCAAGGCATTCTAACGCTAACATGTTTGTTTTCTGCCCTATGCATCCAACGAGCACAAATACGGGACACATAATGAATCAGTCACTAGTTTGTATGCATTTGCCATTCCAATATCACAGATTACAGTTACTCTCCAATCCATTTTAAGCATGTTTTTAACTAACACCAGATTTCTGTTGATTATGTTGGGTCTTTCAGTCTTACTATCATCGCCTGTACAATAAACCTCTTAAGCCACCGGTATACTATGACATAATTATGACACTGTTGCATAAAACTTTTGTTTCTGTCGTTTTTTCCATTGTCCATACCCATATGTTCAATACCTTGTCCACACCCATGTGTTCAATACCTTCATATACCATGTCGTTTTTTTCTCTTAACGGAAAGTCTGGTTAAGTTTATACATAGTATATAGGTTATTAACATTTTAATTCCTGCTGAAAACATTAGTTTTTAAAACGTTTTCAGTAACTCTCTTGCAAGACAAGGAGAAAGCAAAACTGTGTGTGTGCGTGAGAGTGCTTGCGTGTGTGCGTGGGATACTGGAAGATCCAAGGCAATTCTGAATATGTTAATGTATTATAAACTTTTATTGATCACTATGCATGTCTAACATGTCTAAGAAATTGCATACATTTTAAATTAGGTGCCTATTAATAGCAAAGCATGTTTAAAACATTTATGTACTGGTAACAGGGTATTCAAAATTAGAAAATGTCATCCATTTATGCATTTTAAATTTGTACGATTACCTTTAGTTTAATTTGCCCCAGTCGACGAAGTGCCGAATAAATAGCCAGCTGTTGTCACAGGAGGAGGTAACAATGTTCTCCCCAATTTCAAAAATACATGTAACACATTTTAATCATTTTATTTTTGTTTAGCTTAAATACCCATGCATATAGGGTTCAGATATAAGGATACACTCTAAAGCATATTTTCTCCGATAAAAGCGACATGCCTTGACAAATTCAACACTCGGAGAATACTAGAAATCTCCCAATGTGAACTGGAAACTGAATACCCTGGTTTTGAATTTCCAGTAATCATCTTCATCTCCATTATTGCCATATTTTACTCATTGCCATTCCCCATTCCAACAGATTCGATATAAATAAGCTGTTAAAAGGGTTGTATAACACCATTCATTCAATTTATTTTAAAAGACATGCAACAATTACACCGCATTCCTAGATTTAAAATTACACCTCAGTCCTAGATTTAAAATTACAAGGTAGCACCTCAGTCCTAGATTTACAATTACACCTCAGTCCTAGATTTAAAATTTTACCTCAGTCCTTGATTTAAAATTACACCTCAGTCCTAGAATTTAGAAATCCAGTATAATTTATAAACATCTTTGCATATATTTAAATAAAAGGTATAAACACAATTTCGGAATATCCAAGTTGTCGTAGTTATTCTACCATTGGTTTAAATATATTACCAGTGCAATATATAGAGAATATCATGTTAGTGCCTGATCTCATCCAGTTTATCAGGTGAGGCTGAAAAAAAATGAAGCCCGAGGTTGTGCCGAGGGTTTCATTTTTTTCAGCCTCGGGTTTCATTTTTTAGTGCCGAACCTGATAAAATGGATGAGATCAGGCACTAACATATTCTATCTATCATGTTGATCATTTAAAATCATTTAATTTACCTTTTTTCCCATTTCTTTCTGTTCAAAAATACCCAGACGTCATTAAATATACCATGACGTCATAAAAAGAGGTGCTGACGTCATCAAAAGAGGTGCACCTGATGAGATAGGAAAGTAACTGCCGAGATAAGATTTTATCTCAGGCTCCCTCTTTCTTCAGAATTATACAGATCGACATGATAAAAGTAACAAAACAACTAGCTTCAATCTATGCAAATAGTTATTAATGATTTAATATACAAGTCATTTTGAAAATGTTGCCACAAGATGAAAAAGCAATCAATATTGCTTAGTGTCCCTTAAAGGGAATGTAGCGACACCCTCAAAGAGGCTTTTATATTGAGAGATCTGAAAAACTTGCAAAAAGGTACAAGAATTATCAAAATCGTGATAAACAAAACAGGTATGACCAGTTGAAGGTTGTTATAAAATGGATATTGAAGACGCCATTTTGAAAACCATGATGTCAAAGTTCTATATGACCATATATGGAATATTGATAAAATATCATTTAAAGCAAAGCAAATCACTGCAAATGAATGCAAACTCCTTAACTGTTCATATAAAGCATTATTGCCATTAGTTATACATATTCTTCATACAGTAACTTTAATTTGTGTAAATGAGTAAATTTTCATATTTATCAATATTCCATATACGGTCATTTAGAACTGTGATGTCATAGCTCTAAAAATAGCGACTTCTATATCCGTTTCAACAGAACCTTCAAACGCTCTTATCATTTTTGTTTATCATCCGATTTTGTTAATTCTTTCATCCTTTTCCAAGTTTTTCAGAACGCTCATTAATAAAGATTGTTTGCCTTTGTTGTTATATTCCCTTTAAAACAGTCTATTAAATCATTTTAGAATTATTTTATTTTTAGAATTTTGTGATTCCTGGTTTCAAGAAACTCATTACTGAATGAGTCTTAATCTGTTTCTCACAGCAATTAAAAGGCTCATTCAGTTCTGGGAACACACTGCGTTACATCATAATAGCATGACGTGATGTCATAATGGCATGATGTGATGTCATAATACCAGGGTGTGATGTCATAATACCAGAAATTGATGTCATGATAGAAACAATCAAATGAAAATATGAATGAAGCATTCTGATTGGTTCAGTGATAAAAATTAGGCCAATGAATTTAAAGCTCATTACATTCTCAGAACACACTGAGGTTTTACTGGACATTGAGTAATGAGGATCTTGAAACCCAGAAACACAAAACTGTAATAATAAAATAATTCTAAAATGATTTAATAGGCTGTTTTAAATGCATACATTCTTGTATTATTTCTATGACGTGGTGCATCGTGTTTATATTCCTCTGTGAGACATCACATGTATGAACTTTACTTTGCCAGTTTTGCTTGCTGTTGTACATAATTAAAACTGTTTCATCGTTTTATTTTATTAATGGTAAATTGTCATGTCTATACATAATTGTCATATAACTGTTAGGAATGAAAATCAAATGTGTACAAATTAAGTCATTTTGGTATAGCTCAAAACACAATATGCAACTTACATAAGCATTTTACATGTACATGGTACCTTAACTATTCGATATATTTTGATATATATATTTGATTACAGTAAAATATATATGACAATAAGAAATTCTAAGTTGGAATGCCGCCTTGCATGAACTTCATTTTCTGCTTTATATAGAACTATATAATAGCAATGGTTTCTATAGAGCCATGGTTTCTACAGAGCATATTTTCAATAGAATCATATAGATCGCATTGTTTTTTAAAAACCATATATATAGCAATGCTTATTATAGAACTATATAGAGAAATGGTTTATATTAAACTATATAGAGCAACGTTTTTTATAGAACTATATATAGCAGTGACTTATATTAAACTGTACATAACAATAATTTCTATAGATCTATACAAAGAACATTTTATTTTTTTGTAGAACTATATATAAATGAGTTATATTGAACTATATAGAGCAATGGTTTTGCTTAAAATATAAAGCGCAATAATTTCTATAGACCTATAGACCTATATGGTGCAGTGACGTCTATATAAGTAGATAGAGCAATATTTATATAGAACTGTATAGAGCAATGTTTTTATAATCTATATAGAGCAATGTTGTTCGTAAACTATATATAGAAAATGTGTATAAAGCATTGATTTTTTGTCTCGCCTTTTCGAAGAAAAAAAGAGACATGTGTTGCTTTTCCGGAGGCGGCGTCAATATTCAAGTTTTGCGTTTAGGTCACTTTTTCACAAACTGTAAGCACTAGACCTTTCAAACTTTACTTATAGTTGTATCTTGAGTGGTACATTGCAACGTGACAAAGCAAATGTGGAAGTGACCTTGACCGTCCAAGCAAAGGGCAGATAACTTAATAATTTTTCCATTCAATTTTTGCGTTGAGATCAATTACTCGCAAACTGTATGCACTACAGTTTTCAAACTTTGTTTTTGTATAGAATGGCATTTTGTTTTTAAACAAATGCAGTTAAATTTCATCTCAGTAAATTGTAAACTCCATTGTTTTTATGCCCCCGAATATTTTTCGGGGACATATAGTAATCGCACCGTCCGTTTGTCCGTATTCTGTCTGTCTGTGTCTGTCCGTCCGTCCGTCTTTCCGCAGTTCGTTTCCGGACTGTACCATCAAAACCCCTGCATGGATTTTTAATTTACTTGGCACAAGTGATCACCATAACAAGACGATGTGTCGCGCGCAAAACCTAGGTCCGTACCTCAAAGGTCAAGGTCAAAAACAGGTACCCAATTTTGTGTCCGGACCGTAACGTCACAACCCCTGCAGAGATTTTTTAAATATCTTGGCACAAGTGATCACCATAACAAGATGATGTGTCGCGCGCAAAACCCAGGTCCGTACCTCAAAGGTCAAGGTTACACTTGAAGTTCATAAAGCAGTGTTTTCTACAGAACTATATTGAAGCTAATGTAAACTATATGTAGAGCTGTGGTTTATATATAACCATATATTGTTATTGTTTCTATAGAACTAAAACGTGTTATGGTTTCTGTTGAATTATATATAGAGAGAAAATGTTTCTATAATAGAGTAATGGTTTCTGAATATTTATATAGAGCAATTGTTTCTATAATCTATATAGAGAAAATTGTTCCTTTTAACTATATAGGCAATTGTTTCTATAAACTATATAGAACAATGGTTTCTATAAACTATGTAGAGCAATGTTCTTTTTAAATTATAGAGAGCAATGGTTTAATAGAACAATGTAGTATTATAATGATGCTTGTGGCATCGTACATTTATAATAAGTGTTATGTTTGTTGACTGTATTGATTAATAGTTATTAAAAGGACACACGGCACAAAAATGTAATAAAATACTTAGACGAAAAAGTGCCTTTCGTTGATCTTGTTCGGCCTGATATCAAAAGATATAAGGCATTTCCTTTGAAAATATTTTGCAGATTTTGTCAAACTACCAGGACAGGGTTGATTAACAAACAAAAAACGTGAACAATTCAATTTAATTAAAGATATAATGTTCTTTTAAATGACAAATATGGCAGACATTTATTTCATGTTAAAGTAAATTTAAAGTTCATGTTAATGTATATATAGATATAGATATTTAACAAATAATGTATGGTGCTGAGGTCGATAAACGTGCATATGAATTGAAGCACCATACATTAGTTGTTATATTATACCAGATCTGACCAACAAATTAAAGCAATACGTTTTATGTTTTATTTAAATTTGACGTCGTTTTTTTCCAAACGTAGCAAACTATAGCTCTCGTACTGGGGCCAGTTACTATCACAGAATAGTGACCGGATGAAGTCACAAAAGAAGGAAATAGAAAATAATATTGTGCTATATTGTATACTTGTACTTGTATAATTGTATATAGACCATCAACATGTGTATATAATAATACATAGAAAGTTTAAGTATAAAATTGTTATCAAGTTTATTTTAACAGAAATATTGCTGTATACGGTACTTTCAATGTAAATATGTATTTATATATATACTCGGTAAAAACGTTTTGGACCAGGGCATATAATGGCGCATAAAAAGAAAACCAGTTGACGGATTTTTTTAATATTCCTTATTATCTCAGCTGATAATTGACAATAGATCAACAATCAACAATAATTATCGTTAACAATGAAAGTTCGCAAAAAAATAATAATCTTTTTAATGGTTACTCGAAAGTCTGTAACTGTTCCTTTTTATGGACTTTGCAACATTTTTTACAGACCATTTGTGTGTTCGCGATTTTTTTTAAAAATCAAATCATGTTTGGAATTTAATGTTTCTGGTACCAAATTAACCGGGTAGGGTAGACCTTGGTTACTTAAAAAAGATACTTAAATTATGTCCACTAGTTTTATTTTTATATGACTTTATATACCCTGATCCAAAACTTTTATTACCGGTTATATATGAAATCGGTACTTCTTAAAGGGGGTACATTAGGCTTTTGCTAGAAGAATCTACAATGTCTTTTTGTCTTAAAACAAATGCACTTAAGTGTCATATATCAGCAAAAAGTAAACTCCATTGTTTTCAGTTATTAAAATGTTTACAAACTTTCATTTAAACAACATTTACCTTTTATAAACTCACCTGAGCCGAAGGCTCAAAGGTGAGCTATTGGGATCACTCTTTGTCCGTCGTCCGTCCGTCGTCCGTCCGTCGTCGTCGTTAACTTTTGCTTCATACGACTTCTCCTCAAAAACCGCGTGGCCAATTTTGACCAAACTTCACGTGGATGATCCTTAGATAAATGCTTTTTAGATTTGTTAAAATTAGGTCAGCGCGACATCTAAGATGGCCGCCATTACCATATATAGTCAAAACCTTAAAAAATCTTCTTCTCAAGAACCGCTGGACATATTTCAACAGTTTTTCTTTTAAAATGATTGCCAACGCCTAGACTATCAAGTTTGTTCAAATAAAGTTCATGGGATTAAAAATGGCTATACCCCGGGGGTCCAAAGTTTGTATATTGAGATTTTGCCTGTTTTTCATATAGACATATAGGAAGAAACTTTAAAAAATCTTTTTCTCTGAAACCACAAGGCACAGAGGTCTCATGTATTACATGTATCATCATCTTATGGTCCTTTACTAAGTTTGTTCAAATGGTGACCCTGGGGTCAAATTTGTCCCCGCCCCGGGGGTCACAGTTTTACATAGACTTATATAGGGGGGGGGGGAAATCTTCTTCTCGGAAACTACAAGAGCCAGAGGTTTGATATTTTGCATTTACTATAAGCTTATGGTCTTTTACCAATTTTGTTCAAATGGTGACCCTCGGGTCACATTTGGCCCCGCCCCAAGGGTCACATGTTTTACATAGACATGTTTAGGGAAAAACTTAAAAAATCTTCTTCTCTGAAACTGCAAGAGCCAGAGGTTTAATATTTTGCATTTGCTATAAGTTTATGGTCCTCTACCAAGTTTGTTCAAATGGTGACCCAGGGGTGACACTTGGCTCTGCCCCGGGGGTCACAGTTTTACATAGGCTTGTATAGGGAAAAACTGGAAAAAACATCTTCTCTGGAACCACATGGCACGGAGCTCTCTTGTATTACATGTAGCATCAGCTTATGGTCCTCTACTTAGTTTGTTCAAATGGTGACCCTGGGGTCAAATTTGTCCCCGCCCCGGGGATCACAGTTTTACATAGACTTATATAGGAAGAAAAATTAAAAAACTTCTCGGAAACTAAAAGAGCCAGAGGTTTGATATTTTGCATTTACTATAAGCTTATGGTCCTTTACCAAGTTTGTTCAAATGGTGACCCTTGGGTCACATTTGGCCCCGCCCCAAGAGTCACATGTTTTACATAGACATGTATAGGGAAAAACTTAAAAAATCTTCTTCTCTGAAACTGCAAGAGCCAGAGGTTTAATATTTTGCATTTGCTATAAGCTCATGGTCCTCTACCAATTTGGTTCAAATGTGGAGACCCAGGGGTCACAGTTTTACATAGGCTTGTATAGGGAAAAACTGAAAAAAAGCTTCTTCTCTGGAACTGCAAGGGCCAGAGGTTTAATGTTTTGCATTTGCTATAAGCTTATGGTCCTCTACCAAATTTGTTCAAATGTGTGTGTGTGTGTAATTCTAAGGTTTATAGTCCCTCCGCCAACGAACACGTCAAGGTATACCTGACGCGATGGGCACAATAGAGTCTGGACTTAATTTGTTCAAATGGTGACCCTGGGGTAATATTTGACCCCACTCCGTGGGTCACAGTTTTACATTAAAGTCTTCTTCTCTGGAACTACAAGAGCCAGAGGTTTAATATTTTGCATTTACTATACTCTTATGGACCTTTACCAAGTTTGTTCAAATGGTGACCCTGGGTTCACATTTGGCCCTACCCCAGTGGTCACGTTTTACATAGACTTGTATAGGGAAAAACTTTAAAAAAAATCTTCTCTAAAACCACAAAGCACACAGCTCTCATATATTACATGTAGCCCTGGGGTCACATTTGGCCCCGCCCAAGGTGTTACTCTCTAGCACCTTCATTTTGTATTTGATCTTTACCAAACTTTGTCAGGGTCTTAAACTGTCTATATCAATATTGTTATACACAACAGAGCCCACATTTCTTGAACAATCTTAACCAAACTTGCACAGATTGTATATGACCATAAGATTTCGAAGAAGTTCGATAATGTGCCAGTACTCAGGTGATCGCTTTAGGGCCATCTTGGCCCTCTTGTATTGGTTCAGATTTACTCAGGTGAGCGATATAGGGCCATCATGGCCCTCTTGTTTCTAAGTCCCGTACCCGTTAGGCGAGACATGTGATTCTGTGGATTTTTAGTATTTAAAGATCAATGTATATTTAGATCAGATTCATAACCTCGAGGTTGAGAAACCATAATAGTGTCATTTCGAAATTGAACGTGCCACAAGGATGGCTATGATTGGACAAGGTCCTTGATCAAATGATAATAACATGAGTTATCCAGACTTTGAGATAAACATTTTATTAATTTTCTTTTTGATCAAGGTTATACTTGTTGTGAGTTACTTTTGAAATATACAGGTCAATGGATATAGTCTTGTAGATATGTTTTAACTGCATATGATTATATTATTATGTTCATCATTTGATTATAAAACAGTATTTAATACTAGTATTTGAGATTTAATGTATATGATGTTTAATAAAGTTAAAGGCTATATTTAATTATTTTGTGTGGTTCATTCCCTATACCGATTAGACACATTTAAATTAATTTAATATAATTGTCCTTATGCAAAAGACGTCTCCATGGCCGAGGGGTTAACAATGTTGCTTACGTTGTAAACCTAGCTTCTCACAGCTGTGGGTTCAAATTCCACTGGGAGCTCAACTTGTGAGGAATTGTCGATTGTTACTGATGGCGGGAGGTGTACAGAACTGATTCTACCCAGGAAAAGTGGGTGGTCTGCCTTCACCACAAAGAATCGAATGTCATACTGCCTTCACCACAAAGAATCGACTGTCATATATGATCTTACATGTTTTGAAAATGACAGAAAACACCATACAAACAAACCTTTCGCAAAAAACGGAGGGACATGGAACACTCTGTAACACTCGCTTCCGGTCGAAAACTTCCATGCTATTAGAGATGAAACTTCATAAAATGATTCACGTTAAAAACACCATATTTATAGGTTATTAGATTTGTATTGGGATATACGCACGAGTTCTCGAAGAATGAGAGCATATATCCCAATACAAATCTAATAACCGTTTTATTGTATACACATTTTTTAAATTAGAACAATAAAATTTATTTAACTTTTCACCAAACAAAACACATTTATTTGAAACAAACATATTGCCGTTACATCATGGGAAGTTTCACAATGAAAACAACATTGTTTACATTAGGTGACACACTTTCTTTGAAAGGAAGAGAAAAGTGTACCAATCATGAACGAGTATACATTACACACCCAATATGACTTTAATCAGTGAAGTAATAAGAGATACTTCACTGCTTTAATACACTTCAATAAGAACGAATATTGATGTTTCCTGTTACATTGAAAGTAAACGGAGCTTGTAAATACGTATGCAATACGTATTAGTTATAGAATGTCCAACGAGGTGTTACGAGCATAAATCATGAAATATATCGAGGCGAGATAATTGTTTTATCGCTAGCCACGCCCCCTTGTATGATATCTGGTATAACGCCAAGTGTATCAGTACACTTTCGGTTTCCTGTATTGAATATATCGTACGACTTTGGACTATAGAAAGTACTCTCAGGCATGCAATAATAGGTTATATTGGGTCAGAAACCTCAGAAGAAGATGATATGAAGGATACAGATTCCCATCAGACATGTTTTCCACAGCAAGCGAATCGAAACAGTGCAGAAATCAGTACACAGTAAATATCTTAATTTTAACAGTAAACTTGGTTGAACATCTACGATAAAGACCCGAGTTTATCACCTACCAGAATTAAGAGATGTGTCAAATTTCTGATCACTGATTGGTCAGTTTATTTTGATGATGCTTTATCAAAATTATGAAAAGGTGTGTCGTGTTAGGAATTATGTCCCCTTGAACAATAGAAAGATTGAAAGTTGGATATCTCAAACACTTCTATATATGTTTCAGGGAGTAAGTATGAACAAGTGCACTACTTCATCTCAATATCCTAGTTGAAAACATAAAAATGATTTCAAAACTAAAATAATACAAATAAAAAGGTTATAATACTAAATAGGGCACTTCAAAGTGAATCCAAAAGGAATTAGAACTCAACAGTTTAACTCTAATTTTACAATAAAGCTTGCAATATGTTACTCTCATTTGCATCGGTTATAAATTACTATGTACTATTCTATTGAAACGAAATGGTAAATACGTCCGCTGACTAGGGAGCGTAGCAATATGTTAGCTAGCTGGTGTTATCAATTAAAATCTCAAATAATCCTGTTTAAGTTGTTTTTAAAGAAACAAAATCAATGAATCAATACACAAATGAAATGCATGCATATGTTATTTACATGCCTGGTCATGGTATATGATTGGTCACTACCTGTACAAATTCTATTTATAGATTATGCTACGCACAATATTTTCAAGACAAGTGATCTAAACAGAAGTTGCATGAAACAACTTTGTTTTGTATGTGTTTGCTGTTGACTGTCGTCCTTGAATGCCGCTTTTCCTGTTCGATTTTTGTATCTGTATGTATACATATTGTTTAATTTTTAATGGCTGGTACAACCAGGTAATGATATTAAGGTAATATAATGCAAGTTATATTCATAATTTTGATAGAGCATCATCAAAAAAATGGCTGGTACAACCAGGTAATGATATTAAGGTAATATAATGCAAGTTATATTCATAATTTTGATAGAGCATCATCAAAAAAACTGACCAATCAGTGACCAGAAATAAGACATAACCAATACATTCTGGTAGGTGATAAACTCGGTCTTTATCCTTGATGTTCAACCAATTTTACTCTTAAAATTAAGGTATCTGCAGTGTTATTCTTTTAAAACCCTGCCTATTTCATGCACATTCATGCAAATTGATTCAATATATGTATCTTTTAAAATCAAAATCTTAAAAAATTATCATCTTTTTACTCTGCAAAGATTTTTATTTACTATAGAACCTAAGGATAAAATCCGAGTAACACAAATTTTATCACCTACTGAAAATAAAATAAAATCTCATCATCTCTGCAATGCAAAATTATGAATAAAAGTTATATACAAAAAAGTCTGATATTGATTTCTAATTCCTGCAAGATGCACTTTATATTGCATTGTTTATAAACATCCTCATTAAGATTTTTTTATTATTATTTTAGCTTTTATATAATTTTTATGATAATTATGTGATATACTGTCAGTTTCATGTAAAATAATTATGTCGTCGTTGTTCAGTTATCCTACATTTCAGTAACTTTACTATTGTTTGAGAATACATTCACCTTCAGATGACCATGACTTCAGAATAGTTTTTTCAAACAATATTCCTCCGAATTGGAAAAATAATCTTCCGGTCCACAGTTTCTTTGCTGTATGAGATACTTGCATGACCGTTAACAGGTGTTTGTGTGCGCAGTTGCGTCCGAGAAAGACTGGAAAAATATTACCAACAGAAGAGTACTTTTTTGAGTTACTCCCCTTTAAAAATCCGTTCCAGACCGTATGTAAGTGAAACTTCATAGATGTAAAGAGGACGACTTGAATATGACTTTATTTCAAGAAAGGTTGACCTCAGATTGTTTAAATTTTTGCTCATCTGGATGGCAATATAACTTGCGTCTGTAGGAATTATTTCACATTGTTTACACAAGGACTAGTAGAATGCTTTTTTGAAGGTTTATTCAGCAACTTAAGAGTATAATTTTCTGTTTCTTTCAATAAAAGTAGATATAAAAGTCAAACAGGAAATGTCCGAAACGAATTATTCAGGGACCACAGTCAACCCAAAACACGCATTGAAACGAGCAACAATTACATGAACAACTAAACATAAGAGACATGAACAAATAAGTAGGCAAGGACGTGACATAAACATTAAAGGGTTTACAATAAGACAGTTTAACTGCTTTGGAACGGCCGGTCGAAAAAAGATCGCTGAGGGTTTAAACCAGGTTCTAAGGTAAACCAGCTCTTACCTTTATGTCATCCCAATAAAATGGAACAGTGTAATTAAATAAATCCCCGCCAGGCCTATTTGCCGTTAGTAAAAAAATATCTTTATTATTCTTACAGGCCAAATATATAGCTTTTCGCTAGCAAGAGACTTTTGAAAAATAGCAATTAGGTTGTCTTTAATGAAACTGTGAGGTAAAGTTGTATACAATGTCGAAAATGGAGAAAAACAAATTGACGTTTATTGAATTGTACCAAGAACATCTGAATTTTAAGTAGACCAAAATAAACTGATTCCAGAGTTGTCATTAGCTTTAGCAGAGTATCGTTTGACGTGATCTTCTACGACAATAAGTTTGCACACATTAGGGAATTTCAGCTTGTTAAGAAACAGCTTCTGGTTTCCACCAAATATTATTTTAAAACAATTTCAATGAGACCTCGATTGAGTTTGACAATCAATTGAGTGTTTTGTTATTGCCCTTGATTATGTCAAAAAATGGAATTTTAACTTGTTTGCGCAATACATGTAGTTTTTAGCATCTGATCTACAAAACTACTCAATCAGGGTTACCGTTACCATAAACTTCGAAAAACCTTTGCAAAATTTTATTATCGTAACCCTGATCTTCTTTCCAAATATAAAAACTCCGCTTGTTTTGTATTTAAGGTTTGTTTCAATGAGCAACATGTATGCATACGTTACAGAGTTATTGCCCTTGATTATTTCAAAATAAGGAATACTAACTCTCTTTGAGTTTCAGGAAATTGTATTTTAAGTTGCATGCATTACAGCGCTTGCCCTTTACACAATAAGTAAATGTTTTTTGAAACCAAATACTTTTACTAGAAGGTTCAAATCAAGGATTAATATATACAGCAATAACTCCTATAACCAAGGATTGGTGTATGCAATAATAACTCCTATAACTAAGGATAGAGGTAAACAACAATATCTCCAATAACCACGGAGTTGTGTAGACAACAATAACTCTATAACCAAGGATTGGTGTAGACAACAATAACTGTTTAACCAAGGATAGGTGTATACAACAATGATTCCTATAACCAAGAATTGAGGTATACAACACTAGCTCAATAACCAATGATTGATCTATACAACAATAACTCCTACAATCAATGATTGGAGTATACAACAGTAACTCCTATAACCAAGGATTGAGGTATACAATAATAACTATATAACAAGGATTGGTGTATACAACAATAACTCCTATAACCAAGGATTGATGTATACAACAATAACTTCTATAACCAAGGATTAATGTATACTCATATAACCCAGGATTGCTGTATATAACAATAACTCCTATAACCAAGGATTGATGTATACAACAATAACTATAACCAAGGATTGATGTATACAACAATAACTATAACCAACATTTGATGTATACAAAAATAACTCCTATAACCAAGGTTTGGTGTATACAACATTGACTCTATAACCAAGGATTGATGTATACAGCAATAACTATATAACCAAGGATTGGTGTATACAACAATAACTCCTATAACCAAGGATTGATGTATACAACAATAACTTCTATAACCAAGGATTAATGTATACTCATATAACCCAGGATTGCTGTATATAACAATAACTCCTATAACCAAGGATTGATGTATACAACAATAACTATAACCAAGGATTGATGTATACAACAATAACTATAACCAACATTTGATGTATACAAAAATAACTCCTATAACCAAGGTTTGGTGTATACAACATTGACTCTATAACCAAGGATTGATGTATACAGCAATAACTATATAACCAAGGATTGGTGTATATAAAAAAACTCTATAACCAAGCATTGATGTATACATCATAACTCCTATAATCAAGGATTGATGTAAACAGCAACAACTCATATAACCTAGGATTGGTGTACACAGAAATAACTGCTATAACCAAGGATTGATGTATACAAAAATAATTCCAATAACCAAGGATTGATGTATACAACAATTACTTTATAACCAAGGATTAATGTATACTACAATTACTTTTTAACCAAGGATTGATGTAAACAGCAATAACGTCTATAACCAAGGATGGGTGTACACACCAATAACACTATAACGAAGGATTCATGTATACAACAATGACTCGTATAATCAAGGATTTATACAGCAATAACTCATATAACCAAGGATAGGTATACAGATCAATAACTCTAATACCAAGGATTGGTGTATGCACACAAATACTCTATAACTAAGGATTGATGTATACAACAATACCTTTATAACCAAGGATTGGTGTATACAACAATAACGTTTTAACCAATGATTGATGTATACAACAATAACTCCTAAAACCAAGGATTGGTGTATACAACAATAACCTTATAACCAAGGAATGGTGTAAACAACAATAACTTCTATAATCAAGGATTGATATATACAACAATAACTCTCTATAACCAAGGACTGGTGTATTCAACAATAATAACCAATGATTGATGTATACAACTATAACTTTATAACCAAGGACTGATGTATACAACAAAAACTCCTATAACCAGGGATTGACGTACACAACAATAACTTTATAACCGATGGTTGATGTATACAACTATAACTCTATAACCAAGGATTGATGTATACAACGATAACTCCTATAACCAATGATTGATGTAAACAACAATAACTCCCATAACCAAGGATTGATGTTTACAACAATAACTCGTATAACCAAGGTCTGATGTATACAACAATAACTCCTATAACCAATGATTGGTGTATAGAACAATAATTCTATAACCAAGGATTGGTATATACAACAATAACTCCTATAACCAAGGATATATGTATACAACAATAACTCCTATAACCAAGGATATATGTATACAACAATAACTCCTATAACCAAGGATATATGTATACAACTATAACTCCTATAACTAAGGATTGGTGTATACAACAATAACTCTATGACCAAGGATTGGTATATACAACATTAACTCATATTACCAAGGATATATGTATACAACAATAACTCTATAACCAAGGATTGGTATATACAACAATAATTTTTTAACCAATGATTGATGTATACAACAATAACTTCTATAATCAAGGATTGATATATACAACAATAACTCTCTATAACCAAGGATTGGTGTATACAACAATAATAACCAATGATTGATGTATACAACTATAACTCTATTACCAAGGACTAACGTATACGACAATAACTCCTGTAACCAAGCCTTGGTGTATACAACAAAAACTCCTATAACCAGGGATTGACGTACACAACAATAACTTTATAACCAATGGTTGATGTATACAACTGTAACTCTATAACCAAGGACTGATGTATACAAACGATATCTCCTATAACCAAGGATTGATGCATACAACAATAACTCCTATAACCAATGATTGATGTAAACAACAATAACTCCCATAACCTAGGATTGATGTTTACAACAATAACTCCTATAACCAACGATTGGTGTATACAACAATAACTCTATAACCAAGGATTGGTACATACAACAATAACTCCTCTAACCAAGAGATATGTATACAACAATAACTCCTATAACTAAGGATTGGTGTATACAACAATAACTCTATAACCAAGGATTGGTATATACAACAATTACTCCTATAACCAATGATTGGTGTATACAGCAATAACTCTATAACCAAGGATTGGTATATACAACATTACATCCTATAACCAAGGATATATGTATACAAGAATAAGTCCTATAACTAAGGATTGATGTATACAACAATAACTCCTATAACCATTAATTGGTATATACAACAATAAATCCTATAACCAAGGATATATGTATACAACAATAACTCCTATAACCAAGGATTGGTGTATACCACAATTACTCTATAACCAAGGATTGGTATATACATCAATAAATCCTATAACCAAGGATATATGAATACAACAATATATAACAATACAATGTATAACTAAGGATTGATGTATACAACAATAACTCCTATAACCATGGATTGGTATATACAACAATAAATCCTATAACCAAGGATATATGTATACAACAATAACTCCTATAACTAAGGATTGATGTATAAAACAATAACTCATATAATCAAGGATTGATGTATACAACAATAACTCCTATAACCAAGGATTGGTGTATACAACTATAACTCTATAACCAAGTATTGGTATATACAACAGTAACTATATAACCAATGATTAAAGTATACAACAATAACTCTATAACCAAGGATTGGTATATACAACAATAACTCCTATAACCAAGGATTGGTGTAATGAACAACAAGAGCTGTCGGAGAACAGCGCAGCTCGACTATTCGATTTTTCGGAGAATAATAAATTTATAGCTAGTATATACCATCAGAAAACAAGGCTACAACAATGTGGGTGAGGTTGGGAGCACAACATAACTATGTGTAAGAATTGACCAAAACTACACAGAAATATGTAAAAAAAATATAAGAATAAAAAAATATCGAGTTTTGAGTGGGGTACGGAGTGGGGGTGGGAGAGAGGCGGGGTAGGATGGTGGGGGGAGTGGGGGTGGTGAGAGCAACATATATGTGTAAGAATTGACAAAAGTAACACAGAAATATGTAAAAAAAAAATAGTTTCAAGAAGGGGTGGGGGGTGGGAGAGAGGCGGGGGTGGAGGGTGGGGGGGGTGGCGGTGTGAGAGGCGGGGAGACGGTTGCAACATATATGTGTAAGAATTGACTAAAAAAACACAGAAATATGTAAAAAAAAATATAAAAAAAAATAGATTTGCAAGTGTGTGGGGGGGGGGGGGGGGGGGGGGGGGGGGGGCAAAACACATGTGTGTAAGAATTGCTAAAACAACAAAGAAATATGTAAAAAAAAAAAAAAAAAATCCAAGTGTGGGACGGGATAGGGGGATGGGGTGAGGGGGTGGGGGGGGGGGGGGGGTTAAAACATATAAGTGTCAGAATTGATAAAAGCAACACAGAAATATGTAAAAAAAAAAAAAAAAAAGAAGTTCCAAGTGTGGGGCGGGATGGGGCGATGGGGTGAGGGGGGTTTAAAACATATAAGTGTCAGAACTGATAAAGGCAACACAGAAATATGTTAAAAAAAAAATTCAAGTGGGGGTGTGGAGGGGGGGGATGGGTGGATGGGGCAACATATATGTGTAAAAATTGACTAAAACAACAAAGAAATATGTAATAAAAAAAAAAGTTTCAAGTCTGGGGCGGGGTTGGGGTGTGGGTGATGGGGTGAGAGGCGGGAATCAGTTGGAGGTTTATGTGTGTAAGAATTGACTAAAACAACAAAGAAATATTTTAAAAAAATCAAGTGTGGGGCATGGTGGGTGGGGTCATGGCATGAGAGGCGGGGGGGGGGGGGCAACATACATGTATAAGAACTGACAAAAGCAACACAGAAATATGTATAAAAAAAAAAAGTTTCATGTCTTGGGCGGGATAGGGGTGGGGTGGTGATGGGGTGAGAGGCGTGGGGTGGGGTGGTGGGTGCAGGGATGGTTGCAACATATATGTGTAAGAATTGACTAAAACAACTCAGAAATATGTAAAAAAAATAATTAAAAAATCAAGTGTGGGGCGTGGTGGGTGTGGTGATGGGGTGAGAGGCGGGGGTGGGGGGGGGAGGGGGCGGGGAGGTTTCAACATATATGTGTAAGAATTGACAAAAGCAACACAGAAATATGTAAAAAAAAAAAATCAAGTGTGGGGCGTGGTGGGTGGTGTGATGGGGTAAGAGGCAGTGGGGGGGGGCGGAATGGGGGGCGGGAGAGGGGTGGTGGTTGCAACATATATGTGTAGGAATTGACAAAAGCAACTCAGAAATATGTAAAAAAAAAAAAAAAGTGGGGGCGGGGTAGAGGAGGGGGGGGAGCCCATGCCCCAATATGGGTGAAGTAATAAGATGCATAATGCTATAACAAAACCCAAACCAAAATTATAGATATATACATGCTTACATGCAAACCTAGATCTGCCTTTATTGCACATTTTATGGGCCATCACAATTTGGGTTCCATGGGAGCCCAGAATTTGCAAAAGACAAAAATACTTATCCAACCCTTTACAACATACTATAAGGAAACCAATTCCAAAATTTAGTTCAGCTAGGACAAGAAATGTAAGAGATATAGACCTGTAAACACAGCTTACACACAAAATTTGATGTGAAACAGACACATTTTAAGGGCTATCAGAATTTGGGTTCCATGGGAGCCCAGGGGTTACAGGAACCAAAATTACTTAAGCAGCCCTTAAGATAATGCTATAAGGAAGCTAATGGCCAAATTTGGTTGAGCTAGGGTAAGAATTGTAAGAGATATAGACTTGTAAACACAGCTTACACGCAAAATTTGATGTGAAATGGGACACATTTTATGGGCTATCATAATTTGGGTTCCATGGGAGCCCATGGGTTACAGGAACCAAAATTGCTTATGCAGTCCTTAAGATAATGCTATAAGGAAGCACATGGCCAAATTTGGTTGTGCTAGGATAAGAAATGTAAGAGATATAGACTTGTAAACACAGCCTACACGCAAACCTGAATGTGGGACGCCGACGCAGACGCCAACGCCAACGCCAACGCCGACGCCGACGCCGACGCCGACGACGACCCCGGGGTGATTACATAAGCTCTCTTATTCTTCGAATAGTCGAGCTAAAAACTCTATAACCAATGATTAATGTATACATTAATATCGTTGCAACCAGTGATTGCCATGTATAAAAATTACCTTGTAACCAAGAAAAGAAATCTACAACAAAAACTCTGAGAATTGAAATATACATTCCAACGCTCTTGCAAAAAAGCTTGCAATCCGATTGGTTGACGTTCAAACATGACCACTATTAAATAGTACATAACCAATCGCAAATCCAGTCATATGACGCTCAGCCGTCATGAGCCGTCTTGCGGTTTAGTCCAATGCGTTTGGGAGTAAAATTGTCAAAAACAATGACATGCATTAGAAACGGAATATTGACATTTTAACTTTTGCGACGATATGTTATACGTTTAATGGTCGCAGAACGTGTTTAACGGCTCCGCTGACCCTTCGCCAATAAAGGTGTAATATGGAACGCCACACACTACTTTGATGGTCATTTTCCATTATGATGTGGTCACTTTGATTATGATGTGGTCACTTTCCATTATGATGTGGTCGCTTTACATTATGATGTGGTCATTTGTCATTATGATGTGGTCGCTTTACATTATGAGGTGGTCATTTGTCATTACGATGTGGTCACTTTCCATTATGATGTGGTTAATTTCCATTATGATGTGGTTACTTTACATTTTGATGTGGTAAGTTTCTATTATGATGTGGTCACTTTCATTATAAAGTGGTCAATTTTCATTATGATGTGGTCACTTTTCATTATGATGTGGTTACTTTCCAGTATGATGTGGTTACTTTGTATTATGATTTGGTCACTTTCCATTATGATGTGGTAAGTATCTATTATGATGTGGTCACTTTACGATGTGGTCACTTTTCATTATGATGTGGTTACTTTCCATTACGATGTGGTTACTTTGTATTATGATGTGGTCGCTTTTCAATATGATGTAGTCACTTTACATTATGATGTGGTCTGTTTTAATTATTATGTGGTAAGTTTCTATTATGATGTGGTCACTTTACATTATGATGTGGTCACTTTTCATTATGATGTGGTTACTTTCCATTATGATGTGGTCGCTTTTCATTATTATGTGGTCACTTTACATTATGATGTGGTCTGTTTTCATTATGATTTGTTAAGTTTTTATTATGATGTGGTATGTGTGATCACGTGTTTTCCTTCAAATAGCGCCATCTACTGACACTGCTTGCGGAATTCAAAATGGCGACAATGATATAAATCCTAAATTATGTTAAAGTATCCGATGAAGCTTGTGTAAGATTTTTAGAAGAAGAGTATCTTTTCATGCGATTAACACATTGCAACAACAATTTACTATTTTACAACGAGTTATTTGAGAAATTGTATTGCTGTGTCGAGGTACAAAACGTATGGTTTAAATTCACCGTGTATAAATCGGCATAGTCTAAAACCTGGGATTGCAAGGAATTATAATGCCATTATGGTACGAGATTTTGATTCCAATCGCATTCCATTCTGCTTTAAATTTGATGTGGTCATGATGAGTATATATTGAACATTTGATGAAGAAATATGGAGAAATGAGAAAGTTATAGGCAACGTTAAGCTTGCGTATTAACCCATATAATGACCTTCAGTGTGACTTGACCTTTAACATTTTTGTATGGTCATGCTGATGTGGTCATGACGAGTATATATTGAAAGTTTGATGAAGAAATATGGAGGAATGAGAAAGTTATAGGCAACGTTAAGTTTGCGTATTAACCCATATAATGACCTTCAGTGTGACCTTGACTTTAACATTTTTGTATGGTCATGTTGATGTGGTCCTGGTGAGTATATATTGAACGTTTGATGAAGAAATATGTAGAAATGAGAAAGTTATAAGCAACGTTAAGTTTTCGACTTAATATTTATATATGTTTCAACATCACGGAAATTTGTAACTAATCCCCAGATGCGAATTTAATTCTGAATCTTAATAAGTACGTTGCAGGGCCAGTGACGGCATCAATCGCAACGGAAGAGAGATGATTGTTAACACTGTTTATGTTTAGAGTGTTGTAGAGCTGTCTTAAAGCTCCCCACTGTCTTCGCGCACACAACATTGTCCTCTAGTTTGTTCCACTCTATAACTGTTTTTGGGAAAAAAAGAGTTTTAAACTGCTCAGTTTTACATTTGAAAGTGTTAAAACATTTACTATTTGTTGTTACTTGGTTTTCTATGATGTTTGTACATTCAAAGTCACTATATTGTCTGGCTTTTATGTTTCGTTTGGCACGGACTGGTGTCAAAATGTCATGGCAGCGTAGAGCTGGAACCTGCCCCTCGACCACCTTATAGAGGAATGTCAGTTTGTTCATCTAGCGCCTGCTTTGCGGGCTTGGAAGTTCGAGCTGCTTTATCATCCTAGAAATGCATCCTTCGTCTCGGGATTTATAATCCCCGGAGATGAAGCGTGCTGCTTGTCTTTGCACCTTTTCAATCCGTTCAATGTCCTTGATGTAGTATGGGTCCCAGATGATAGAGCTGTATTCTAGAATAAATCTTACCAGTGCCATATATGTTGTTTTTTTGCAGGTGATTGGGCAGTGCTTTGAGTTCCTTCTGAGGAAGCCCAGAGAGCTGTTTGCTTTTTTTTACAGTTTTGTTGATTTGACTGTTCCATTTTAGATGAGATGGTCACTCCTAAATATGGTTGATCTTGTACTTGTTGCAGAATATGATTTTTCTAGTTGGTAGAAGTGAAATGATTTGTTGCCATTAATACTCAGGATGTAACATTTCTTGGCATTAAACTGCATTCCCCATAATTTTGCTCATTTCTTCAAAGCAGCCAAATCTTTTTGAAGAGTTATGTGATCTTGTTGTGATCTGATGCACCTGTATAGTAGAGAGTCGTCTGCGAAGAGTCGTACCTGTGATTTGACAGAGTCTGGTAGGTCATTGATATGACATAAGAACAGGAGTGGGCCTAATACACTGCCTTGAGGAACCCCAGAGTTAACTGTAACGAAGTCGGAGTATTCGCCGTCCACTAATACTCTCATAAGTCTATTGGTGAGGAAATCACGGAGCCAATCGTTTATAGGTTCATCTATTCCATAATTTTCCAGCTTATATAGTAACTTCTTGTGGGGCACGGTATCGAAGGCCTTAGAGAAGTCAAGTATGGCAATGTCTATCTGGGAGCCTTGGTTGTGATTCTTCAGCAGGTCGTGCATTGTGGTGATAAGTTGTGCTTCGCATGAGTAACCAGATCTGAAGCCGTGATTGAGTGTAGTTAGAATGTTGTTTTTCTCTAGGTGATCAAGGATATGTTTGCAGATAATGTGCTCCAAAAGTTTACAAGAAATGCATGTCAGTGATACTGGTCTGTAGTTTTCTGGGAGATGGACGTCACCTTTCTTGTAGACCGGGACGACGTTTGCATTCCGCCAGTCAGATGGAAGCTTGCCAGAGTCGATTGCTTTTTGGTAGATGTAACGTAGTGCCGGTGCTATCTGGGAGGCACAATTTTTAAGCATTATATTCGCGATGTTGTCCGGTCCTCTAGCCTTGGTGATGTTTATGTTATTTAGAAGCTTTTCAACGCAGGTTGTAAGTATGTTCAGTTTTGGGATTTGTGTCTTTGGCCTACGTTTGATTTCTTGTAGATTGGTTGAGGTTTCTTCTTTTGTAAAGACGGAGCTGAATTGTTCTACTAGGAGTTGTGCCTTATCCTTGCTTCCGTCTGGATTTCACATATCTCCAAAATTGTTTAGTGTTGTTTTCATTCAGACCGATCATTATTGTGTCGTTGATATGGTTCAGCTCTGCTTTCTTAAATGCTCGCTTACACTGCTTTTGGTGTTCTCTGTACTGGTTCCATTGTTTTGTTTTCTTTGCATGCCTGTATAGTCGTGATTTTCTTTTGTACATTTACCTTAATGTGTTGTTGATCCAAGGAGCAGATTTCCGTTCACTACACATCTTGGAGGGTATGTTCTATCCATGGTTTGGTCTAATCCGGTCTTGAACTTCTCCCAGTTGTCCTCTATTGATGATGATATGTCTGAGTTGATGATGAATTCGGATAGTTTGCATGTGTCCTTGTGGATTTCGTCCCAGTTGGCTTTAGAGTATAAATAAATTTTCAATGTGGTAGGATGTCTAAGTCAGTTACAATCATGGCGTTGTCACTAATGCCAGGAACCTATGTAGAGGTACCAGAGAGGCGTTGTTTGTAAAAACGAGGTCCAAGATGTTGTCAAACTTAGACTAATATTAATGAAAATATGAAAGCTTCCATGGAGAAATATTACTTGAGGTTCACATGGGTGTCGTCCTTTTCTTCGAACAACGCATCCGAACTCATATGTATCCATATAAATATAATGCAGGCATATCTGATCATTGCCAAATCATGCTCAGGTCATCGTCGAATACTCACGTCTCAATGATTTCACTGTCAATCCATTAAAGGAGCTATCCTGCCAACATCAGCCAAAGTATACATAATATGTACATCGTTTCTAAACCTACTGACGATGAGGTATATATATATATATAACTTACATATTTTGAGAATCCAAACTCTTTAGACACACTATGAACGTTTTTTTTCATTTTCCGCATATTCGATAACGGATATTTTTAGAAACTGTTAAAAAGACGTTACTTTTAATCGACATATCAGGCCTCTACATTAACTTTTGGATCCACTTGTCGGACAAGTGACTTCAAAAATCCACTTGTCCTGACCTATAAATGAACTTGTCCGAATATGAAATCTAAATTTTTTACTGTAAAGGAATTAAAACATGTAAAATAAAGCATTTCTATTCAGAGATTGCGATCCGATGAAGCGTGATACATGTACACAATCTGCAAAGCGGTCGTATGTGATTGTCGCAAAATGTTCAAGCGATTTTTATTTCGTAAAATTTATGACTAGCGTATAATTAAACAACTTGCTTTTGTTGTATTTTATTAACAATATATTCACAACATAAGGAACGCTTTTTGTCATTCAAAATCGGGAGAATAAAACGTCAAATACAGGGATCCCAAGCAACGTGTTGCGACAATTAACTATCTATATATACACTTTCTATATATATCGGCAGGGAAAATCCTGCCGCGCATGCGCAAAACTGTCTAGTTTACAATCACTTCCTATTAGACAACACTCGCTACGGTGAGGTTTGAATTTTGTCATTTGGCGTGGGTTTTCAGCGTATTTTGGCATGGGTTTTCATTTTGATTTTGTTTTATACATTTTTTTCTACTTGCCCGATCGGACAACCTGGATTCAGAATCAACTTGTCCGGACCAGAGTCTGGGTTGCCAAAACCTATCGGACAATACCTAATGTCGAGCCCTGCACATATGCATTATTATATGACATGAATACCTGGACAGAATTTTGATACACGGCTTTGTAGTGCAATTTTGCCGTTATTTTGCGGATTAGTTTCTTTAATCACCGGCCGATCAATGCAGAGGCAGCGGAATCAATCAGACGAGGGTTCCGAGGATAGTGCTACCTATATAGCTGAATAGTCAAAATGTTTTGCCCGCTGCAGCAATGTGGATACATACACACATTCCAGAAGAAATCAAACACTTGTTTATGGATATTTTATGACCTTAAACGAGCTTCGACAATTGCTTTTAAATTGTTTTTAGTAAACATGGTAAAATGGTAATGTATAAATGAATGAAAATGATAAATACCCCTTGTTTAAAACATTTGAGAAATAAAATGTTCTAAAACAACTTATTTTTTATTTTTGTTTTCGATGTGGGTGGTGGGAAAGGGGGATGCTACATTCAGGGTGTATCGATTTACATTAATTTCCAACAAATTAAAATTGTTCCGAATAGAAATTAAAGTCATGAAAACAAATGACGCAGCAGA
This sequence comes from Cyrtodaria siliqua, assembly GCA_037043455.1. NCBI lineage: Eukaryota > Metazoa > Mollusca > Bivalvia > Adapedonta > Hiatellidae > Cyrtodaria > Cyrtodaria siliqua. Next base: position 140,468 of record JAWPHD010003361.1, on the reverse strand, counting down.
AATCTCTTATCATCTGAAGTTATTTACTGTTTATAAATGCATTTGTTGAGATGATTCCTCCAGGTATTATGTCAATTAGTATCCTTATACTTACAACAATTTCTTTAAGCTTTGTTTTAATGTTCACCTTTAATTGGAAAATCTTTAATTTCATCCACGTAAACTGAAACTAGACTGCTTCTCTGAGCATGTCCCGTTTTACAAACTCAAACAAGAACATTTCAGTTGACGGCTGTGTAGCAGTCTTTTCCGAAACATGCAATTATGAAGTGGTTATACCTTGATGTGGCACAACAGTCAAGCCAATGCTTTGTTTGTTTGTATGGTGTTTTACGTCATTTTCAACCCGTGTGGTTATATATGAGGTCAATCTTTTGTGGTGGAGGCAGACCACTCACTTTTCCTGGGCAGAACTAGTATTGTACACCTTCAGCCATCCGCAAGAATCGACAATTCCTCATTTACAAGTCGTTAAGCCAGTGAAAATTGAAAGGGTATGCTATCGAATATATTAGCATATCTTGATTGCCATTAACATTTATCACCAACTTTCACACAACTGAATGTTTGAATGCAAGAATAAATGGCAACACATTCAATTTCAGCAATATTTTCGGCGCTTTTAGGTAACGTAAACTTTGCCAGATATATATGGAAAAAAAGGAATAAAATACTAGAATTAAGACAATGAATTTATCAAGAAACATGTGGCAAATTGTAACAGAAAAATTAAAAGGTTGATAATTCAGGTTAAAATGTATGACAGAGTTATGGTTCTTGTCATGTAACATTGTGTAATGATAATGAATATGTGTGCCAAATTGCAAAGCTTTCCGACAATTCGTTTTTGAGAAATGGAAAAAACACAAACTTGAACTTTAACCAAGAGCTTCAGCCAAATCGTCAAAATGCGTAGACGGACAGATGAAAAGTCGGACAGACATACAGACGGATCTCGCCAAACTATAAGCCTGGATTTGCTACGCCATCCGGCTAAAACAGTTACACATGTATGTTGTCTCAAAATTAAATCATCATGCATATATAACGTTCTTAAAATTCTCACTAAATGTAAGATCTAAAATATCTACTCATTAAAGTAAAAGAATGTGAAAAGATGAGCATAACATATTGCCAAATACAAGTGTCATATATCTAGAAATTATATTTATAAAATATAACAATACAATAAATTGGCCGTATATACCGAGTAACTGCACTATGTCAGCCATGTAAACCAAGGGTCTGTATAGAAGTAAGCCACGAAGAATGACTTAAGAAATATGTATGTAATATAAAACATAACTACAGTTCAACATTTAAGGCAAGCATCTAAACATGTATATAAACAACAAAAACAACAGAAAACAAGATTGTACTTTCCTGAGGTGCAATTTGCAATATATAAATAAAAGTATCAACAATTTCTCTGCGAATACAACAGTCAAATTTAAACTAATGCAATAATGCAAATTGTAAAAATTAATCAAATAATGCCTTTTTAAGAGGAAGACAGCAATAGCTTAGACGTATTCGTTATTTGATCCACCTCCTTAAAAACAAGAGAATACCTTATCACATAACATGGCTTATTTATCGTAATACATTAGTGTACCATAGATGCAAATGAGGACCGAATCACTGTGTTTGTGTACATCTTACGATACGTTCAGACACCTGAACTATGTATCATCATTTGAAATCTTACTTTATGAAATGCATGTTAGTAACGTTAAATTTGATTAAATGTGTGGCATTATTTGTAGTGCGAACGCGTTACACGCGTAACGTAGTTGATGTCATGTAAACAACAAAACGAAGTCATGAATGTAAGATACTCTATATACAAACCATACTGAAAAAACGAGGATACGAGGCTGTACCAGGCTGTACGAGGCTGTACCAGGCTGTACGTGGCGGTGCCAGGCTGTTATTGCTTTGTTGTATATCCGAGTGATAAACTTTATTCTATGTTTTCATGTTGATCTAATAAAATAATTTCTTGAATAAGTTGTTTATTATTTCACAAATAGTATGCTTATAAACAATCGTTCATGGGTATCCGGTGAAGATCGGGAATTCCAACACGAGTTTTAATTGTTTTTATCGGAACCGAGACTCTGCCGTGGTTCCGATTAAAACTGTTATACCGAGGGTTGGAATTTCCCTAACTGAACCGGATACCCGTGATTGATACCTTTCTTGCATATCATTTACACTCTGCTCGTTGATGACGCAAACTACTAACGTGTTGCATATTTACACAATGACGTCATGTCAGTGTTGATTTCAGCGCGCGACTCTTATGTTCCCCCCACCCGTGTGTAAGATCAGGCGTTGAATTCACCAACGATTCTTCACAATAGTATAAGACTTAATCCCAACTATGCAAATTTCAATCACAAATATTTCTTTGTAAGTTTGAAGAATAAAAGTGTAGCACAAGCTGCTGTGTATAAATATGATACACACTAATAAACAGCAATATCTCTTAAGGTTATGGGAATATTTATGAATGAAATGTGAGTGCCCGAGCTCAAGTCTAAGAATATTTTTAAGAATGGTTGGTGAATTCCACGTCAGGCGTTCCATCACCCATGTAAAACGCGGATAACCTTATCCGGAATGCAAGAAAGTTTTTGGTTACCTTCCATAAGGTTGCAACAACGCATGACAATATTCTATGATGCTGACTTGATTTGCCCTGAAGTAGGTTGTATGTAAACAAAGGAATTGTATATGAAAAACGCTGACATAATACTGGTATTGTACATATCACGCACCAATAATATTTAACAAATAAAAATAAAGATCTTACCTTTCTATCATATTAATGCTTAAATTCCGGGCTTATAGTAAATTGATAGAAATAGTAAAGCAAACTGTGTTTCGGTGCCGTTAGAAGAGGAACAGATTTTAGTCAGGTTTGACTGTACCTTAATTTAGTGTTCGTTCCTAAACAGTCACTTTTTTACAGTTGTATTTATTATCTTAAGTATATTAATTTCTTACAAGCAAACCGTTTTAGTTAAAATGGAATATTTGTCTATTTATTTGTGCTAGTTTCTTTTTTCTTCATCTGTAATTTAGAAAAAAAATCTTTAGTATACACCAATAAGGAATACAATGTATTTGACAAATACTAATCATAAAGTCTAAATGTTATAAAAGCCAATCCTTTCTTTGCATCAATGAATCGATTGAATTGAATTGAATTGGGATTTTAAGGCTCAACAACACATGAAATGTTACATGGCGCCTAACAGGAATGAACATGCCAGGCTCATCCTCCATGTACATCGAGATAAAATATGGAGAATGGGCCTAAAACCTTCTCACCTGCAGAACTGCAGAGTTGCTGCAAATTCGTAGGCATTCCATTTACGCTGGAGCAACGTTTATTGTTTTTCTGCCACTGCTCTAGTGATGTGAGCGAGATGGCACCTGAAAAAATGCAGGGGTCATGATGAAGACCTTTAAATGAGCATGAACAAAAAATGATAAAATGAACATGAATTTGGAGGGGGTTCTATCCCTCTGCCTACCCCTCCAACGGGATCTGCAGTGGCTCTATTATTTGCCCCGGAACCTAATGGGTCCCCGGAACCACACGGGGCGGAATGAATCAAAGCCACATTTTTTAATATATCATACTTATGGTCCCGTCTTTATTCCATTAAGCGATGGGAAAGCTTATATTAGCAGTATTTTATAACGGGTATTTTGACAATAAAACACGTTTAAAATTATTTTTAATGAAAAAATGCGATAACCTGTTTACATTTTTTAATTTTACAATATGCAAACTTGTTAAGCCGAAATTAAGGTTTCATTTCATACCCCAGCCAACTCCGTTTTCGCTTCTTGAAAAAGAGATGGGGTATGAAAGTTAATACTCGGACCACGTAATGTACTCACTTTTAAATTCAGTGCGAGCTCCCACATGCTCAGTAGCCTCAGATTCCGTTTAAGTGTCCTTACATTGTTGTGGCTGTACTATTACGTTTATAACAGTAGATATACAACTCAAACAAGAAATGTTGCATTCAAGAACCACAGTCAACCAAAATAAAGTGCATAGAAACAAGCAACAATTAAAAAGATAAATAACAGAAAAGATATGTGACTTCACACACATAACACGGTTGGCCATATGTATGGCTACCATCTTGAAACGGTCGGTGGCAAAAAACGTCACTTAGTTCTAGGGTGCACAACACCTTATTTTTACCTCATTGTCATCCCAACAAAACGGGAAAATGTAAATAAAGATCTCCGCCAGGCTATCTGCTCTAACAAACTATATAGGCAGTTTTAATAGGCAATATAATTATAAAACAAAGATGACGATGTAGATCATTGACCAGTTTCAAGTGAGTTCTCTTATTAAATAAAACCTTTATAGCATAGTGTTGTAATTGTTCTACTACTCATGGAGACACATGGCAATCTATAAGTTTGTATGAAACTTTAAAATTAGGACCTACATTTTATAATGAAGTATCACATTTGACTTTAGGCCTACTGGCATCTGTTTTGTATATATATATATATAGAGAGAGAGAGAGAGAGAGAGAGAAGGTCATTTATAGATTATTTTTCCCCTCATTAGTTTTAAAAGATTTACAGTGCTCGTGATGCAATTGATAATAATACAGTATTCATTTGCTTTGAAAAATGCAAATGTTTGTTTATATGAAATGTGTGTAACTAAATCCTACAAGAGGCTGCCATGTGTCATTATTAAAAATAACAAATTGAATATAAATGATCATGGATAATTGGAATTGAAACAAAGGCCCAGTATAAAATACTGAACATACAAAAATCTGATGACAGATCATGTCAGCAATGTAAGAGTCAGTAGTGCTTTTAAATCTTACATTGAATATTATTAAATAGTCATTAGACAGAAACAGACAAGCAATGACATTTTAAAAGATAAAGGGCTGTTATGTCACAAATCCAATTACTAGTTGTAACTATACTAGCTACATGCTAGAATTATAATGATAAATATACTTTCATATATTACATTACTGGTGTCATATAATATTTCCAGATTGTACATTTAGAACGATTAATACTACAAAAATATATACACTACATGCATGTGTATATGTATAACTCAACAATAACACTGTTAGGAATAGAAAAAAAAGAAGTTACAAACAAAAAGATGACCATTGATATATAAATACAAGTAGAACAAAACAAAAGCCTAGAAAGCCACAAATCCAGTACTCAGTGACTTGGTAGCCGAAATTGTAAATAAGGTTACCATCACGTTAACCTCACCCTGCCTTCAACAGTGCTACACAGACATATACTCCAATCCAAAACTGTATAGGCCAATGTTAACATAAATATCTAGCCCTGTGTGAACTTCGTCTGCAGCCTCCATAGAACTAAATAAGCGATCCAATGTGCTAAAAAGTTATATACTTTCTTCCAAAACGGTATAGGCAAATGATATTATGAATATCTAAGGATGCCTTTTGAGGACTTCACCTGCAGCCCCAATAGAACTTAATAAGCCCAGCGGCCTTTTTCCACTGACCGTTCCAATGTGCTAAACAGGCATATACTCCCAACTAAGACCGAATAGACCAAAGTTGTCATACATATCTAAAGATTCTATTTGTGGAATTCGTCTGCAGCCTCCATAGAACTTAATAAGCCCGGCGGCCTTTTTCTACCTACCGTTCCAAGGTGCTAAACAGGCATATACTCCCCTCCAAAACCGTATAAGCAAATTATATTATGAATATCTAAGGATGCCACTTGCGGACTTCACCTGCAACCTCCATAGAACCAATGCGGTACCACAATTGCCACTTTTCTACTGACCGTTCCATTGTGCTAAAAAGGCATATACTCCCCTTCAAAACCGTATAGGCCAATGATATTATGAATATTATCTAAGGATGTCATTTGCAGACTTCGCCTGCAGCCTCCATAGAAGTTAATAAGCCCTGTGACCTTTTTCCACTGACCGTTCCATTGTGCTAAAAAGGCATACACTCCTCTCCAAAACCGTATAGGCCAATGATATTATGAATATCTAAGGATGCCACCTTCATAGAACTTAATAAACCCAGCGGCCTTTATCCACTGACCGTTCCAATGTGGTACCCAATTGTCACTTTTCTACTGACCGTTACATTATGCTATAAAGACCTATACTCCCCTCCAAAACCGTATAGGCCAATGCTATTATGAATATCTAAGGATGTCATTTGCGGACTTCGACTGCAGCCTCCATAGAACTTAATAAGCACTGCGACCTTTCTCCACTGACCGTTCCAATGCGGTACCCCAATTGTCACTTTTCCACTGACCGTTCCTTTGTGCTAAAAATGCATATACTCCCCTCCAAAACCGTATAGGCCAATATTATGATTATCTAAGGATGCCATTTGTGGACTTCGTCTGCAGCCTCCATAGAACGTAACAATCCCTGCGGCTTTTTTCCACTGACCGTTCCAAAGCGGTATCCCAGTTGTCATTTGTCCGCTGACCGTTGCAATGCGATACACCAATTGTCACTTTTCCACTAATCGTTCCAATGCGGTACCCCAATTGTCAACCATTTTGTGTTTGTGGTGTCTCATGCTGTGATTGTTTTTGTTTTAAACGGCTGTTTTCGTTGACCATGCTTTTTTCTTTGCTCCTTGTGTTTGTTGTTTGTTTTAAACGGATGTTTTCGTTGACTGTCCTTTTTGTTTGCTCCCTGTGTTTTGTTTTTTTTAAACGGATGTTTGCGTTGACCATGCTACATTTCCTGATAAACTTGAATACCTACTTTAAAGAGTGTTGTTTTAGTTTTGTTATCATACATGTATCTACTATATGCATGTATGTACAAATGTTACACGTATTGCAATACAATCCCCGATAAATTGTTCATCGAGGCGTTTGTTTCAGCCAAAAGTTTTTAGCAATAACCTGAGTAAAGTTAACTATACGTACATACATTATATCTCATTTGAACTCATTTGAACTGGCATTTTAGTGGTAAAAAACATATCTTAGTTTAAGAAATTACAAATAATTTCAGCTAACCTCAAATGTTTGTTATAACGCTTTCAGGATGTATACATTCTATATGCATTCTATATACATTCTATATACATTCTATATACATTCTATATACATTTTTACAACACATTTCTGGAAACAAATTCTGATTTTTTTTTTCACGTTTGATTCAGCAGTATTTCGCATTTAAAAGCCCTATCAAAAACAGCTTTCGCACATACATATTTTATTTCTCAACTGATTTTGGAAAGTAAGGTATTTTTATTTACCAATAACCATGTCCGATTCTGTCACTGATATACAACTTACTAAGTTTAACGATATTTTTTGTTGACAAGTAAAAAATAACATTGGCGCCCGAACAGTAGTATTTTTAACGTATCTGTACGTTTAGGTGTACTGACCATACAGGACAATCACAATAGTCCACATAATGTAGGTATACTTAATACATTTGTTATTTGTTAACCATTATTCTTCTGGTCAGGTTAAATCATTAAACGTTTATTGACTCATAATAGTACTATACCGAATCGTTGATAAATTATCACTACAGACTGGGTGCCGAATCGTTGATAAATTATCACTACAGACTGGGTGAATCCTTAAACTGTATTTACCCTCCAATCACATGCATCCATTTAAAGCATTCGAAAAACGCATTAACTGTGATATGCCAGCCTCAGAGAGACACGGGATCCACAACTATGCATTATAATGCCAGCCTCAGACAGACGTAAAATAACCAACACCAGATAGATCTATGATCCACAACACAGTACCATTTACTGTTGTTAAACTGCCAAGACTCCTGAGAACTCCATATTCTTAACTTCAATTTGCCTTCATTTCAGTGTGCATCAGTCCCTACGTGACTGGCTGTTTAATATATCCTACATAAACTATATCCCATCATAAAGGTCAGGGAATATCATTAAAGTCTATAGGCGCTCCCAGATCAACACAATCTATCCCATCATAAGCACTTGGGAGATCATTAAAGTCAATAGGCCCTCCCAGGCCAGCATCCGCCTCCAGAAGGCTCATAATCATAGACATTTCCGCCTCGTCGCTGTCGTCTGTTTCTGTCGGGTTTGCTAAACCTTCCAACGTCTGCTGGTCTAGCATATTCGGCTCTTGTATCTGATCTGCAAAGTTGACAGGTAATTCATTAACTCATATTGTAGCTATTAAAAAATCTATTAATTGTTTTATTTAATATATGCTGATGATGATCCGATTCAACTTTTACTCTATCTTTAGTTGGTCAGAAATCAATGTTTCTCTTTAATATCGTTGTATGTCTGCATTTATTTGGGGTACTTGTATGAAAATGTGGAAATGAAGTGCATGCTGCTTAGAGATATATTAAGGCTTTAAGATAATGTAGTGACACAACCAAACAAGCTGTTATTGAGAGTACTGAAAAACTTGGAAGAAGGTAAAAAAATTATCAAAATCGGATGATAAACAAAAAAGACGTGACTATTTGAAGGTTTTTCTTAAACGGTTAAGGGAGCCGCCATTTTGAGAACTATGACATCATATACTGAACCAAACAGCTAACGCACTAGTAGACAATACCTTTAATATATCAATAATAACATACAATAAATCAAAACAAATTTCATTCTGAACGAGACAAATATCTTGTCAATCAATAACGACTGTAAATTTAAAAAATCGATCAAATCACCTGTCCCCAACGGTACCAGTTGGCATAATAATAAGTTTATACATTAACGGTATTGTCTGCTGGTGCGTTAGCTGTTTCGTTCAGTATAGTTCCAAATTACCATATATGAAATATTGATTAATATCATTTAAAGCAAAGAAAATCACTGACAATGAATACAACATTATTTACTGCTCATATAAAGCACTTCTGCCATTAAGTATACATATTTTTCATACAGTTACTGTCATTTTCCCCTATAAATCAGTAAATGTTCATACTTATAAATATTCCATATATGGTCATTTAGAATAGTTATGTCAAAGCTCTCAAATGGCGGCTTCCATATCCGTTTCAACAAACCCTTCAAAAGATCATATCTTCTTTGATTATTATCCGATTTTGACAATTATTTCACCCTTATTCACGTTTTTCAGACATCTCAATACTAAAGATGGTTTGGTTGTGTCGCTACATTCTCTTTACCACAAGCTGCTAATGTGTTCTCAAACATTTCACGACTATACTTTTTCGTATAAATTGCATTCTACCTTCCGCACACAAGATACTATTTGGATCGTTATTTATAAAACTTGATGTCGGCATTGGCACCATGTGGGGGTTGCTTCCTGTAACAATGACAAACATTTGATGTTTATTCAAAAAATGACAAATATAACCAACTAGTTTACAGGCCCAGTGTTGTCCCAAAACAAATAGCAAATAACATACATTACATACAAATCTCACATTTTCATGAATTTATAATTAGATATTCCAGATTGCGTGGTTACCCAAAACGACAAACATGGAGTTTTAAAGTAGTTATCCCGCCGGCAACAGCGACAATTTACAACTTATGTACACCGTTTCTAAACCTACGAACGACGAGGTATATATATATATAACTTCACATATTTTGAGATTCCAAACTCTATAGACACAATACAATTGGCTTTAACCAGCCAGACCAAACCCCAAAACTCGAGTGTCGAATTAAGAGTTACGAACTCATAACTAATTTAACACAAAATGTCATATTCAAACACGGGTATTTTATGAACTCGTGCAACAAAAATATTATATATAAAAATTATTATATGACCTGAACACCTTGATAGAGTTTTGATAAACGGCTCTGTAGTGTATTTTTACCGCTACTTGGCGCGTTAGTTTCATGAACTATGTGTACAGTCAAATTCCCAAGACTTTGTATTTTAAATAGAGATTACACATGGTACAGTTCTAACTCTATTTATCACATAACGTCCCTTGTTAGCAGTGTCGAACACCCATTTAATATTTTATTGTTTGACACACGTGTAATACAACCTGGAACGATTTTGATTGGTTGAGTTAAACCTGTAACACTACGTAAGTTTATTAACTGAAATTATTTTATTTATTATAAATCACCCAGATCAGAGTCATAAACTTATTATTTGTGACAGCTTATAAAAATAATGCACGTTATGCAAAACATTGTAGTTGGTTTGTTAAAAAGTTGGCGTAAACTGCTATTTTATAAAGAGGTAAAACACGAACTCTTTTATACGCAACGTTATGTGTGAGACGCGACGTTACGACGTCATTTATTTTATGACGTTTTGGCGCTAAATTGTGTCTGACGTCGTGGCGGTTCTATGTACATCTGAATTACTTTTTGTTAATTTGATTACAATGTTATGTGATAAAAAGGATCTTAAACTCGTTCCCATACCATTATAAGATTTATGAAACTCGTTATGAATTATTTTTAATTTTAACTCGCCAAAAGGCTCGTTAAAATTAAAATAATTCATAACTCGTTTCATAAATCTTATATGAAATGGGAACTAGTTGAAGATCCTCTATTTAACACGATTGAACTATGTTTGGAAAAGCAATATGACACAGTGTTTCATTTTGATTTAAAGTTAGACAAAATTACACTAATGTCGAAGTAAAGCATTTACCTTCAATTGCTTGTGAGTGATTAACCGGCAAACATCCTGTTAACTTTGATTGTAACTTTAATAGACATACATAGAATGAACTATTTGACTGTAACTGTAATGAATATACATGGAATGGAATATTTGATTGTTACTGTACATATATACATGGTATGGACTTGATATAATGAGTAATGGACACATATGAAATGGAATCAATGATTCTGACCGTAATGGACATACATGGAATGAACGCTTTGATTGTAACTGTGACAGATATACATGGTATGGACTCAGTAATGAACATATATGGAACGGAATCAATGATTCTGACTGAAATGGATATACATGGAATGGATCAGTAACGGACATACATGGAATGGAATTAATGATTCTGACTGTAATGGATATACATGGAATGGATCAGTAACGGACATACACGGAATGGCATCTTTGATTGTGACTGTAATCAGAAGATTAAGAAGAGGTCATTGCTGGAAAGGACATCTTTGACTGTAATATTCATACAATAGTATTCGAATGAGATTTGTGTGTGCAGTAATAAAAGAATCTGTCATTGGTATCCGGTGAAGCTGGGGAATTGATATCCGGTGAAGATAGGGAATTCCAACCCGGGGTATAACTGTTTTATGGGAAACGGGACTTTACACAATGACGTCATGCAACTGTCATTGTTGATATCAGCGCGTGACTTTAATCTTCCCCCATGTGTAAGATCAGGCTTTACATCACCCATGCAAAACGCGGATAACCGTATCCGATATGCAATAAATTCATTTTCCATTTATTGATTTCTTCCCTCTTTCGTATCGTCCAATCAGATTTTAGTAAAATCAATTTGACTGGTTAGTGCTGAAGGCTTTTTTTATCGTTAAGACTATGAAGACATCGGAGAGTTTGCTGAGCACTAGTAACAAGAACTGCCCAATCAAATCGATTCTGAGTGATTAACTGGAAAGCATCAGGTGGCGCAGAATCTTTTCAAAAGGAGGAAACAAACATGTTGCATTTATTTGCCAATTTGTGTTATATAACAACAAAAATGCAGAAATATTTTAAAAAGTTATATGACAACAGTAAGCAATAGTAACTTGAGAACAAAGGCACACACTCAATATATTAACATATTTAAGTATTTGCATTAATTGCTGATGATGTTATATATATGTATATAAAATGACATAGCGTTAATTTCAATACAGCAATTTCAATACTATGGCCAGTCTTTTACCCCCAATATTTTTAATCACGTGCTCCTCCATATGTCACGTGCTCCTCCATAACCAATACAAACAAACATATGCTGCGCAAAGCGTGCCGCCAATGAAACTGTGACCCAAAAGAATACACAATGTGATACAATATATGCAAACTGTGACCAAGAAATACGTACGTTATTGTCGCATATATCCGCATTAGTACTATCCACAACTTGTGGTGACCTGGTTTCTCTGAAGAAAAAACATAAATCTGTTTAGCAAACACGATTAATATAACTCTTGCTTCCATTTTTAAATGCAGAAGATCTAACATTAAGTAATAGACAAGAGTATGGTCTCATAGATATGCTTGATTTAAACATCGAGATGGGCGTAGCATGTCCATTTCAGCTGTCATCCATACTCTAACTTCCTATAACTCGTAGTTAGAGTACACCATTTATTCGGACAGGAATTATTTTTGAATTAAACGATTTACACCTGTGCAAATACAAAGCGAATTTCAGTAACCATACAACAAATAGATCAAAATGGCCCTAGTAATAACCATTTCATCGTTTAATTTTACAGTACTCAAATCAGAGTATTTGTATTGTTCTCAGGTTTTAACTAAGTCATTCCCATTGTCAGTGTGTCAGTCCCAATGCCGGTGTGGACTTATGTCAGTCACTCCGCCTGTGTGGACTAAGTCCAGTCTCTTTGCTACATGTTCTTAGTTTACCTCGAGTTGTCTAACATTTCATCTGCGATCTGTCGGCCTATTCGACCAGCGTTCAACTTTGTAATACGTGACAGTCCAGGCTCAAACATCCTCTCGTGCAGTGTACTTCCTGAAACTAATAGTTATACATCATTAATAACAGTCCAACATCCTTATTATAATACTCAAAACTCCTGTGTAATAGTCTAACATAATTAATAACAGTCTAACATCCTTATTAATAGGCCATCATCCTAAATAACAGTCTAACCTCCTTATTATTAGTCCAACATCCTAAGTAACAGTCTAACCTCCTTATTAATAGTCCAACATCCTAAGTAACAGTTTAACATCCTTATTAATAGTCCAATATCCTAAGTAGCAGTCTAACATTTTTATTAATAGTCCAACATCCTAAATAACAGTCCAATATCCTAAGTAACAGTCTAACATTTTTATTAATAGTCCAACATCCTAAATAACAGTCCAATATCCTAAGTAACAGTCTAACATTTTTATTAATAGTCCAACATCCTAAAGAACAGTCCAATATCCTAAGTAACAGTCTAACATTTTTATTAACATCCTAAATAGATTTCATATAAGTTTTTTGCCTTGAGGCATTTAGATAGTGATGTTTTAGGTTTATTCACTTTTCACATTTTTTGCTAAAAAACATGCAATTTGAGTGATAAAATGTATACTTTTGATCAAGGATGTTATGTTTTGTGAGTGGTGCTATACTGTACATACTTGTGGATGTTGCTGCTTGTGACTGCCATTAGCCGGTGTGTTTTCAAGTATGCAGACATGTCTGGGAGTTGCGCCATATTCCAACATAATAAGTTTTTGGCTAAAAAACATGCAATTTGAGTGATAAAATGTATACTTTTGATCAAGGATGTATATAAAGGATCAAGTAACAAGATTGTGAAAAAAAAAACTGAAAAATAATTAATATATTTAGAGATATTTGACATAAACTGATCTTACAAGAATCAGACAAAGGATTTTTTCCCTTGGATTTACATAGCAGTGGGAGTCTCTAGCACTTTGGACACTTTCCCTTGAGGATTAACTTTTGAAGTGTATTGTGGGTGGATTAGCACCAATCAGTCATGAGCAAAATGGATGGTAAAAGTGAACTTAAACCTGCCAAGCTGCAAGCTCCAGGCAAGAGCTCAGGCTCAGGAAATAAACCTCCACCAGGGAAACGTCCAAATAACGAGATGTCACCTAATAGTAGTGTTGAAGAGATTAGTGTAATAAATCACCAGTTAGAAAGATTATCCGATGATATGAAATCTATTAGGGATGATCTCAAAATGGTGCTTAAGAAAGATGAAATGGAAAAATTCATCGAAAAAACTATCTCAAAAATCATCGCCGATCTTAATGAAAATATGGACATGACAATTTCAGTGAAAATAGTTGAAAAAACAAAATATCTGGTTCAGAAAATGAAAAACTTAGAAACGGAGAATGAAAGTCTGAAAAAAGAACTTACATCCATCAAAACACAGATAAAACATCAGGGTGCCCAGAGGGAAGAGAACGAATTACGGTCAAAGCAAGCTCTTGCCAAGTCCAATTATAATGAGCAATACTCTCGGAAAAACAATGTAAAGATAATGGACTTGAAGGAAAAGACAAATGAAAAAGAAGAAGACCTTTTCTTAGAGATATCCACCCTGTTCAAGAAGGAAGATATCACAGTTGATCCGGCAAAGATCATAGCTGTGCACCGGATACCGGGGAAACCTGGCCACCCAAAACCTGTGCTGGTCAAACTTATGAATAACACTGAGAAAGCCAAGATCATGACACACAGGTCAGCTTTCAAGATCATGGGAAATCGTCTGGTGGATGACGTAACTAGACTAAACGCAGAGCTCATCCGACGCCTTTCCGAGCATAAACACATCGATCAGGCCTGGTATTTTAATGGCTCGGTGTACGGGAGGACAACAAATGGGACACGCCACAAGTTTGACCTGTTTGATGACATCACAGAAATCATAAAGAAATAAAAGACGATTAACTGTTCTTCCGAGATATTTCATTTTAATACATATATTATGAGAAGACTTTGGACAGTGTGTTAGGGATAATCTGTTATTTTTCATTTCATTGAAACTCTTGCAAGGATTTGAGTTTTAACATGGCCTTTTGTGCCATGCAGTTTACAGAGAGATTTAATATAGCTGCAACTCAAATAACTGTGACATTTCTAAGGAAGGATTACCCTCCCAGTATTAGAGATTATACATTCATACAATGTATACTAAGTAGCTAATTACATCAATTTTTATGCCATTTAAGAAGTGCTGATTCTTTATTTAAAAGTGCAAGTATAGTTAAATAAGATTAAAGTTAAAATGCCTTTTTACAGTTAGATTGTTTAGTAATTGTGCTAAATACTAATACTGGTTTTTGATCAGTATTCTTTATTATAAAGGACACCAAAACGGATACGCATGCGGGATCTAATGACAAACATTTGACAGTGATACAATCATAAAGAAGGAATAAATATGATAATGGATTTTTATACAAAATTATATATTGGATTTTTTTAAGGAAGATTCAATTAGGTGAGTCTCTTTTCATCGTAAACATGTTTTTGATTCTCCTTATTTTTGGTGGACATGTGTTTTTCCACTGATTTAAATTTAAAAATACCTTTGGATAAAAAGTTGAGAAAATCTATATACATGTGATTAATAATATATACATATTAATATGTTATGTTGTAAAGATATAGTTTTTTGTGTGACACTGTGTGTTTTTTTTTAACTTATTTTAAAGTATATTCAGTTACATAGACATCACGAGTACTAACTTACTTCTAGATCAGATAAAAAAAGATTTAAAAAAGAAAGGAAAGATTTTGGTCAAATAATTTTACTCAAAAAGAATTTTAAAAATCAATGTTTAATAGGTTATAGCCAAATTGTGTGATTTAGTTGCCTTTTTCAAAAAACATGCAGAATTGTTTTTTGTTTCTGTATGCAGATTTCACTTTTCCATTGTTTTATGTATTCTCTCCCACCTGGTCATGTTCACTGATTCTCCTTTTGTACATTAAATGACTGAGGTAAAAATTATGTCTGTTAACTGCCAGGGCCTTGGTTCAGCTGAAAAGCGTCTGGATGTTTTTAATTACATAAAATCTAAAAAGTGTCATATATTTTGTTTACAAGATGTTCATTCCACATCAAGCACTGAGAAATTTATCCGTGCAGAATGGGGTAATGATTGTTTATTCAGTTCCGGAAAGTCTAATGCCCGAGGGGTAGCAATTGTATTTAGTAAATATTTGGATATACAATACATAAGCACATAGCAGACCCTGAGGGAAACTTTATAACTGTAGATTTAACTGTTGAAAACAAGAGATTAACCCTTATTTCATTATATGGACCAAACACTGACTCACCTACTTTTTTTGATAGGATTATGGCAGGAGCAGAGACCATGAATAATAAGGATATGATCTTATGTGGCGATTTTAACATGGTCCAAGACACAAAATTAGATTACCATAATTACAAAAATATCAACAATAAAAATGCCCGTGAAAAAGTGATTGAAATAATATCGTGTTATAATCTTATAGACCCATTTAGAGAATTTTATCCCCATACTAAAAGATACACTTGGCGTAAGAAAACACCATTAAAACAGGCTAGACTCGATTTCTTTTTAGTGTCAGAAAACCTTCTGGCATCAGTTAATAAATGTACCATTGAATCTAGCTACAGGTCAGATCACTCGATTACTATTTTAAACTGTAACTTTACAGAAATTATTAAGGGTAAGCCACTATGGAAACACAACAATTCCCTACTAACTGACGTAGACTACTTGAATATAATAAACAATAAAATTAAAGAAATTAAAATAAAATATGCCTTACCTGTTTATAATATCGAAAATATTAGCAATGTCCCTAATGAAGAAATACAATTAACAATTAATGATCAGTTATTTTTAGACACATTATTGATAGAATTAAGAGGTAAATCAATATCATACGCTAGTTATAAAAAAAAGTTAAATGAAAAACAAGAAAATGATCTTATAAATAAAATAAAACAATTAGAACATTGTCTCATCCCTGATAATGTACCACATCTTGAACAATTGAAAGAAGAATTGTTATTATATCGTAAACAAAAGATGAATGGCTACTTAATTAGATCACGTGCCCAGTTTATAGAAGATGGAGAAAAACCCACACAATCTTTTTGTAATTTAGAATCGCACAATTACTCAAGTAAAATCATTCCAAAAATTGAAAAACCTGATGGCAAAATAATAACGGACCAGAAGGAAATTTTACAGGAAACTAAACTCTTTTATGAAAAATTGTCCTCCAGTAGAGATGATGAACTACAAGATGTTGACTTAAACAAAGAATTTTTAGGACTGAATATACCTAAATTATCATCAGAGGAAGTCACTTCATTAGAAGGAATTTTGACATATAAACAAGTTTCAATTTCGCTCTCTTCAATGAAAAATAATCGTTCACCCGGAACTGACGGATACGGTGCAGATTTTTTTAAAGTGTTTTGGAAAGACCTAGGTCATTTTGTTGTTAGGGCAATAAACTACGGATATCTAAATGGTGAATTGTCAGTAACTCAAAAAGAAGGCATTATTACGCTTATCCCTAAAGATAATAAACCTAGAAGATTTCTAAAAAATTACCGTCCAATATCTTTATTAAATTGCGTTTATAAAATTGCTTCAGGTGCAACAGCAAATAGATTTAAATCAGTTTTAAATAAGATCATTCATGAAAGTCAATCAGGGTTCATTGCTGGTAGGTTCATGGGAGAAAACACTCGGATGATACTTGATGTAATGCAATTTTCAGAAGAAAATAATTTGCCAGGACTTATATTACTAGTCGATTTTGAAAAAGCATTTGATTCGCTCTCAAGGGTATTTATCTTTAATGTTCTAAAGTTCTTTAAATTCGGGGCATCAATTATCTCTTGGGTAAAAGTATTATATAATAATGCCAAACTATCGGTTAACCAGGCTGGTAACTTATCATCCTTTTTTAACATCGGCAGGGGCTGCCGACAAGGCGATCCATTATCACCGTATATTTTTATTCTTTGCGCAGAAATTTTGGCAATTAAAATAAGGAACAACAGGAAAATTAAAGGCATTATAATTAACAATCATGAGTACAAATTATCTCAGTTTGCGGATGACACTTCAGCTATCCTTGACGGGTCGGATACATCTCTTAATGAAACACTAAATGAATTATCCTTCTATGCAAAAATCTCAGGCCTTAAAGTAAACTTTGATAAAACGCAGGTAGTATGGATTGGAACAAAAAAATATAGTACTGACTCCATCAAGACAAGGTGGAAGCTGTCTTGGGGAAGCAATCAATTTAAATTATTAGGTATTCATTTTAATGTTGATCTTGACATGATAATAGATATTAACTATCATGATAGAATATTAAAGATTCAGAATCTTATTAAACTTTGGAAACGTAGATATTTAACTCCATTAGGCAAGATAACAGTGATTAAATCTATATTGATACCAACTCTTAACCATTTATTTATTTCAATTCCAAACCCAGAAGATTCAATTATGACTTTTTATGGGAAGGACCAGCTAAAATAAAAAGTAGTATAATGATTAAACAATATAATGAGGGTGGACTAAAATTGATAAACCTTAAGGCATTTATAAATGGGTTAAAGTCGACATGGATAAGAAGACTCTCTCTTAAAGATAGAGAATGGCAGCATGCAAAAAAACATACTATAAAATTAAAAGATATTATAAATCTTGGAAAACTCTATGCAAAATCAGTGATGGAAAGAATAACAAACCCTTTTTGGAAAGACGTTCTTTCAGCTTACACAATGATATTGGACTGTAATAATCCAACAGAAGAAAGCTCATTCTTATCCAGCTCACTGTTTTTAAACCATAATATGCTAATTGGTGGGCATGGTATATTTTATAAGCAATGGTATGACAAAGGAGTTATTTTAATCAATGATCTAATTAAGGAAACAGGAGATTACTATACTCGTGAAGAATTTAATAAATTGTACAATCTGAAAGCTAATTTTATACAGTTTAATGGCAAAATTGCTGCTACAAAATCTTTCGCAAATAAATTTAATATTAAAAAAAGTACAAAAAAGTTAATATATCCAGTAATACCATTTAATATTTACGTATTTATAAAAAATAAAAAAGGATCTCAAGAACTTTATAATATCCTCAACCAAAACCCCAGTAAACCAACTTCAAAGACAAAATGGGAAGAAATGTATACTGTAGAGGAGGACACTTGGGAAGAAATATATACAGCACCATTCAAATGCACAAAAAATACACTATTACAATGGTTTCAAATACGAATCAACCATAGAATTCTCCCAACAAGAAGATTTTTACATAAGATTAATATCGCAGACAGTCCTACTTGTAAATATTGCGATCATGAAGAAACCTTAACCCATATGCTATGGTCGTGTCCCGAAACACAGTCTCTTCTTAACAAACTTAAAATGTGGCTGTCTTCAAAAAACATTTAAATAACACTTGTAGAGGAATCATTTATATTTAATATAGGAAATAAATTATCTAAAACAGAACTACATATAATACTTGAAACTAAATACTACATATTTTCGGCTAAGCGTTTGGAAAGTCCATTAAGCATAGAAGCCCTAAAGAATAGAATTAAGAAATCATACGCCTGTCTTGAATGCATTTTTGTAGGTAATAATAAAAAAAAATGCATTTGAAAAACATTGGAAGGAATATGCAAATGTTATTAAATAAATGTTTAAGGAGAAATCGGCATAAGTAAAGATTACAGTTGTCAATTAAGGCACCTGGTAGCTAAAGTACAATGTAATGAAGAAATTTACAGGTACCCTCACACAGAGATTAGTGAACATAGTCCTAGGTGGAGAGAATACGTTGTTGTTTTTTTTGTTTTTTTCCTGTTTTTTTTTATTCGTATGTTTTTTTTTCTTCAGTTATTTTAAGGACAACAGTTACAATGACTTGATATTGATATAAAACATTACTACATGCAGTAGGTTTACATTGATCCATATTGATATAAATTATGCTCTATCTTATATTACATTGATATACTACATGTTTACTTGTAAGGTGAGGCAAAGGGTGGCCCTCCCCGACCCTTGTCCCACCTAAGACGGGGAGATTAAATTGGTCACCTTAAGGTGGCTGAAAAAACAAAAACAAAAACAAACAAACATCCTAAATAACAGTCCAATATCCTAAGTAACAGTCTAACATTTATATTAATAGTCCAACATACTAAATAACAGTTAAACATCCTTATTAATAGTCCAACATCCAAAGTAACAGTCTAACCTTCTTATTAATAGTCCAACTTCCTAAGTAACAGACTAACATCCTTATTAATATTCCAACATCCTAAGTAACAGTCTAACCTCCTTATTAATATTCCAACATCCTAAGTAACAGTCTAACCTCCTTATTAACATTCCAACATCCTAAGTAACAGTTAAACATCCTTATTAATAGTCCAATATCCTTAGTAGCAGTCTAACATTTTTATTAATAGTCCAACATACTAAATAACAGTCCAATATCCTAAGTAACAGTCTAACATTTTTATTAATAGTCCAACATCCTAAATAACAGTCCAATATCCTAAGTAATAGTCTAACATTTTTATTAATAGTCCAACATCCTAAATAACAGTTGAACATCATGATTAATAGTCCAACATCCTAAGTAACAGTCTAACCTCCTTATTAATAGTCCAACTACCTAAGTAACAGTCTAACATCCTTATTAATATTCCAACATCCTAAGTAACAGTCTAACCTCCTTAATAATAGTCCAACGTCCTAAGTAAGAGTCTAACATCCTTATTAATATTCCAATAACCTAAGTAGCAGTCTAACACTTTTATTAATAGTCCAACATCCTAAATAACAGTCTAACATCCTTATTAATAGTCCAACATTCTAAGTAACAGTCTAACATCCTTATTAATATTCCAACATCCTAAATAACAGTCTAACATCCTTATTAATATTCCAATATCCTAAGTAACAGTCTAACATCCTTATTAATATTCCAACATCCTAAGTAACAGTCTAACATCCTTATTAATAGTCCAACATCCTAACTAACAGTCTAACCTCCTTATTAATAGTCCAACTTCCTAAGTAACAGTCTAACATCCTTATTAATATTCCAACATCCTAAATAACAGTCTAACATCCTTATTAATATTCCAATATCCTAAGTAACAGTCTAACCTCCTTATTATTAGTCCAACTTCCTAAGTAACAGTCTAACATCCTTATTAATATTTCAATATCCTAAGTAACAGTCTAACATTTATATTAATAGTCCAACATACTAAATAACAGTTAAACATCCTTATTAATAGTCCAACATCCAAAGTAACAGTCTAACCTTCTTATTAATAGTCCAACTTCCTAAGTAACAGACTAACATCCTTATTAATATTCCAACATCCTAAGTAACAGTCTAACCTCCTTATTAATATTCCAACATCCTAAGTAACAGTCTAACCTCCTTATTAACATTCCAACATCCTAAGTAACAGTTAAACATCCTTATTAATAGTCCAATATCCTTAGTAGCAGTCTAACATTTTTATTAATAGTCCAACATACTAAATAACAGTCCAATATCCTAAGTAACAGTCTAACATTTTTATTAATAGTCCAACATCCTAAATAACAGTCCAATATCCTAAGTAATAGTCTAACATTTTTATTAATAGTCCAACATCCTAAATAACAGTTGAACATCATGATTAATAGTCCAACATCCTAAGTAACAGTCTAACCTCCTTATTAATAGTCCAACTACCTAAGTAACAGTCTAACATCCTTATTAATATTCCAACATCCTAAGTAACAGTCTAACCTCCTTAATAATAGTCCAACGTCCTAAGTAAGAGTCTAACATCCTTATTAATATTCCAATAACCTAAGTAGCAGTCTAACACTTTTATTAATAGTCCAACATCCTAAATAACAGTCTAACATCCTTATTAATAGTCCAACATTCTAAGTAACAGTCTAACATCCTTATTAATATTCCAACATCCTAAATAACAGTCTAACATCCTTATTAATATTCCAATATCCTAAGTAACAGTCTAACATCCTTATTAATATTCCAACATCCTAAGTAACAGTCTAACATCCTTATTAATAGTCCAACATCCTAACTAACAGTCTAACCTCCTTATTAATAGTCCAACTTCCTAAGTAACAGTCTAACATCCTTATTAATATTCCAACATCCTAAATAACAGTCTAACATCCTTATTAATATTCCAATATCCTAAGTAACAGTCTAACCTCCTTATTATTAGTCCAACTTCCTAAGTAACAGTCTAACATCCTTATTAATATTTCAATATCCTAAGTAACAGTCTAACATCCTTATTAATATTCCAACATCCTAAGTAACAGTCTAACCTCCTTATTAATAGTCCAACTTCCTAAGTAACAGTCTAACATCCTTATTAATATTCCAACATCCTAAGTAACAGTCTAACCTCCTTATTAATAGTCCAACATCCTAAATAACAGTCTAACATTTTTATTTATAGTCCAACATCCTAAATAACAGTCTAACATCCTTATTAATAGTCCAACATCCTAAATAACAGTCCAATATCCTAAGTAGCAGTCTTAACATTTTTATTAATAGTCCAACATCCTAAATAACAGTCCAATATCCTAAGTAACAGTCTAACATTTTTATTAATAGTCCAACATCCTAAGTAACAGTCTAACCTCCTTATTAATATTCCAACATCCTAAGTAACAGTTTAACATCCTTATTAATAGTCCAATATCCTAAGTAGCTTTCTAACATTTTTATTAATAGTCCAACATCCTAAATAACAGTCCAATATCCTAATAACAGTCCAATATCCTAAGTAACAGTCTAACATTTTTATTAATAGTCCAACATCCTAAATAACAGTCTAACATCCTTATTAATAGTCCAATATCCTAAGTAGCTTTCTAACATTTTTATTAATAGTCCAACATCCTAAATAACAGTCCAATATCCTAAATAACAGTCTAACATCCTTATTAATAGTCCAACATCCTAAATAACAGTCTAACATCCTTATTAATAGTCGAACATCCTAAGTAACAGTCTAACCTCCTTATTAATTGTCCAACTTCCTAAGTAACAGTCTAACATCCTTATTAATAGTCCAACATCCTAAATAACAGTTTAACATCCTTATTAATAGTCCAATATCCTAAATAACAGTCTAATATCCTTATCAATAGTCCAACATCCTAAATAACAGTCTTACATCCTTATTAATATTCCAACATCATTAATAACAGTCTAACATCCTTATTAATAGGCAAACATCATTCACACGAGCTCTGACAGTGACTGTGCTATACTGGGAACTTCTTCGGAAAACACCATTTGATCGATAAAAACGTATAAAATTATAATAGTATGATTTTGATTCGGCACATGTAACGTTGATCATGTTCGAGGAAAACCTCATGAATATTAACGATGTGTGGTTCTAGAACGCTGATCATGTCGGGGAGGATCTCATGAATATCAACGATGTGTGGTTCTAGAACGTTCATCATGTGGGGGAGGATCTCATGAATAATAATGATTTGTGGTTCTAGAACGCTGACCATGTGGGGGAGGATCTCATGAATATTAACGATGTGTGGTTCTAGAACGCTGACCATGTCGGGGAGGATCTCGTGAATATTAACGATGTGTGGTTCTAGAACTCTGATCATGTCGGGAAGGATCTCATGAATATTAACGATGTGTGGTTCTAGAACTCTGATCATGTCGGGAACGATCTCATGAATATTAACGATGTGTGGTTCTAGAACTCTGATCATGTTGGGAACGATCTCATGCATATTAACGATGTGTGGTTCTAGAACTCTGATCATGTCGGGTGAGATCTCATGAATATTAACGATGTGTGGTTCTAGAACTCTTATCATGTCGGAAACGATCGCAAGAATGTGAACGATGTGTGGTTCTAGAACAACACTGATCATGTTGGGGAAGATCTCATGAATAATAACGATGTGTGGTTCTAGAACTCTGATCATGTCGGGAAGGATCTCATGAATGAATATTAACGATGTGTGGTTCTAGAACTCTGATCATGTCGGGAAGGATCTCATGAATGTGAACGATGTGTGGTTCTAGAACTCCGATCATGTCGGGAAGGATCTCATGAATGTGAACGATGTGTGGTTCTAGAACAACACTGATCAAGTTGGGGGAAGATCTCATGAATAATAATGATTTGTGGTTTTAGAACGCTGATCTTGTTTGGGAGGACCTCATGAATGATGATGATTTGTGGTTCTAGAACGCTGATCATGTTGTGGACGATCTCATGAATATTAACGATGTGTGGTTCTAGAACGCTAATCATGTTGGGGAAAATCTCATGAATATTAATGGTTCCTGGTTCTCCAACGCTGATCATGTTAGGAAGATCTCATTAATAATAATGATTTGTGGATTTAAAAAGCTGATCATGTTAGGAAGATCTCATTAATAATAATGATTTGTGGTTTTAGAACGCTGATCTTGTTGGGGAGGATCTCATGAATCATGATGATTTGTGGTTCTAGAACGCTGATCATGTTGGGGAAAATCTCATGAATATTAATGGTTCGTGGTTCTCCAACGCTGATCATGTTAGGAAGATCTCATTAATAATAATGATTTGTGGTTTTAGAAAACTGATCATGTTAGGAAGATCTCATTAATAATAATGATTTGTGGTTCTCAAACGCTGATCATGTTGGGGAAGATCTCATTAATAATAATGATTTGTGGGTTTAGAAAGCTGATCATGTTAGGAAGATCTCATTAATAATACTGATTTGTGGTTTTAGAAAGCTGATCATGTTTGGCAAGATCTCATGAATATTTATGATTTGTGATTCTAGCACGCTGATCATGTTTATGGAATGTCTCATGGATATTAATGATTTGCGATTCTAGATGTCATGCTTAACCTAGAGGGGGATCCTATATAACTGTTATTGATTAATTTTTTATTCAAGAAAGCTCGTCATGTTTGGGCAGATCTCATAAATACTAATGAGGTGTGGCTCGTAGGAACAGAAAGGTTTAAATCTTTTGTACTAGAGTCCATTTCCGATTTTTGCTTGGTCTGAAATTTTGGAAGGCACAGCTTCTTTTTTACACCAACTTCCAAGTTAAGCCGCAGCAACCATCTTGGATGGACATACGCTGAATTACATTTAAGACCAACTAGGGGTCACCATCGAGTTAGTGACATTCAATTTGTGTTGAAAAATATATCGTATACTTTTGAATAAACTTCTCTATTTAAGGAGGCGGGACTAGTGTGTCCATGTGTCTCTCAATATAAAATGGTGATTCCACTTTTTGAAAATACACTGAAGGTAGTTGCCGTCTTGCACGTATTTTATTAGTATCATTCTCCATAGGCACGTTATTGTTGTAATAACCAAGCAAATCTGAAAACGTTGTGTCACATAATAATTACGCACCACTCATCTCGTCCACAGTGGAACAATCCGCATCCAGGGAGACAACTCCGGCACTTTCATAATCTTGACCAGAGCCATTTACCTCCTCCATCCTGCAATAATATAAATACATACTCAAAACTGACTTTAAAGACTATGTAAAGGACCACACATTCCGTCATTTTTTCTATACAACGTGTATATTTGCAATCCTTATTAATAATTATTTTAATAGATAATTATTTGAATCGTTTAAAAAAATTGTTTTTGCATTTTACAAACGGTTGATTATATTACATTAATATTATAATATACTGAAAGAAATAAGTTTAGCACGGTCTTTTGTTGCATATCTAGCTTAAAGTTCTCCAGCCATGTTTTGTTTCATGAACATGTTTATTTAAATCGAAATCAATACATAACAATAGGTATTTACAATTCACACATTGCAATATCTGTGAAAAGCAAGAACAAGATTTTATTTGATGACGTAGAAAACTTTGAACAGGTAAATTAATCCACAGGTAAATGTATTTTTCAATTATTTGGCAATAGTAGTGCAGCTATACAATTCAGATTTACCTCATTTCCCCATGCAGTCACGCAGTGGTAAAATTAGTATCTACGTCATGCAAATAATATTTATTTTTACATACAACTTAGTAGCGGTTTTAAATATATGTTTCTCTCCGGGACTATCAGGAAATGTTCAAATGATGTTTAAGAGTTACATTTGTTAATTGATAATACTACAAAAAGTGTGGCCATTCATCTTTAAAAAAACTGAATGGTTATTTTATAATGTGAAGCATTTGATAACATTGGCATGTCAGTTTTCACTTACTATGTGTGATTGAAAGTAAGTGTCAGAGTTACCTCCCATTTATACAAAACAAAATTTTTCACATTAAAAATAAGAATATTATCAAGAACAGGGTTAAACTTTATTAAATAACTATTCTGGGTTTCGAGTGATAAAAAACGCAAAAACAATTGACATTAACCTTGTCATTATAATGAAATTACGAACCAAAGTTTTAAATTTTAAAATTATCTCCCTTTGTATTGAAATAAGAACGAAATTATAATTTCTTTAAAGCAGGTAAAATAAAATATGTTGCTAATATTTTCGAAGATATCGTTTGAAAATAATATCCTGCATATACTTGTTAATTATGTTAGTTATATTGTTAATGGCGTCTCAAGCACATAGCCTTCAATCTGCTCTATGGCACTTAACATGTTATGTATGTGCTACAGTATATGTACAAGTAAGGAAGTTTTCCGAATAAAATTCAATAACACATATGTTCATATTGACTTGTGTTAAACATTTAACATTATTATCTAACAGTTAAGATAGGAGTGATTTGCCTCGTATAAAACTTACGGTACTATACAATTTGCACACACAATATATTCTACATCTTTGGTCCATGGATTTCTGAAGCTGAAGCACGTTGACTGCACGTGGAGGAATGACCCAGTTTTACTCTTGAATCGATAAACCCCTGTCTGAATCTTCTTCTTGGAATCTAATACTAAGATATAAAAAAATATAGGTAGGTAAATCGTTTGTCAAAGTGACACGTGCAATGTTACATAGCACATACATATCTAGGGGCGTATCGTGGCCTGTTTTCAACATACTCCTTATACGAGGTACGATACAATATAGATGCAATATATGCATGAGGTTAAACTAGTTAACCTCATGCAAAGAGGTTAAATCTAGGTTACAGTCTTATTCAACATTACATGGAAATATACAATTCAATTTTATATTTGCCTTAATTATGACAAATAAAATTAAGATCTTTCTGAAACGAATTGCAAGAAATTGGATGTGTAGATAACGCATAAACTCACAAAAAAATAGATAAATAAATAAGTAAGTAAACACAATTTTGAGCTCATAGAATAACAAATACTTCCTAATCTCATTCAAATAATCAAAAGAGACTATTAAAATTATTATGAAATCTTATTCTGTCCTAATTCAAATAGAACATACTATTTCTCAAGAATGTTTTGTGTGTATAGTTTGAAATATTTCTTATCGTTTTATATATATATCCAGGAAATATATAAATATATGTATATATCAATGCAGTACCTACTGACACAGAGTTTACAAATCAAATATTGAGTGTAGACTATCATTCTATAATATCACAGACACGTCTGAACAGACTGATGATAAAAAAAAGCATGAATGTGTAAATTGGGGTCATGTGCAGCGCACACTATATAATTCCCTATCCCGCCAACAACAGCCACATTTTACAACATATGTACACCATTTCTAAACTTACTGACGGCGAGGTATATACTCGTATATATAAAACAAATTTTGAGAATTCTAACTCTATAGACACAATATAAACGGCTTTAACCTGCTAGGCCAAACCCCAAATTGGAGCGTCGAATTAAGATTTACCAACTTCTAATTCATTTTACTTATATTCAATCACGGGTATTTTAAGAACCCGTTAATCTATACTGTACTTTTAATCGGCACATATACAGTATTATATGACCTGAACAACTGGATAGAGTTTTGATAAACGTTTTTGTAATTTAATTTTGCCGTTATTTGGCGGGTTAGTTTCTTTCAGGTAATTGTCGATTTGAGGACAGTTTCAGTATACATTTTACCTTTTCTGTGGATGCCTGCCATTCTGGTAATGTCATCCTGGTGGTAGTACTCGTACACAGAAGTGCCTAAAAGTTCCTGAGGAAGATAACCCAATACAGCTGTCGTCCTGAAAGATATATATTAGGATTATTGCTAGAGTAACATGATCTGAAAGTTTGCATCACCTCGAGTGGACATGCCATACCTGCAGGATCTCACGAAAAGCTTTAGCCTCCAGTGTGATCCAGGAGATATGGCATATCAACAAGAGGTAATGCTACTTCCAGAACGCTTACTTTAGTAATGATCCTTTTATTATAGTACCGTATAGTAGACTAGTTTGTTTACACGTGTAGACGTCATCCAACGTATGTAGTATAGTGATACAGATTATCTGTTTTAGTTGTATACTGAAACAGATTCAGAAAACCTCTAGAGGTGATACAGGGTTTTGTAGTCCATTGTAGGAAAATGAAGTTACTGTGTATATATTATACGTAAGTATATAATAAATTGCAATACAATGTGTGATGTATTCTCTTCCAAACGTGTATCATATACCGTCCTAGTATAAAAAAGCGTAGTCTATTCTGTCTTGTTTTGCAAACATATACCACACACCTGCTGTAAGTGGCTAATGTTTCAAACTTTTACCTTTTTGCAGGGTCTAATACGTTAGTTTCATATGAGTATACACTTTACGTATTCTTGGCATTTGTCTGTCGGATATCCACAGCAAATTTCCCCTTGTTGGACTCCGAGGTGAGTATTAAACGATATCGAGAAGATTCCGAATCTGAATCTGATGAGGATATTTTTCATTTAAATTGGCCTCGTTTTCTCAATATTATCTCTCTATATAATGACAAACCTATAATTAGACTCTGTCCTTTTGCCATCTCCAAGGCTTTATTTGGCAGCGCCGGTGAGCCAAGGAGTGTTAAAAAGCTCAAAATTGGAAAACTTCTTGTTGAGTGTGCCAAAAAATCACACTCTGACAATCTCCTTAAAATTCAAACTTTCGTAAACATCCGTGTTGAGGTTATTCCTCACATTTCTCTCAATTCATCAAATGGTGTAGTACGCTCCAGGGAACTGGAGCACTGCACTCTTGAAGAAATTACTCACAATCTTAAGTCTCAAGGTATGACTGAGGTTACGCGCATCAGTACGAGGCGGGGTGGCAAACCCACTCCTACCAATATGTGTGTGCTTACTTTCAGCACACCAAATCTACCAAAGACCATCAACACACTGGATATATCATTTTACCAGTTGACCCCTTTATTCCGAACCTTCTTCGATGTTTTAACTGTCAACTCTTTGGTCACCATAAAGAGAGTTGCAAGCGAGCTACTCCTGTCTGTGCCCTTTGCGGCCAGGAGGGTCATAGCGACCTCGTGAATTGCAAAAAATCCGCTTAAGCTGCAAGGGGTCCCACGGGGCTTTCTCTAGAGATTGTCCGAAGTGGAAGCACGAGAGGGAAATCCAGAAGGTTAAGATTGAAAAGAACACTTCTTTTCCTGAAGCTAGAAAACTTGTTGAGAGCCTTATTAAGCCCACTCTATCTGGCAAATCATATGTTGAGAAACCAGCTACGAGGTCAACCGCGGCGCAGACCGTGTTGACCTGGCAAATAAGCTCCGACAAGTTTACTACTATTCCACTCTATGTTCAGAATGCCTCTAAAACATCTTCAGCCTCACAAACTTTGGTCCTATAAAATAAGCCTCCTGTAGCTCCCAAACCTGTTGTGGTTTCCAAGCCTAAAACTCCTTCAACTATATCCTCAACAACTTCTACATCTACTTCATCTATTTCGAAATCGACGAGTCCACCAAACCCGACGAACTCTTCCAAAGGTTCGTGAAATCCGACGAACTCTCCCAGGAGTTCGTCACCAAGCAGAACAGCTGCCACGGACGTGACAGCAAAAAAAGAGAAAACTCCCGGGTTAGGGAAGCAGTCAAAAGGATCTGATGATCCGATTGTACTGCACAACATATTTGGAGACTTGGAGATGGAGGGTGATGATCCAGCACATCTAGAACACCCAAAGTCTCCAAGGTCTGCCAATCCCAAAGGCCGTAAACCCGTACTTTCGCCTTAGTGACATCAAAATCAAATAAGGTCATTCAATGGAACTGCCGAGGTTTAAAATGTAATTATGATGAAATCAGCTTACTTTTAAATAAACTCAACCTGTCGCATTTGCGGTCAGTATGCAAAGAGTTATAATAATATTCTCCTTATATTTACCGCCCAGTTTTTCACTACACTTTAAAGATCTAAATCACCTAATTGCACAATTACCATCACCTTTTATACTCTCGGGTGGTTTTAATGCACACAACTACATTTGAGATTGTAAAGATATAAACGATAAAGGCAAACAAGTTGAGGATTTCTTAGCCAAAGACAATTTATGTCTTTTTAATGATAACAAGTAACATACTTATTTACACCCAGCTACAGGCTCTCATTCTTCCATTGATTTAACCATATGCGATCCAACGATCTTGATGGATTTTTCGTAGAGTGTTGGTGACGATCTATGTGGAAGTGACCACTTCTCCTTATTTCTTGAAAATATCAGCCCTCCACTTCTCGAAAAAACGCAACGATGGAAACTTCGAAAACCTGATTGGGATACGTGTCAATCTCTTAATGAGGAACAATTAAAGCCATCCGTTTTCGAGAATGTCGAAGACGCCACTACTCTTTTTACCAAAAACTTTCATGATATAGCTGATCGAACTATTCCAAAAACCTCGGCAAATCCAAAACGCCCACATAAACCATGGTACGTTGTTGACTACAAAACGGCAGTCAGCTAACGTAAAGCTGCATGGAATGCTTTTAACTTGCGGCCAACTCAAAATAATTTAGATACTTTTAGAGTTTTTCGTTCGAAAGCCGACGTACTATTAAGGATAGCAAGAGGAAATCCTGCTGTGTCTAGGCTGAACTCTCGCTCATCTCTTAAGAAGACGTGGGACATGAACCGGAAAATAAACGGTAGAGGTAATTCTATTTGTGTAAATCATCTTAAAACTGATAAAGAAGATATTATATCTATCAAAGATATTACAAACACTTTGGCAGAAACGTTTTTTAAAAACTCTTCTTCTGAAAATAGTCAACCAAATGTTCTAAAAAATAAGAAACAAAAACAACAGAAGAAGCTGAATTTCAAGTCGGAAAATTTGGAGAAATACAATAAACTGTTCACTCTCAAAGAACTTCGAGAATCCCTTAAAAAGGCTCAAGATACATCAGTTGGTCCTGATGATATTCATTATCAATTATTAAAACAGTTACCTGAAACCTGTCTCTCTACACTTCTTGATATATTTAATAAGGTTTGGGTGATAGGAAACTTCCCCGATTCTTGGCGGGAAGCAATCGTTATTCCAGTCCCCAAACCTGGAAAAGATCATACGGACTGAATAAATTTTCGCCCTATTGCTTTAACGAGCTGTGTATGTAAATAAATATAAAAAGATCAGACAGGGAAAGTAGCATTCAAGGAGGACATTCAACCACAAAACACAGAAACAAACATGCAAACAGACAAACAAGAAGGCAAAAGTAATAATAAATGCAAACGACATCACAAACACAAAAGGGTTGACAATAGAGCTACCGCATTGGAACAGTCAGTGGCAAAGTAGACCACTTGGGGTTTAAACGGTTACCTGAAACCTGTCTCTCTACACTTCTTGATATATTTAATAAGGTTTGGGTGATAGGAAACTTCCCCGATTCTTGGCGGGAAGCAATCGTTATTCCAGTCCCCAAACCTGGAAAAGATCATACGGACTGAATAAATTATCGCCCTATTGCTTTAACGAGCTGTGTATGTAAATAAATATAAAAAGATCAGACAGGGAAAGTAGCATTCAAGGAGGACATTCAACCACAAAACACAGAAACAAACATGCAAACAGACAAACAAGAAGGCAAAAGTAATAATAAATGCAAACGACATCACAAACACAAAAGGGTTGACAATAGAGCTACAGCATTGGAACAGTCAGTTGCAAAGTAGACCACTTGGGGTTTAAACGGTTACCTGAAACCTGTCTCTCTACACTTCTTTATATATTTAATAAGGTTTGGGTGATAGGAAACTTCCCCGATTCTTGGCGGGAAGCAATCGTTATTCCAGTCCCCAAACCTGGAAAAGATCATACGGACTCAATAAATTATCGCCCTATTGCTTTAACGAGCTGTGTATGTAAATAAATATAAAAAGATCAGACAGGGAAAGTAGCATTCAAGGAGGACATTCAACCACAAAACACAGAAACAAACATGCAAACAGACAAACAAGAAGGCAAAAGTAATAATAAATGCAAACGACATCACAAACATAAAAGGGTTGACAATAGAGCTACCGCCTTGGAACAGTCAGTGGCAAAGTAAACCACTGGGGGTTTAAACGGTTCTAGGGTGCACCAAACCTCACACTTACCCTACTGTCATCCCATTTAAACAGGACAGTGTAAATAAAGAAATCCTCGCCATGATCTAATCTCTAACCAACAAGGCAGCATCAATAGGCAATATAAGTAAAACACAAATATGCTCGTGTAAATATAATACAAAAAAACAATAGCCTAGAAAGCCACAATGAAGGTACTCAATGAATTGGCAGAAGCCAGAGCAACAAGAGAATACACCATTAAGGGCACGACAAGAACGATCATAGACAAACATCAAACGCCACCGTCCCAATGGGCTTTAGGTAGGCGTCATCATAGGGTCCACAGCCTGTCCGGTCTTCGTACAATTACAGAGGAAAGCATAGTGGCGAACTGTAAATGTGTCCACCACCAAGAATGCAGTACGTTGCAAAATGATAGAGTCATAACCTCTTCTGATAAACTTTTTAACAAGTTGAACAAAGGTAAAACCATGGAACGAATTATTAATGACATACTCGTTTGGTACCTGGAGTACAACAAACTGATAATAAAGTATCAAAGTGGACTCCGGCGCCAACGAGGCACAACAGACAATCTCATTCGATTTTAATCATTTATTAGGGAAGCCTTCGTAAGGAAATAACATCTAGTCGCTGTATTTTTTGACTTGGAGAAAGCTTATGATACTGCATGGAAGTACGGTATCATGATTGATCTTTATGACCTTGGTCTTAGAGGCCGATTTTTATAGAATTTTTATAGAGAATTTCTTAGATGATAGACAGTTTCGTGTCCGAATGGGTTCAACCCTCTCTGACATTCATGAACAGGAGATGGGTATGCCACAGGGCAGCATACTCTCTGTCACCCTTTATAATTTAAAAATTAACAGTAAAATAAAATGCATCAATCCTGGTGTAGATTGCTCTCTATATGTTGACGACTTTGTTATATGTTATCTTGCAACAAACATTAACACTACTGAGAGACACCTTCAACAATGGCTCAATAAAATTCAGACCTGGTCAGATGAAAATGGTTTTAATTTTCTAAATCTAAAACTAATTGTAAGCATCATGAAGACCCTCATCTAACACTGGATGGGTCACCAATACCAGTAGTAGATGAGACAAAATTCCTTGGTCTTATTTTCGACCGTAAATTAACGTTTATAAGACACCCTAAATACTTGAAGGCCGAGTGCCTTAAAGATTTTAATTTATTTAAAGTTGTTGCAAACACTAATTGCGGAGCGGATCGTAAAGTCCTTTTACAACTTTATAGATCACATCAGATCCAAGCTGGACTACGACTCAATGGTATATGGATCGTTTCGCAGGTCATAATTGCAGACGCTCGATCCTATACATAATCAAGTATTACGACTTGTCTTAGGTGCCTTTCGTACATCGCCAGCCGAAAGTCTATATATATGTTGAAGCTAATGAACCATCACTGTCTCATAGACGGGACACATTAGCCCTTCAGTATGCCATTAAATTGCAATCTAACCATTCAAACCCAACTTTCGATACTGTTTTTATGAACCTCTTTTAGATCGAAAACCGAAGGCCATTCGACCATTTGGTCGACCTAAATTTGATTGCCAAGTACAAAATACCACAAATTCCACCGTGGACTTCGGAAACATCAACAATTATGTTTGATCTTTGTAATAGAACAAATCCAGTACAGACCGTACTGTCTTTCAAAGCAAATTTAATGAAATTAAATCGCAATACAGTAACTTTCAACATATATACACAGATGGTTCTAAAGATGGAGATAAGGTAGCTGCAGCAGCTGCTGTTCACAAACACAACATAAAGAGCCGCCTGCCTGACAAGGCCTCTATCTTTTCAGCTGAACTTAAGGCAATTGAACTTGCCTTAAACTATATTCAGGAATCTGATGATGACCATTTTGTAATATTTTCTGATTCCTTTCGTCTCTTCAAGCCCTTGGTAATATGAAACATGATAACCCAGTTGTGCTCCAACTTTCACAAAAGTACAACTCTCTTATAGTTGATAATGTTATTATTTTCTGCTGGCTTCCAAGCCATGTAGGAATACGTGGTATTGATAGAGCTGATAGTGCTGCTAAAGCAGCATTAAGTTTACATATATCTAATGCCAAATTACCATATACTGATTTCAAAAGTTGTATTAACACATATATTCGTAACTCTTGGCAAACCGCTTTGGATTTTTCAGTTAACAATAAACTCCATTCAATTAAACCGTTACTCGGAGAATGGCGTTCTTCTAGTTGACCCATTCGTCGAGAAGAAGTTGTCCTAGCCCGGTGCAGGATTGAGAAGACACGTTATACTCATTCATATTTAATACAAGGTGATCAATTACCGGAATGTATACCCTGTTTTGCACCGTTAACGGTCAAACACATCTTGTTGGAATGTGTAGACTTTGATCCTATGCGTCAAGGGTACTACAATGTTAATACTATGAAAGAGTTATTTGATACTATAGATTTTAGTCTTGTTTTAGATTTCTGAAAGAAATCAGACTATATAATTCAATATAACAATCAGACTATATAAATCATTCCAATATGTTCTTATATATATTTACTTGTTTATACATCCGTTGATGGGCATTTGTTGATTTACATGTATACATAGTTTATATTACTACCAGATCATCCCTTATTTGTAAATTGTTTTATCTTTATGTATGTACATTAATTTTTATTTACTACTTCATTTCTTCATCTTTCATAAGTTTTTACGCACAATATGACCTATTTTTTTCAGTCGACGCGCCGTAAAACACCAT
This sequence comes from Cyrtodaria siliqua, assembly GCA_037043455.1. Classification (NCBI taxonomy): domain Eukaryota; kingdom Metazoa; phylum Mollusca; class Bivalvia; order Adapedonta; family Hiatellidae; genus Cyrtodaria; species Cyrtodaria siliqua. The sequence continues at coordinate 105,415 of JAWPHD010003361.1, read as the reverse complement.
TCATTCATTCTTATTTTGCAAACCATAGTAATTAAAATGTCTCCCCGACAGTAGTACAAAGCATCTCTATAGATCTTCTTTGTTTACATAAATGGCCGGAGCAGTCAATCTTTGACTGATCGATACCAACAAGGAAGATCTATAGAGCTGCCGTGTTCTACTCCAGACAACACATAAGTGTTAATACTTGCTGGTCGTTTAGGATCTTAGCGGTTTTAAAGTAGAATATCGCTTAAGCTGATACTAGGGGCATGAGCGTTGTTGCACCTTTTTTACATCTCGTGAATAAACTCAATAAAACAGAACATTTTTTATCTTGTTTGTATTCATTGCTTCCTAGGGATCCCATTTCAGTCTTTATTATTATACAGTATCGATATTTTGCCTATTAACACATTTATTTTACAAACATACTGTAAACCGTTTATTTGCAAAACCCTGCTGTACAGTATAATGTTTCACCTATGAGAATACATGTGCTCAGTGAAAATGTAATTAGTCAGTTCTTCGTTTGTATATTATAACAAACTGAGTAAACAAAACTCATTCAAATGATCTTTGTTATTTCTGATGTTTAGGATATTTCATTCAAGCCAAAATTACATATAGTAAAAAACAATTCATTTGATAAAAATAGAAATCATGATTTATTTTGATGATTTTTTTCAATGAGCTTATGCTGTATTTGAAACTATCCCCAAAGACTAATGCAAAATCAAACGATGAGCAATTTAAATTTATTTGCATTAATATTTATTGATTATTTATATAATGGTTAGTACGCTGTAGCTCTACAAAGCACTGATCGATAAATAAAGACGGGGAAATACAGACATAAAAAAAGATCTGTGGTTAACTTAAGAAGACAGATAAATAAAACACGTACACCTGATCGATACATGAATAAAAAGAGAACTGAATTACAGCAGGCTCTATATCTTCGTCCCAGATTACAGGTACTTACGCCTTATAAAAAAAAATGAAAATACAGAATTCATAATAAATTATGTCTGATTCGCAAATAAGGAAGATAGAGAAAACATACTTACGCACGATCGATGAATGAAGAAGACAGGAAAATAAAACACGCCTGATGGATAAATGAATAAAAACTAAGAACTGAATTACATACGTCTGATCAAACAATTATGTCCGATTCATAAATACGTAAGATAGAGGAAAACAATAACTTACGCCTGGTCGATGAATGAATCAGACATGGAAATAAAACACTTACGCCTGGTCGATAAATGAATGAAACAGGGATCTGAATTACTTACATATTATCAAAATATTAAAAAGACAAAATTTCATAATAAAATAATGATGTCTGAAGGTAGACAGAGAAAACATACTTACGCCTGATCGATGAATGAAGAAGACCGGGAAATGAAATACTTACGCCTTATCGATGAATAAAGAAGACCGGGAAATAAAATACTTACGCCTGATCGATGAATGAAGAAGACAGGGAAATAAAATACTTACCCCTGATCGATGAATGAAGAAGTAAAATACTTACGCCTGATCTGTGAAAGATAGTTGTCCATCGGGAGATATTCTAAACATGTATTCCATTGGTCTAAGCTCTAATCCACGTGCTATTGACGACGATGATGAATAATTATTCGGATTTAATGGAGTTTGTATTTGCCCGACGGCCACTAAACAACTTAGAAAGGTACAACTGTCTTCAAGATCATCGTCGTTGCTTATGTTTATCTTAGAAGTCGGCCACGATTTTAGGTACCCTGTAAAATGTATCACAGTATAGCATTTTTGGTCTGAAATAAAAGAATGTATTAAGTGTTATTGAGGTGTACAGAAAAAAAAACACTTCATAACCCTACTTTTATTTTATATCAAACTGATTTCTGAACTTATTTCACGTGCCAGTATATGCGCCATATAACATTTCATGTGTTGGTGCTCCGTAAAAACCAATTCAATTCAATTCACGTGACAGTAGAAGCAGCTGCAAATACTGTGAATGCTCGCTTAAAGGGACACACAGCAATCTTGAATTGTGTGAAATGGGTGCCTGAATTTATATATATAGTATCAGTTTTTACTTTTAATCTGGTTGCATTTTAATAAACAAATTTTTAAGTATTCACTTATTGGTCTGATTCTACTACAACTTTTAATATATTATTTATGCAATAATATCTACATTTAATAATATGCAAAAAACAAATTGCTTAATGCTATTCTTATAATTAATATTAATGATTGAACAATGCATAATATGCAGAACAACTAGCGGGACGCCGTGAGATTTTAAAAGATCAAGATTTCCGTGTGTCCCTTTAAAGTCCCCTCTGTCTGTTGAAGTAGGAAACGAGAGCACCGAATGCGCATGCAAATATTTACCTGTGTAAAGTAACTTTATATCAGAAAAAAAGTTATTTAAAGTTAGTAGGAACTCAGCTAAATGACATTTAATAATGTATTTAGATGAACGTCGACCAGAGCGTGCATAATGAAGGACAACCGTTGACCTACTTTTGGAATTGAATTGAATTGAATGTTGTTTAACGGCTCATCAACACAGTATAGGTTATTTAGAGCCGCCCCAGAGAGAGGGGAAGGATACATAGGAATCCGGGAACCTGCCCTACTCTTATTATCGAATAGATTCCTATGGTTCTTTAACGTGCTCGGAGGATAGACCGATACACGGGACCGCCCGGTTTACGTCCCTATCCGACGGACGAGGCTAAGGGAAAGTGTCTTGCCCAAGAACACACCGACGGAACTCAGTGGCACCACGGAGGATTGAACCCGGGGCCTCCGGTTACAAATCTTCCGCGCTACCGACTGCGCCACGCCAGCCCTCCCTACTTTTGGGATTGATATAGAACAGGACGTTTTCATACCTTTGCAGTATACTGAGACAAAAAAAAAGTGTGCACACCTATTTTTTCAAATATTCAAAAGTTGTTATAACAAATTTAGCAAAAACAAGTTTTAAAAGATACAAAATGTATGCTTTAATAAAATAGTGATACCTTTTATGAAAAGTTCCTTTAATAACAAAGTTTGAGGTCCTAAAAGTAAAAAAAAAATAAAAAATAAAATGACAAAATGCACGGAATTGAACGGTTTTCCATCCAACTCCAAGTATTTTGAAGGTAACAGTCATCTTGTTAATTTCTGATTTTTTCTGGAATTTTTAGAAAATAACTGTTTAAAGGGAGTACATCAGGCTTTTCAAAGGGGTCTAGGGGTCCGACTTAAAATTGACAAATAATGATATTTTCTATTTTAAAGTGCCTAAACATAATGAATGATCCTAAAAATGACCCCTTAGTTACAAGGAAATTCATTCTGTACAGTAATACGTGCTATCCTAGGTTACGCACCAGGGTTAATTTCAGCATTTTATGCCCGATTCCGTCCTAGCTATATGGTGTATTCGAAGTTTAAACCTTAACAATATGGTTCGAACATCATATTTTGATGGATATAAGTGTTTTATCATGAATTGGAACATTTTTTATAATTTAAGATATTTCTAGAAAATCCTGATGTACTCCCTTTAATATATGGTCTAAATAGAAAATGAGCTATAGTTTTTAAAACTGGTCAAATATTTGTCATTTAGAGTGAAAATTGTCAGATGATAAATTTTTTCCAAATAATAGTATATCTTTGAATTGGAAATAACTTAACTAAGAAAATGAGTTTTAGATTATTGAAATCAGTTAATTAGTTTAGAAGTTATGGGGAATTAGAAACAGCAATTGTATCATACTAAGGTAATGACGTCGTAATTTTGTCTGCATACTTCTTCTTCCTATATTGTGCCGGGTTCCTCTGGAACATACTCGCACAGGTGGTGAACTATGTACATGTGGTGAAAGGTCCAAGTGCAGTTAAAAACAGGTTAAAACATCTCTGAATGGGGGCTACGAAATCCCCGCACCAATCCCCGCAAGGAAGGCATCGATGTATTGGGCATTGACTAGGCTGGATGGTAGGGAGTTTCAACGCCGGATTCCTGATGGGAAGAAGGAGTCCTTGTACGCATTGAATCGGGTGAAGGGGATGAGGAATCTGCTTAAGTGTCCTCTAGTGTAAGCACCTGTCAGATGGAGGTATGGTGATACTGGGATTTGAACAAGCTGGGATTTCAACAATCCGGTACATCATAACGGCTTTTGTTTGTTGTCGTCGGACTTGAAGCTCTTCCCATCCCAAATGTTGAAACATAGTGGTGACACTGCTGGTTCACCGATACTCGCCAGTGGTAAACCGAGCTGCCCTACGAGCTTGGCAATGTTTGATTTGGTGGATGGGTCCCAAACAGTCGACGCATACACCAACTGTGGACGTACTAGTGATTTGTAGCACGTTGCTTTTAATTGATTGGGGCATGTGGACAGGTTTCTGCGAAGGAACGCTGTGGTGTTGTTTGACTTCTTTGTAACCGAGTATATATGGCTGTTCCATGATAAGGTGCTATGAATGAATACTCCCAATTATTTGGCATTTAATGTCATTTTCAATTCCTGCCCATGGATGGAGTATATGGCTGGGACAACCCGTCTCTTATTTGTTATTCGGATGACCTCGCACTTGTCAGGGTTAAAGTCCATTAGCCAGTCCTTTTCCCATTGTTGAAGACGGTCCAGGTCTGCTTGTAACAGCTCTTCGTCCTTGTCCGAGTTGATTACTCTGTACAGCAGGCTGTCGTCAGCAAAGAGGCTAACTCGTAAGATCTGGCTCACATTTCTTTCACTTCACGAAGGAGTACTATTTCTAACTGGTCTTTGAATCGCTAACCATGTCACTGACATATTCATTGTAAGTGTTTCGGCAAGCTGCTTGAGTATCTTTCTGTATGTGTCTGTATCTGTCCCAATCCCTTGTTTGGTTGGTCTCTTATGTGCTTTTCTCTTTCTCCTGGAGAGGTACGCACCTGACGGTTACACCATGGTTGACTGAATCTAGAAGATGTCATCTACGAACTGTGCACCACTTGTCGCAGATTTGTTTTTATTTTGCTATGAAAGGGATTTCATGTTGAGTCTTTCACCAGATAACCAGGCAGATATTATTGAAGCTTTTAATGACACCTCTCGGTATCTGGATGACATACTGAACATTGACAACCCTTTCTTTCCAACTATGGTTCATAATATTTATCCTAAAGAACTTCGGCTTAATAAAGAAAATATATCTGATAATAACGCTTCTTTTCTTGATTTAGATCTCTCGATTGAAAATGGTAGCAAAATCTATGACAAGAGAGATGATTTTAATTTTGACATTGTTAATTATCCCCACTTGGATGGGGATGTTCCCGGAGCAACTTCTTATGGGGTGTATCTGTCTCAACTTATTCGTTTTTCTAGAGCTTGTACTCGAGTTGAGGACTTTATTATTCGTAATCTTTGTATAACTAAAAAGTTACTCAATCAGGGTTACCGTTACCATAAACTTCGTAAAACCTTTGCAAAATTTTATTATCGTAACCCTGATCTTCTTTCCAAATATAAATGTAATTTAAGGACTCTTCTGCGACAAGGACTATCACAACCTGACTTCTATGGTGATGTGATTTATAAACTTCGTAAGATTCTTGGTCATGATCACTTTCATACTATCTTTGTTAAACATGTTAAACAGTTTATCAAAAGAGGTTATGACCCTATCATTTTGCAACGTACTGCATGCTTGGTGGTGGACCCTTTTACAGTTCGCCACTATGCTTTCCTCTTTAATTGTACGATGACCGGACAGGCTGTGGACCCTATGATGACGCCTACCTAAAGCCCATTGGGACGGTGGCGTTTGATGTTTGTCCATGATCTTTCTTGTCGTGCCCTTAATGGTTTATTCTCTTACTGCTCTGGCTTCTGCAAAGTCATTGAGTACCTTCATTGTTGCTTTCTAGGCTATTGTTTTTTTGTATTATATTTACACGAGCATATTTGTGTTTTACTTATATTGCCTATTGATGCTGCCTTGTTGGTTAGAGATTAGATCATGGCGGGGATTTCTTTATTTACACTGTCCTGTTTTAATGGGATGACAGTAGGGTAAGTGTGAGGTTTGGTGCACCCTAGAACCGGTTTAAACCCCCAGTGGCCTACTTTGCCACTGACCGTTCCAAGGCGGTAGCCCTATTGTCAACCCTTTTGTGTTTGTGATGTCGTTTGCATTTTTTATTACTTTTGTCTTTTCGTTTGTCTGTTTGCGTGTTTGTTTTTGTGTTTTGTGGTTGACTGTCGTCCTAGAATGCTGCTTTCCCTGTCCGATATTTTTATCCTTTTCGAAGTGACATGGGTAGTAGTGACCTGTATGCATTTCTGTTTAAATTTCAGTCAAAGTGATTTTATAGTTGTGGATAGGTCATGGTCGGATATGAAGGTAGATTAAAATTCTGTGAGTTTGTTGTGCATGGTAGTGATGTTTGCTTTCCTCCACAAGTAGCTGAGTCTCTTATCTGGCTTCTGTCTGCTTGAAATGTTATTAGTGTCAATCATCACTATGTCGTTGTCGCTGATCCCATGTATAGGGCAGCTCTTGGCGACGAGAGATGGGCATGTTGAGGGGACTGTGTCAAACTCTTCGAAAAGCTTGTATTGAAGTTTGGTAATCCACAGTTACAGCAATACCAACTCACATCTGAAAGTTCCCGAGGTTCATATACATCAGTGCTCATCTGCAGACAGTGTTTATGGAACCATTTCTCACAGCCTGTACATGCAACTGAACGTATCTTCTTGGAACATGTACACGCCTTTCCACAATATATCGCATGGATACTTCACAGCTCTGGGGCCGGGGTTTGGGTGTTTGGGTGACAGTCTGATGAATTCAGAATCACTACAGGAAATGACCAGTCATACATCTTTTAGGAGCAGAATACAACTCGTGGTCGAAAATTAAAAAAATGTTGCGTTTTCGTCTGCAATCTTGTCTTGTCGTGCCCTCAATGGTTTATTCTATTGTTGCTCTGACTTCTACCAAGTCACTGAGTACCTTCATTGTGACTTTTTAAGCTATTTCTTTTTTTGAATGATATATACACGAGCATCTTTTTGTTTTACTTATATTGCCTAATTATTGCTTAATTCTCTAATTTTGACAAACCATAATCAAAATGAAGCCAGCACTTAGATATCTCTGCCCTAGTGTTGAATAAGCTTTATTATAAATCAGTTGCACGTGCTATTGTTTGTCGTGGGTATCGTATTGGTTTAATTGGTTGAAATGGATAAATGATTGAAAACTGACTTAATGCTAATTACGCAGACAGCGGCAACATAGTTCTTCAATTTCAACAATGTCTATTTATACCTGAGTTTCTTTTCCTCTGAACAAATTCTGTATCATCCTGTTCCGTTTTAACGCCCTTTATATTCTCGCAACTTTCATTTCTGTACTTCATACGACAGAAGAATGATCGCCTGGCTCCCGAACACATTTGTGTAGGTTGTTGTGGCATCTCCGTCTTTACTGACATCAATGCTGGAAAAAAAATAAAAAAATAAAAATACTTATAACGTTTACAAAGTAAATGAAACGATCTCTAATAGAGAAAAAACGTATTGACCATGTAAACAGCAACTGACTACAAACTGATTATTGTTTCAAGTTAACAATGGCGGTTTTCATAATGTAAGTCGCTGCATGCTGCATACATAGTATGTGCTTTTTTCTGTCTAACCTACGTTACACATCACGTGTGTTAAGAAAACTTTACAAAACTAAGTGAAGAATACATATCATGTTGGTCCTCTCACGTTGCGTGACCCCAACACTAGACTCAGATTCGAATTAATTTAATGCAAAGCATGTAAATAAAATAAAATAATAATAATAAAAATTACTAAATAAAGCATATAGAAAACAAAAACGAGCTCTAATATAGAAAAACATGTATTGGAAATGTTAACAGTAGCTGGCCACACATTGGTGAATAAGCGTCATGTTAGTAACGATAGCTTAGTCTCAAGATGGTAACCTGTAGCTATACAGGTAAGTATCTCAGAAACTCACAGTTAGTTAAATCGCATATTCGATGAATAAGCCAAGCATTGCTAACTAAGCCATCAGTTGGTAGCTAAGTCACATAATGTTAACTAAGCCACATATTGGTAACTAAGCTACATATTGGTAGCTAAGCTACAAATTGGTTAGTCACAAAAAGAGCATGTTTTTCATTATTATAAGATTTTTTTTATTCTGATTGCAAACTACCGAGACGACAGCCAGTCTAGTTAAGGACATTCGGACTTGTTTTCGGTCCTTGATTATGTGGTACTGATTATGAATCATTACATTACATTAAAACTTTCGCCGCCATTTTTCATCTGCCGCCTGCTTAAATTTGAATTCCAACCTTCCTGTAATATGTTATGTATAAAGTGTTGTGGAAAACATTCTTACTGAGTGGCGAACAATATAAACCCAGATAAGCCTGCACATGGTGTGCAGGTTGTTCGGGCCTACGCTGGTCGTAAATTCAATGTTTTCCTATGTGGCAGCGAAAGGATTAAAGGGACAAAGTCCGTATCTTTTAGCTTATAAAACACATACTAATTACATTCACAAACATTACACACTAACATTATTGAATATTTACTAATTAAAAGCAAGATTGTTTGGCGGTACAACAAAAAGAACTACCGTGTCGCGAGTTTGAACTAGCAGCCGAAACTAAAATTACACTCGGGGCGCGCAATAGTCGACGTCGCTCTTAACTGAGCTAAACGGGCCATACATATTACGAAATACATACTAATTAGAAAACATAATGCCCTAATGGAAGTCACGTGATCAGCAGAAAAGTTAAATAAGGTGGGTCCCACATTATTTATAAATGATAATTAAAACGTTTTTTTTTCAAACTCACTAATGTATTAATACAGACTTCTTCGGGTCTATGCTCATGTTTTCATGTATACATTTCACTGAATAAATGTCAGACAGTTATTTGTTTATGCTCAATATCTGCTTACTTACGGACAGTTTCCCTATAGCGATTGAGCGGTACAAATGGAATAATCGAACCACTATCAAATACTCAAAACGTTCATTTTCTTAGTAGCTCGTTTATTTAAAGCAATTTAATGTTATTTCGCAACTTATTACACACCAATGCGTTTCACAAGATTATAAATTGCCAATCCAATTGAAGGGACACATTACAACCTTATTTTCAAAATGAATTTAAAAGGAAGTATATTTCCGTGACGTAATAGTAAAGGTAAACCTGATAAAGATTAAATAGGTGCTCTGTATTAAAGGGAAATATCTATGGCCAAAATCTAAACAATTAAAAGTGTACACGTTTTATTATTTAGTTGTCTATTTTACGCATACACTGCATAGTATTTATTACGTGATCCCGATGGGAAAGCTTATATTAGCACGATTTTGTAACGGATATTTCGACAATAAAGCACGTTTAAAAACATTTTTTACTGAAAAAGAAATGCGAAAGCCGGATCAAAATTACCAATTAAATGTTTTTAATTTTACAATATTTTAGTTTTTAAACGTTATAATCTGAAATTAAGGTTTTATTTCATACCCCAGCCAACCCCGTTTTCGCTTCTTGCAGAAGGAGTTGGATGGTATGATCGTTAATACTCAGACAACGTAATGTGATTTAGTGTATTAAACTGTGTCAAACAGACCTACACATTTCTGTGTGTCTCTGATAAAAAAACACCTGAATAAGTATTCACTTTTTGCATCGATGGGACGTTCTCGAGGCGTCAGGTTGGCTGGAGAGAACTGTTCCTTGACCATGCCGATATCCAGCGGATGGATGTAGTCAAACAAACTCTGTCCGATCAGCTCGTTCTGAAATTACAGGAAGATACCAGTCAACATTATCCTCGGTCACCCGGTCCGCTTCTGATTTCTTCGCTACGTAATGCTACACGGAATCAGAACCATCTTCGAGTAAGACATAAATGATACGGTCGTGGCAGGCCGAGACACGAGAAAACATACGAGTGTATCAAAAATAGTGAGATTTAACGAGATAACTGTGAGATTGTGAGGCGTTGCACACCCATTACAACACAGGAAGTTGCGATCAGTAAATAATTATTGTTTCTTTTTGTAAAAAAACCAGAGGTATGGTCACTAATTTAAAGTGCCATTTTTTGGTAGGTATGTCACATTGTTGATTTATTTGTTACATTTTCAAACATTGTCATGTTAAAATTGTTAGTTTAGACTTGTTTTGCTTTTAAGAAAAAATGTATGAGTAGCATATTTTGGCATCGCAGTGTTTATGTATTCAAAGGGAGCAATTATTCATGAGACAAATTCGTTCTTAGAAGATACGTGACACCAACATTTCTGTGGATTTTTTGGCAGCAACTATATCGGCCATTTGTGATGAGAATGTAAGTTATTAGTTTTTAAATTTGGCCTAGCTATGAACGACAAGCTACTCATGACATCGTTGCATGTCTGTTTTAAAACATACACAACGCAATTCGAAAACCAATGGGCGTGTTTCACCTTGATTTCTAAATGCATTAAAGGACGTAACCACAGCCTGTTGTATTGCGTTTACTTATCACATAACATGTGGTGTGGGAGTGTAATACATTCAATATTTTGGATATTCCACTAGTGGTATAACATAACGTTAATGACGTCATGGACGTCACGTTAATGTACGTTTTCTGATGTAATGTGACGTTATAAGTTATGTAATAATAGAATCTAACATTCGTTCTTATTCATTATTGAATTTATTAAACGAGTTGGTAAAATGATATAATGCGAGGCTCTTTTCATTATTGAAGTTATTAAACTCGTTAGCAAAAATGATATAATATCATTTTACTCGTTTAATAAATTCAATAATGAATTATTATCGCAAGCCTGAGAGTATTTGCTATTGTCCAAAGTCCTATGATATATTCAATACAGGAAAGTGTGCTGATATTTGTTATACCAGATATCATACAAGGGGGCGTAGCTAGAGATAAAACAGTTATAGAATATCCAGCCTGGTGTTACACACATAAATCATGAAAATGAAGTATATCTAAGCCTCGATATATTTCATGATATATGCTCCTAACACCTCGTTGGACATTCTATAACCAATACATAAGTAGGGAGTAGGTCGGGAGTGATTAATAGGTATCTCTCCATAAAGTGAATCATCTACTTATACAACAAGACCAGCCTTCCTCAATTAATCCAGCTTAATGAACGGGTGGGGTGATTCTTCGATCAGTCTCCGTGAAGTGAAGAATTCTACTCAGACAACAAGACCAGCCTCGCTTTCGACAGCTTCTAGATAGGCCAAAACCTAATAAAGACATTGCTAAAGAGCTTAAGAGTGTCGAGACTTTATATTTTATATTTGAGCGAAAACGTGTAATGCCCTGAATCTGACTAATATATCTTTATTGTTATATAGAGGAAACAGTCGTCTGCAAAATGTTCTGCTTGAGACATTTCCGAATAATATGACATATGCCAATCTGTGCCAAACACGAGGTGAGGAAACGGTCGTCTGCAAATAATTGTGCTTGAGACATTTCCGAATAATATGAAATATGACAATCTGTGCCAAAATGAGCTTATTTTAATAAACATATTAAAATGATTAATTATAAAACGCAACATTTCAACTCTTATGTAAAGACGATGTTTATATTGTTGTTATCCCATTCGTCTTGGTAAACGGTGTAAGGGGTTAATACGTATCGGTATCTGATTGGCTCTAAATTGTAGTATATAATAAAAAGTATACCCGCGTAAAATTATTGTTCGAAATTTTCTGAGTGTAAAGCCAGTTTTTGTATTTTTCAAAATTCTGCTTCTCAAGCTTCACTATGCTTTCCTCTTTAATTGTACGATGACCGGACAGGCTGTGGATCCTATGATGACGCCTACCTAAAGCCCATTGGGACGGTGGCGTTTGATGTTTGTCCCTGTTCTTTCTTGCCGTGCCCTTAATGGTGTATTCTCTTACTGCTCTGGCTTCTGCCAAGTCATTGAGTACCTTCATTGTGGCTTTCTAGGCTATTGTTTTTTTGTATTATATTTACACGAGCATATTTGTGTTTTACTTATATTGCCTATTGATGCTGCCTTGTTGGTTAGAGTTTAGATCATGGCGGGGATTTCTTTATTAACTCTGTCCTGTTTTTATGGGATGACAGTAGGGTAAGTGTGAGGTTTGGTGCACCCTAGAACCGGTTTAAACCCACAGTGGCCTACTTTGCCACTGACCGTTCCAAGGCCGTAGCCCTATTGTCAACCCTTTTGTGTTTGTGATGTCGTTTGCATTTTTTATTTATTTTGCCTTTTCGTTTGTCTGTTTGCGTGTTTGTTTTTGTGTTTTGTGGTTGACTGTCGTCCTTGAATGCTGCTTTCCCTGTCTGATATTTTCAGCCTTCTTCATATTGAGGAGAGAAGCAGAACTCATCACGATCCCGCTTTGATCTCGTGATTTATATTTGAGGCTATAGGAGGCCGTTGATTTCCTGTTTACCATCGAAACAGAAAATCAAAGGGATAGAAGATTGTCGGACAGTTGAACAAGTGTTTGAATTGGTTCGAATAGTGGTAACGAGGGCAGCAAGATGTAAATCGAGGCCTGATTACAAGAAAATGCTTTCAGGGGGTACTGCGCAAATGGTCGGAGACGAAGAGGATCATTCTTCAGATTTTGAAGTGATGCTGTTAAAAGAAGAAGACGTGAGCAAAGGGGCCGAAGGAGGCGTCGAAGAAGTAGACGAGGAAGCCTTACTATTGAAGGAATTGGAAGAGTTGGCCGAGGAGGAGAAGAAGTTCAAAAAACAGAATAATTTGGAAGAGTTGAGGAAAGCAGTGGGCAAAAAAAAAGGCGAGGTGCAGAAACTCAAGGGTAAGACTTCGTTACAAGACACTAAGAAGTCCGAAGAAAGTCCCAAGTTAAAAGTGACCAAGGTCACTAAAATCACCAAATGTGAAGATGACATTAACATTAAAACATTAAGAAGGAAAAATAATATGACATATGCCAATCTGTGCCAAACACGAGTTGATTGAGCTGTCGTCTGCAAATAATTATAATATGATATATTATATGCCAATCAGTGCCAAACACCAGGTAACGAGTTGAGGAAACGGAAGTCTGCAAATAGTTCTGCTTTAGACACAATCGAATAATATGACATTATATGACAATCAGTGCCAAGTACACGATGTAAGTACACAGCGTTTTCACTATAAGACATACCCTTGAATAGTGGAGAATTGTGTTGACCGATTCCGACACAAACAATATCCTTGCTAGATCACAGCCTACAACAAACAGGAACCCGCCAGCAGCCTGTAAGTAAACACTGCATACTTGTATGTACATGATATAAGGAAAACCAAAAATAAGACGAGACGAATTTTGATGAAAGACATCAACGACGCCGCATTTTTGTTTAAAAAAAGGAATAATAGGAGCTGCAATGCATGTTAAAATCTGAATTGTTCTTAAAGCTGATCAAAGGTTCGTTTAAATAATAAATTGCCCAATTAGGCAACATGAACCATGAATCAGGTAATGTTGGGTAGCGGGCAATAATTACAACGAGAAAGATGCACATATAAAAAAGAGCTTTTAGTTTCATTTGCAAACACATTTTTGTACAAAATAAAACAAGACACTGACTTAAATTGTCTTCATTGTCTCAATAAATTACAGATTTATATTATTCGGAAAAAATATGTGGGATGACATACATATTTACAGATATTCAAATATAGCATATTCTTGAAGTATGTGTAGCAAGAGACCTATAAGTCTATACATGTGAATCAGGATAACCTTGCATTGTAAGATATATTTTCAACAAAAGCGAAATGAAACAAGTTTATGTAATGCTTATGGACTTTACACTTATGCATGATAGATTGAAAGCGGTTTTTGTATTATGGCATTTTAAAATTGAATAGTGGTATTTTGAAACAGTAATATATGTAAAAATCAGGAAACGATTGTTATTGAAAAGTTTTTATTTTTAAACTACGGTGAATATGCAATTGAAATTGGTATTATGGAGAAACATATAGTAACCAATTAATATGTATTTAGCAATCAGATTTAAGATGAAAAGTGTACCAGTGGGAAAACACACATATGAAATAACTCATATGTATAAAATTAAACATTAAAATACAATAAAAACTCTTAACAACAAGAATAAGTATTGTTATGCAAACAATGTCCCCTACCGGTCATTGCGTGATAATTATTGTTTTTGGAGAATAATTAATTTTCTCCTTGGATAAAGTGACACATGAACATGTAAATGCATAATGTAACGTAACAGCAATGTAATGCGTTACTTCATTAGGTAGCGTGTTAAATTTAGAAGCGTAAAATGCCCAATTAACTGTCTGAAACATATGAGACTAACATAACGTTTCATACAAGCTACCTACTCATAAAGCTTCATTCCAATATCTCTTTCCTAACTGAAGTTATTGAGCGGAAACCATTTTACTATTTTTATTAGCAGTGACCTTGACCTTGACTACAGTGACCCCAATCGAAATCCCAAGCTTCCTTTTCATATAAGCGACCTACCCGTACACTTTCATGCCAATATCTCATTCGTAACTGAAATTATTGAGCGGAATCGAAGTGTGACAGACATACGGAATCCTATGTTTGCAATCCTATAGTCCTTTCGATCTAGGAGCGGTAGGGGACTAATACAGTATGTTAGCATTACCAGCACAGCATTTTTAAATGTGAGTACGAAGGAATTTAATTTGATTGGTTCGCAGGTACGACTTTTACCCTACCCAATTTTTCCCGGCCGGCTTTTATTTCCTGCCCTATTTTTCTCGCCGTAGAAAGTTGTCCACTAGTAATCACTTTTTCGGTAATGGCGGTGATTACCGTTAAAAGTCAAAACAAAAAATTGCAGGAAAAATGTTCAGCAATTCTGGACATAATATTAATATTTCAGGGGTCAAGCTAGGTGAGAAGGAGAGTACAGCGAATTGGGAAATTCACAATTATTATTTATATTTGTTTAATAAAAATGGATGAAAGATTGATATGTGTTGTCAATTTTTATTTAAATATATGATATATCTTGGCCTGTTGTTTCATTTCAAATTAAAGTTATTTTTACTTTCATGTTTAATAATTTTAATTTTGAGTGGTCATATTCAATATGCATATCATTATCAGAGAATTTGATATGAATGCCATTAAGGCTCATCAAAACATTATAGGTTATTTAGAGCAGCCCTTGAGAGAGGGGAATGAATGATACGTGTATAGGCCCATACCCTTACTCTTACCGAAGTTTCTTTGTTTTCTACATGACATAATGTGAATTCTAGTGCATTTTCAAAACATTTACAGAAATTGTTAAATCCTATGATAATGACCCCGTACGAGGCCCTTAAAATCTGAAAATAGCCACATCCCCTTCCCCATTGCCAGACTGGCAAACATTGTAGATCAAAGCAGTTAGCACATGTTCTCACACATGATTGTTGACGTCCTGTTTACAATATCGCATGACGTCATGTTTACAATGTCATGTTTAACATATCGCATAACGTCATGTTTAATGTCAGTCGGCGCTGATGACGTCGCTGATAAACACAGACATGTGCAGAGAGGTTGAGCTGGAAAAGTTGTCTTTTTCACAATTTCAAAGGCTTTGTGATGGAAATATCTATAAAATAAGGTAATTTAAAGAAACTCTGGTGTATAATTCCTGCGATATTAGCTGACAGGTGTTACAGGAGGTCTATGGGAAAGTATTTAGTTTTCTGCAACCTATAGGTTAGATTCTGCATAGGGTAAAAGTGAAAGTAGACACACTTTTTTTCTAACACAATGATTTGAAAGTGTGAGAAATGTTGAATTATGGTGTATTTTGACTTTTCTTATAACTCTTTTCATGATTTTTAAATATTTCAAAGATTTATGATGCAAAATAGGTTATTAAGGGTTGTGGAAACAAAAGTAGCCATACCTGACACCTGGTATATACAATCGGCTTGTAATGCACATGTTTGACACAGATAAAGGTATATCTAGTTAGTTTTATTCATTTCTGAGGGCTTTGCATACATTGTTTGGCAAAAATGTCAGTAAGCGACAATCTACATCTGTCCGAAAAGATGTCGAAAAGCCGTTTATGTCTGTTTTGAAAAAGATGTTGAGGTAGCCTCTGACTTTGAGTTAGTGTCGATATGCAAATATTTCAAATTCTTTATTAAGGGTTGTGGACACAAATATGAGATAAAGTGTTCTATTGAAACCACAGCGTCCGAGCGCAAAGGCATCGTAGGTGCAAACAAGGACTTGAAAATACAATGAGAGACAAAAAAACAACAGAAAGGGTGGTGAAGACAGGGTTACCGACTTGGAACGGTCAGTAGGCAATAAGGCCCACTGGTTAGCTTGAATCGATTGTATATGCACAGCTGGTATACACAATTGGCATGTTATGTACATGTTTGACACAGATAAAGGTATATCTAGTTAGTTTTATTCATTTCTGAGGGCTTTGCATACATTGTATGGCAAAAATGCCAGTAAGCGACAATCTACATCTGTCCGAAAAGATGTCGAAAAGCCGTTTATGTCTGTTTTGAAAAAGATGTTGAGGTAACCTCCGACTTCGAGTTCATCGCTTCAATACGGTTAGTGTCGATATGCAAATATTTTATGCGGTTTAATACATTCTACAAATTAAATTATTTAGGTTGCAAAAAATATGACATTTTCTATGTTTTGTAAAAGTTTTTTCTACCCCACCCCCTTCATTTTAATAAATTGTCATGGGTCTGTACTTTAAACAGTGCTTATGGCCGAATGGTTGCATGAAAATGACCTGTAAAGATGCTACAAACAATATCTAATAAACAATTCCAATAAATAGTACAGTTACAGGCAATCTTGTGTAATAAGTATATTGTAAAACATGGCATGGCCCTAACAATGGAGTTGGGGAGGACAGTCTCAGAATTATTTTTTGTAATTTTTTAAACTAAAAAGCTGCATTTTCTTGATGGTTTCACATACAGAAACTGCTGTATAATTTTAATTAATTCATTTAAAGGCAGATTTTGAATGTATACAAAAACAGTGGCATTTTTATGGTAAAATCTGCTATTTTGACCCCTGAAAATCACAAATATCATTTTTGAGTAGATATTATTTTCAAGATAGCTTGGTTAAAAATCACATGTTGTTGATGAAATCAATTTAAAATCACCTTATTTGAAGCAAAAGATTGGAACAGTTGTCGAGATATGGCATTTTGAAGATTCTGGATTTACGTGTAAAAACCTAAGGAATTTTGCCTTAGCCGAAGCTCTTTTAAGCCGTCATATTTTGTCGAAAAGGATTTTTTTCTAAAAAAGAATGACATAATTTTTCTCAGATTGAATGTATCAAACAATTTAGCCAGAAAATAATACCTTATGTCAGGTCTGAATGTCTCTCTATAGGCTGCGTACAGCTAAATATAGCCTGGCTTAAGCCGCGCCTTTTGTTGTGTACGATTCAGTTCAGAAGTGAAAGTTCACAGAGGTCAGCAGATATAACTTTGAAATATTCAATATGCATTTTCAGGAAGGATAAACTATAGGTAAAATAATCCCCATCAGCTAGGATCATTAAATTAAATAAAAACAATATTTCTTTCATGTTTTTGAAAATTTAACATCCATTGAAATTGCATTTCAATATTCAGTGCGGATTCAATAGTGTTTGTAAACACAGATATGTGCAGAGAGGTTGAGCTGGAAAAAGTGTCTTTTTCACGCTTTCAAAGGCTTTGTGATGGAAATATCTATAAAATAAGGTAATTTAAAGAAAATCTGGTGTATAATTCTTGAGATATTAGCTGACAGGTGTTACAGGAGGTTTATGGGAAAGTATTTAGTTTTCTGCAACTTTCACGACTTTCGCGAAAGTTTACTTTGTGGATTTCTTTGACTTTGTATGGTAATCGCCGCCATTACCGAAAAAGGGATTACTAGTGGACAACTTCGACGCCGGGCTGCGCCCGGCTTGAATTGTCCAAAGAATCCACAAAGTAAACTTTCGCGAAAGTCGTGAAAACAATACGGGCGAGCAAAGCTCGACAAACGAGCCACAGAGCTCGAACGAGCCCAAACGAGCCCGAAATAAATCAACACACAATTATATCGTCTCTAAGCTTCGCGCAGCAAAACTCCAAATTATTAATATTTACGACATTATGTCGACCGCGTTCTTCATGTCTGGCATGCTTTATATTTTTCAGAAGGCGTATGGTACGCGGATTCAAAATTGCATCAATACTCGTATAAATGTAAATTAATTTTCTTACTTTTTTCTTGTGTGAAGCAGCATGTGACGTCAAGACTTGAGTGGGGTAACTGGTGCATTAACGACTGACGTTAAACATGACGTCATGCGATATGTTAAACATGACGTCATGCGATATTGTAAACATGACGTCACGCGATATTGTAAACATGACGTCAACGGTCATGTGCGTGAACATGTGCTAATTGCTTTGGTCTACAATGTTTGCCAGTCTGGCAATGGGAAACGGATGTGGGTATTTTCAGATACACATCTGTGACAGTTTACCTACCTAATTAATGCATTCTAAAATGAAATAAAAAGTCCGGAGGATCATGCATCCACGCCTCCAACCATAGGCCTATGCTGTCATTTAGACCTAGCTATGTTATTGTACATGTAGTCCGGAGTAAACTTATGTAATTCGTGAAAATTTAACAAGTACAAAGTAATGAGCTTTGCCCGAAGCGAAGAACATTAAATAAAACAATAATATTTTAGTATGCTTCTCGAAGCGAAGCCAATAGACCATGATTCGTCCTGTTTTTCAATTTCGTAGTTGACCTTAGTTGACATTTTCAATTCGCACGAAGCGAGACCCCGAACATTAAAAAAATTCATAGATCACATACTGCCATAAGCTTCGAGAAGCGGTGCCCCAAATCGCTTACAAATTCATATGATATAACATTTTTATGACAGTGTGGTAAACATGGTGAAATGGTGCTGTAAACGCCAAAATAATGCCGAGCGCAACGAGGTGTATAACAACAATTTAACAAGATCTTATATGTGTGTATCTCACAAAAGGTTTAATTATTTACAGTTGAAGTCTCGATCATCCAAACACACACAAGATGATTGCGAGCGCAAACGAGCGTCTGGTTTCAATTTCATTAAAAATTTTAAAGGAATATTTTAAAACCGCTTCATAATTTATAAAGGGACAGGCGTGGCCCTATAAATAACCGCTGAACTTGCAATCCGGTGATCCCGGGGTCAAACCTCGCCATCGCCACTGAGTTTCGTCTTTGTGTTCTTCAGCAAGACGCTTTTCATTAGCCTCGTCCGTCGGATGGGGATGTAAACTGGGAGGTTTTGTATATTGGACTCTATCCTCCAAGCACGTTAGTTTAAAGAACTATATATAAGACTATATTCGTTATATTATGTCAGGTTCCAGATTCCTGTGTAAGATCTCCTCTCTCGAATAACAAATAATGTTTTGAGGAGTCATTAAACAACATTCAATTCATACCTTACAGATTGAATTAGCTTATCCCCAAATAACAAGAGCGAACCAGAGGTTCTCATCCCACCCACCCCACACCATCACACACCTAAAATTCGACAAGCAATGTTAGCCTATGCTTGTCAGATTTTAAGGGCCTCGCACGGGGTCATTATCATAGGATTTAGCAATTAAATGTTTTGAAAATACAATAAAATTCACATTATGTCATATAGAAAACAAAGAAACTTCGGTAAGAGTAAGGATATGGACCTATACACGTATCATTCCCCTCTCTCAAGGGCGGCTGTAAATAATCTATAATGTTTTGATGAGCCGTTAATAGCATTCATATTAAACTCTCTAATAATGATCACACCCGATTTCCGGCAGCCGTAGGTACAGTTCGGCACCCGTAGGTACATAAAAACAAAGTTTCAAAAGGGTAAGTAAATCTGGTTGATGACTTGTTTGCCTTAAACTGTTAGAAAAGTGAATCGGCCATTTTAATTTGGAAGGAATGTTGTGTATGTCACCTGATTGCCGTGAAATTTGAACCTATATTATGCGAGTTACGGTAGGTTAAATGTTAAAATTAAGCCAAAAAATGTGATTGTAGAAAGTTAAAGACCTGGTACTCGGTAAATAGTCAAGTTTAAGAGATTTCAGACAAACTGCCATAAAATATAATCTTTGCTAAATAAACATTCCAAACTTTAGCCCACAGAACATTTTATTAAAAGAGTTGTGGGTTTTTAAACTCGATCGGGTATTAAAAAATGGCAGGAGTACAGTACAGTTCCATTATTTATTGGCAGGTAGCTAGTACAGTTCCGAAAAATGGCAGGAGTTTGGTACAATTCCAATAAATTCGGATGCTAAAGTCTTTTCTCCTTTGGTATAGTGATGTAATTTCGAAAATACTTATGAAGAAGTACTGTATATAGAATTATATACATCTTCGGTCCTTCCATAAACGATTTCTATAAGTATTTAAGAAAACCCACCAACCGTAGGGACACGTTAATATTGGCTCTTTCGAACCTTCATTCCGACGGTGCAGTACAGAGAAAGACACGTGAATATAGGTATATATGCCCTTTGAACACTTTTGAAATAAAAGCTTTTCCGCTTTTAACTCACATTTCAATGTCAAATATAATTGCCGTCCCTCGGACTGTGTTCTTGTATCAATTTCACCGATATCATTCAAGTAGCTTTCTTATTTCTGAAACGATAACTAGCGTGCACTAATGTTGTTCAATGTGCCTAATTGGCTAGAGTGTCTCTGGTTTTCTATCACTTCTCAGGTTTCTATCACTTCTGGTAGCAGGCGCGGAGCCAGGGATTTCCCCCAGGGGTTCCGAGGTATGGTGAACGAGAATATGAGAACAAATCCAGGGGTCTGAACCCCGACACCCCTCGTTGGACACGCACAGGTGTAAGATGTTTAAAGTAGGCCTACACAACATGCTTGACATATTTGCCTGTTGTTTTGGTTAAGGTGCTAGGAAGCTTAATTTAACGTCGTACATGATCAAACATTAACATGAGCTTCGAGCTCTCGTGCGACAAACAAGATATCCATTGAAGTTGACATAGTAAAATGAGCAATGAGTGTACTCTGGGTAGAGATTGTTCAGATACATTAGGCCATAAAATGTAATTAATGTGATGTGTTCAACTATGCAATAATTAAAATTAAGTTATCTGTTCCAAAACATCTAAATACCAAACGCCAGTTATCATAAATGGTGCAGTATAAAAAGGGGACGTAACTCATGTTATCTTAAATAATTATAGAAATCGTTTATGGAAGGACCGAATATGTATATACTTATATATACAGTACTTCTTCATTAGTGTTTTCGAAATTATACCAAAGGAGAAAAGACTTAAGCGTCCGATTTTATTGGAACTGTAACATACTCCTGCTATTTTTCGGAACTGTACTAGCTACCTGACAATAATTAATGGAACTGTATCGTACTCCTGCCATTTTTTAATACCCGATCGAGTTTAAAAACCCACACCTCTTTTAATAAAATGTTCTGTGGGCTAAAATTTGGACTGTTTATTTAGCAAAGATTATATTTGATGGCAGTATGTCTGAAATCTCTTAAACTCGACTATTTACCGAGTACCACGTCTCTAACTTTCTACAATCACATATTTTAGCTTAATTTCAACATTTAATCTACCGTAACTCGCATAATATAGGTTCAAATTTCACGGGAATCAGGTGACATACACAACATTCCTTCCAAATTAAAATGGCCGATTCATTTTCTAATAGTTTAAGGCTAACAAGTCAGAAAACTAGATTTACTTATCCTTTTGAAACTTTTTTTTTTACCGGGAACTGTACCTACGGCTGTCGAACTGTACCTACGGCTGCCGGTAATCGGGTGTGATGATGTGCATATTGAATATGACCACTCAAAATTAAAATTATTAAAACATGAAATAAAACTAAATAAAATAATTTGAAATGAAACAACAGGCCTACTCGTCGGGGGCCACTTATTCGTCACATAAACTAATTTTTCAGACAAATCTATGTATCCTGACAATTTTTGCTCTATTTTCTATTAGGTTACCTCTTCCTGGAAATTTGATACCAAAGAATTTTGTTTTATATAAATTATCGAATTGGCACGTGAACTGTTTATAAATAGACTAAAACTGAGAAATCATTTTATTTACAAGCCCAGTTTCCGTCATGTATTTTATCGAGTGATAGATTCAACTAGGTCAAGATACAGTAAACTTTAATGAATTAGAAACTTGTTTGCAAGTCTATTCAACAATTTCATTGTAAAAATGGTATGTTTGCATTGTTCCATCAGTCACCTTGATCGTAATAACAATGCGCCTGGAATCGTCAATGTAAAACATTTTTACACTTTAAAGATGGGTAACTCTATGTTAATCGAACAGATACAGGTTGTACGAGTTGCTGCTCTTTGGTGAACCTAAATAATCACGGTCTATTTAACTGCGTCCACTGAAGAGTGATAAAATTATGACGTCATTACGGTGTTGTTTTTTTAATAGTTTATTATGCGGCAGTATGCGCGCGCATCCCCAACGCCACATAAGGAAGTAAATACATTTTTCGGAGAAATCCCTTTCGTTTTTGTGCCCCTTATTTACTTTTTGGTTGTTTTTCCTGTTTCCAATCTTCAGTTATAAACGTCTGGCAATAAGTGACATCGCGTAAGTATTAATTTGCAGTGTAAAAACTTTTTTTAAATGAGAATGACGGAAACTGGGCTTGGACGGAAACTGGCCTCTGACTAAATACAAATTGACAACATATATTAATCATTCATCCAGTTTTATTAAACCAATATAAATAATTGTGAATTTACTACTTCGCTGTACTCTCCTTCTCCCCTAGCTTGACCCCTTATTAATATTATGTTCAGAATTGTCCAAAAAAAAATACAGCAGCTGTGCTGCAATTTGTTGTATTCATATATATTATTTTACATAAGCTTCCTTCCTTATATAAATGTCTATACTAAAATACGTATTTTAATAGGTTTCTGATGTTTCCATAATAGTGAGCTCAGCTTGCGTCGCGAAGCGACGCGCGCGCAAGCAAGCTCTACGGTAACGCGAGTAGCAAATACTACGGAGAAAAAAAACGTGGTAAAAAAAGTCAAAACACAGTTAACTCCCTTGTTAAGGGAGGTCATGGCTATGTTCGTTCCAAACGCAGTTAACTCCCATCTCTGTTTGGTATCCGCCCACCTCTATTCGCGTTGGATCTTCTAGTCCATCCATTTGGCCGGTTACGGTTACCAGACTTCATTGTTAATGTGACGTCATTAGGTGAACAACCGTCTGGCTATTTATAAAATAATGGTGATTATTACCAGCTGGGAGTCACGGAAACGGTATTTATACCTAAACTTTAAAAACTACTGCAGTATCGATAATCGAAAATACAATCACAGATCTAGGTACCTGCATATCCATGATACAATGTTTAAATGAAAACGTATCGCACTTTAGATAGAAGTTACGGTAAAGTTTGTGGGTGGGGAAATGTTAACCACTGCAGTCTGCTACAGACCTAATAACAAATGTATTGGACACTAAGAAAATTATCTAAACTTCACGTGGCAAAGTGCGAACATTTCACAAAATATTTCCCAACTTTAAACACACATATCATGAAAAGTTTTTATAGATAGAAGTTTCATTCATGTCAAATCCCATCACAAATTTAATTTTCGTTCCAATGGTAGTTTCTTCTAATCCCATTTTGCTTTTCATTATGAATCTTTTGAATATATTCTCATCAAAATCAGTGAATACATGAGAGAGGAGATAGAAGGAAAAGTTAAGGTGCCACGTGATATTTTGGTTACTTCATTGGTTAAGATGGGATGTTTCCAATCTGTTTATTAATATATCTGTGAGTCTGCTGTTGCCAAGTTTACAAGAAATGTGCGCGTTTTTATTTAGAACTCAGATGTTGAACGGTGCTTAAAGATTCTATTCTTTTTATTAAGTTCTGGGGCCGAACTTCGGCCACAAATTACTCTTAAAAAAACACTGGAGTGGTCTGCTTCCACCACTAAAAATGTTGACCGTCGTACATAGCCTAAAATGTGCTGGACTATTACGTTACACACCAAACAAAAAAAATTATAAGTTTTATTTCAATTGCCCTGAAGAAAAATGTTCTTGTCTGGTCCATGTGGTAATTAGCATACACATATATAGGTCCTTTATGCAAGGTCATGCAGTTTTCATGTCCAGTCTTACTGCTAAACCCATTCTTCTTCCGAGTAAAGAGCTAGGATCTTCATAGATCATAATTAGCTCTTAAAATAATGAGACGCAACCTAATTTGCCTATGTGTTTTCAATAGACCGTGTGTTGCACCTGGGAAGATACGTGAACATCACTTGTGTTGCACCTGGGAAGATACGTGAACATCACTTAAGTTCAAGGTCAAGCATCTTGCGCAAGACAATTTCCCTTGGCTTTGTCCGTCTGATGGGGGTGGTAAATAGAAGGTCCAAACTACCAAAGGCTATCCTGTCTGCATGTTAAGTAATTATTACAATCTTTCTGACAGTAAGAATAGGGCAGTGTTTCATGATTATTAGTCCCCTACCGGTCCGGACCGGAGGGAACTTTAGGTTTGCCCCTCCGTCCGTCAGTCAGTCAGTCCGTCAGTCAGTCCGCCAGTCCATCAGTCTGTTTATTGTCCGGACTGTAACTTTGTCATGCATCGTGGGATTTTGAAATAACTTGGCACAAATGTTAACCATAATGAGACGGCGTGTCGCGTGCAAGATCTAGGTCCGTATCTCAAAGGTCAAGGTAACAGTTGGAGGTTAAATGTCAGAAATACGCTTGTCCGGGTTGAAATTTTGTCATGCATCGTGGGATTTTGAAATAACTTGGCGCAAACGCAAATGTTAACCATAATGAGACGTCGTGTCGCGCGTAAGATCCAGTTCCGTAACTCAAAGGTCAAGGTCACATTTGGAGGTTAAAGGTCAGAAATATGCTTCTCCGGCTGTTACTTTGTCATGAATTGTGGCATTTTGAAATAACTTGGCACAAATGTTCAACATAATGAGACGGCGTGTTGCGCGCAAGACGCAGGTCCATAGCTCAAAGGTCAATGTCACAGTTGGAGGTTAAATGTCAGAAATGTTCTTGTCCGGGCTGTAACTTTGTCATGCATCGTGGGATTTTGAAATAACGGTACAAATATTCACTATAATGTGACGGCGTGTCGCACGCAAGACCCGGGTCCATAGCTCTAAGTTCAAGGTCACACTTGGAGGTTAAAGGTCAGAAATAGGCTTGTCCGGGCTGTAACTTTGTCATGCATTGTGGGATTTTGAAATAACTTGGCACAAATGTTCACCATAATGAGACGGCGTGTCGCGCGTAAGACCCAGGTCCGTAGCTCAAATGTCAAGGTCACGATACCTTCAGAACACATAATTTGCAGCTAAACATGGTAAGGTATTCAACATTCCTTTGATCATTCACATGGCTACATTCAACCTTTCATATAGGTACATTCAAAGATAACTGTTTCTTCAATAACTTCAGAATTAACAAACTGGCTAAAAACAACTTTATTTCTTTGAAATTTTTGCAATTATTGTGTTGACGAAACTCAGTAACCTTTAACAGCAGTTTGACATTTGTGCATTTATTGTGTTGACAAAACAGTAACCTTCGATAACGGTGCTGTTATTGGTAATTGTTAATTTTGCACAAGACCCTGTAGGGGACTAATGCCGTCCCTCGGACTGCTTCTTGTTTTGTATTCCTCACCTCTCACTGAGGTGGCTCTAATAACCATAATGTGCTGATGATTGTTTTCATTTACATTCCTGTGTTTTTTTAATGAGTTGAGCTCGCTATGAGGCATTGCCTTATTCATATTAACAATGATAACGGAATTTTCTCCCATATCGATTACGCAAACACACATGAACGCAAACACACATGAGAAATTTGCACAGTATTCCTACAATTTTATGTGGAAGTGAACATCAGTAGAAAAAATTGTAATGGTAGGAATTGACTATTTTACTTAAATTTCTCCGCACAGAGTGCATTTTCGCATGAACTGTGAATTTAATGTGATAAATGGGAATCAGTCCTAACAAACGGTATAAAGGATTTGAAAGGAGTTGAATCAATTTGGTAATTTGACAAAGATACAGACTTCGAAACGAGGTTAGTCAACTTGGTGTCAACAAAGATCTGCACCATGTGCTATATAGAAAATAGAGGAGGGAAGTATCGTTTTTTTGTGTGTGTTTTTTTAGATAATATTTGCGACTCAAGTGCCAGTGTGTATGTCTTTTCATCGGGACCTGGATAGATTATACGAATCTACCCTGTGTATCAGGGGATGATGGAGATTTCAATAATAGGAAACTTGTTTATCGAAACCAAAGCTACTTTCCTAACTGAACTGGATACTAATGATTGATTCTTTTCCTGGAACATCATATTGACATTTTGGTCGTTGACGCTGCCAACTACACATAGATGTGTGGTTATTTACACAATGACATATACGTGATGTTATCGAACTCACTGTCGATGCACGTGACTCCCTCCATGTGTACGAGATATGATTTGTTATTTCCTAAATACGACAGGTTCACTAACTTCAAAACAAAGGGGTATACATAACCGGATTCAGTCTGGACAACATTAAATACACTTGGTCGTGGCTGAACTCGTGTTATCGTTCTTTGTTTTGAATCTCAGAATGTAAGGTGGAGATGCTGAGACAGATAAAGAAGATAAGCAATAGAGAGATGTGAGACCAGCACGCAGCATAGCCATGAAGTATAACCATGAAGTATAACAACCATGCAATAGAGAGATGTGAGACCAGCACGCAGCATAGCCATGAAGTATAACCATGAAGTATAACAACCATGCAATATAACCATCAAGTATAACCATGATCACAAATCAAGACATTAAGAGTTCGTGTTACATTATCCAAACAAGGACACATACAGTGTTCTTGTTACACATTTATATATTCTCTTTAGTTTATAGTCATATATTCTCTTTAGCTTGCACACAGTTATAGATTATATTTAGCTTACACAGTTACATATGGATTATATTTAGCTTACACAGTTATATATAGATTATATTTAGCTTACATGTTTATATATAGATTATATTTAACTTACACAGTTATATATATTATATTTAGCTTACACAGTTATATATAGATTATATTTAGCTGACACAGTTATCTATAGATTATAATTAGCTTACACAGCTATATATAGATTCTATTTAGCTTACACAGTTATATATATATATTCTATTTAGCTTACACATTTATATATGGATTATATTTAGCTTACACAGTTATATGTGGATTATATTTAGCTTACACAGTTATATATAGATTATATTTAGGTGTTTACCCATACTATTTATAAACTCCATCAGCTTACCTCCAAACGTACATGTTTTACCTGCAAATTAAATGTTTGAGTTCTTACCTCCAAAATTATATGTTTGAGTTCATCTTCTGACAACAAGGAGGGTTTATGTGAGGATTCTGCATATGTTGCTGTAGAACCTAGGTTATAAAAATAAATTAACATAGTGTTACTTGATCATCAATAGAAAGCAGACAAAATAAAGTCGGCATAACCACGAGTTTCAGAGTGACAAAAATGATATCTTCCCTTAAGAAATGAACATATTGTACAATGCCAAATAATAATTGCATGATGTTGTATCATAACGTGTTCTTCCCTGCATCGTATGCAGTTTGAAACATATATTTAACAATGTAAAAGTGGAACTACAACATATCTTAACTAGACTCAATGACGTGTAAAAAGCAGGCCAATGTCGATCAGTTGACATACTTTTGGTCTTTAGCACTTATCTCGGTATAGCTCTTCTTGAAGTTTGAACAGTTGTTTTTGCAAAGGTAAATCATATATTATGCAGAAAGTATTACAATTAAGTTCTAAACTACCTTAACAGAAGAAGTTGTCATTAAGTAACTTCAAAAATACAACACATTTTTTTTATAAAAAAAGTGTCATGTTGAAACCTAGAACCTTGACCACCATTGATACATTTTTGAGAGTGCCATACACTATAACAACACACAATTGAATCAAACTGGAACAATGTCTACCTTTTAAACGGAGTTGATTGCAACATAATGTCACACTATTACTTTAAAAAATGTATGTGTTGGACTGTCAAGATTTACTGCACCATGATTAACCTACACTACCACTAAAAGACATTTTATGTGGTGATTTGAATACAACTTCTGCCTCTTCAAGACTATATGTGTTGGACTGTCATGCGTAACATGTGGTGACTTGGATGCACATTCTACCTCTTAAAGACTTTATGTGTGGTGATTCGAATACAAATTACACCTGTTAAAGACCTTATGTGTTGGAATATCATGTGTAGCATGAGGTGAGTTGGATAAAACATTATACGCGTTAAAGAATTAAGTGTTGGACTGTCGTGCGTAGCATGTGGTGACTTGGATACACATTCTGCCCTTTAAAGACTTTATGGGTGGTTACTTGGAAACAAATACTACCTCGTAAATACATTATGTGTTGGACTGTCATGCGTAGCATGAGGTGACATTGACACAAGTTAAAAGACATTATGTGTGGTGATTTGAATACAACTTCTAGATTGGTTTTCTCTTTAGCTGCAACTACTATGGTTGTTCAGTACGATTATGGATACATCCTGAGATGTTTATTATTTTGTATGTGTTTCTTTAGTTAGTTTCTCAGGATGTGGACTTTATTGTTAGAGAATTCCTTTTGATGGGATGTAGTTTTGTTTACACTATTTTGTCTATTTGGGCGTTGAAGACAGGATAATAGCGAGGATTGTGCGCATATAAAATCGATTCAAGCTAACCAGTAGACCTTATTGCCTACTGACCGTTCCAAGTCGGTAACCCTGTCTTCACCACCCTTTCTGTTGTTTTTTGTCTCTTTCATTGTATTTTCAAGTCCTTGTTTGCAGTACAGTGTGGACCTACGATGCCATTGCGCTCGGACGCTGTGGTTTCTATAGGACCCTATATCTATTTTACCTCTTTAACAATCTATTTATTGGACTGTCATGCGTAGCAAGTGGTGACTTGGATACAAATTCTACCTCTTAAAGACTTTATGTTTGTTGATGCGAATACAAATGTTGGACTGTCATGCGTAGCATGTGATGACTTGGATAAAAGGATACCTCTTAATGACTTTATGTGTTGGAATGTCATGCGTAGCATGTTGTGATCTGAATGCAAAGTCTACATCTTAAAGAATTATATGTTGGACTGTCATGCGTAGCATGTGATGACTTGGATACAAATTCTACCTCTTAATGCTTTTATGTGTTGGAATGTCATGCGTAGCATGTTGTGATCTGAATGCAAATTCTACCTCTTAAAGAATTATGTGTTGGACTGCCATGCGTAGCCTGTGATGACATGGATGCAAATTCTACCTCTTAAAGAATTATGTGTTGGACTGTCGTGCGTATCATGTGGTGACTTGGATACAA
This sequence comes from Cyrtodaria siliqua, assembly GCA_037043455.1. Taxonomy (NCBI): domain Eukaryota; kingdom Metazoa; phylum Mollusca; class Bivalvia; order Adapedonta; family Hiatellidae; genus Cyrtodaria; species Cyrtodaria siliqua. Next base: position 75,788 of record JAWPHD010003361.1, on the reverse strand, counting down.
ATTCTACCTCTTAAAGAATTTATGTGTGGTGATTCGAATACAAATGCTACCGCTTACAAAACATATGCTTTGGAATGCCATGCGTATCATGTGGTGACTTGGATATAAATTCTACCACTTAAGGATTTATGTGTTGGATTGTCATGCGTAGAATGTGGTGACTTTGATACAAATTCTACCAATTAAGGATTTATGTGTTGGTTTGTCATGCGTAGCATGTTGTGATTTGAATGCAAATTCTACCTCTTAAAGAATGTATGTGTGGTGATTCGAATACAAATTCTACCGCTTACAAAACATATGCTTTGGAATGCCATGCGTATCATGTGGTGACTTGGATATAAATTCTACCACTTAAGGATTTATGTGTTGGATTGTCATGCGTAGAATGTGGTGACTTTGATACAAATTCTACCAATTAAGGATTTATGTGTTGGATTGTCATGCGTAGCATGTTGTGATTTGAATGCAAATTCTACCTCTTCAATACTTCATGTCTTGAAGTGTCATACGTAGCATGTGGTGACTTGGATACAAATAATACCTCTTATGGACTTTATGTGTTGGACTGTCATGCGTAACATGTGGTGACTTCGATACAAATTCTACTTTTTAAAGACTTTATATGTGGTGATTTGAATAAGAATTCTACTTCCTAAAGACTTTATGTGATGAACTGCCATGCGTAGCATGTGGTGAATTGAATGCAAATTCTACCTCTTAAGGACTTTTAAATTATGTGTCGGACTGTCATGCGTAGCATGTGGTAACTTGGATTCAAATCTTAACTCGTAAATACTTTATGTGTGGAGACTTGAATACAAATTCTACCTCTTAAAGTATTTGTGTCTGCTGACTTGAATACAAATACTACATCTTAAACACGTTATGTGTTCGATTATAATACGTAGCATGTGGCGACTTGGCTACAACATCTACCTATTAAAGACTTTATGTGTGGTGATTCGAATAGAAATTCTACCTCTTAAAGACTTAATATGTTTGAATGCCATGCGTAGCATGTGGTAACATGGATACAAATCTTAACTCGCTTTTAATGTGTGGAGACTTGAATACAAATTCTACCTCTTAAAGAATTATGTGTTGGACTGTCGTGCGTAGCATGTGGTGACAAAAAGTGTACCTCTTAAATACTTTATGTGTTGGACTGCCATGCGTAGCATGTGGTGACTTGGATACAAATACTACCTCTTGGATACAAATACTACCTCTTGGATACAAATCCTACCTCTTAAAGACATAGTGTTGGACTGACATGCGTAGCATGTGGAAATGAGATATAGAGTCCTATAGAAACCACAGCGTCCGAACGCAATGGCATCGTAAATCCGCAAATAAGGACTTGATAATACAAAGAAAGAGACAAATAACAACAGAAAGAGTGGTGAAGACAGGGTTACTGACTTGGAACGGTCAGTAGGCAATAAGGCCTACTGGTTAGCTTGAATCGATATGCGCACAATCCTCGCTATTATCCTATCTTCAGCGCCCAAATAGACAATACAGTGTAAACAAAACTACATCCCATCAAAAGGAATTCGCTAACAATAAAGTCCACATCCAGAGAAACTAACTGACGAAACACATACAAAATAATGAACATCTCAGGATGTATCCAGAATCGTACTGAACAACTATAGTAGTTGCAGCTAAAGAGAAAACCAATCTAGGGTACGACCAGAAAACCCGAGGGACGAAACTCATGCACCCACTTCCCTTAGTTGGGGTTTCATTAGGTACAATCATAGAGTCCGAAGAGGTAGTCCAGTCATCGCACAAGTGAAAAATGAAGCGAAATGACTGACTGTAGAGGGGTCAATCACTAAATATGCAGTGCTCTGTTAAACCAAAGGGTTATATCCTTTTTTGACGAATGTCCTAATTAAATTTGTAAAGCGGTCAGGAAACCCGTCAGACCCCTTTAACTTTCGAAGTTTATAGACAAATTCTACCTCTTAAAGACTTTATGTGTTTGACTGCCATGAGTAGCATGTGATGACTTGGATACAAATCCTACCTCGTAAATTCTTTATGTGTGAAGACCTTAATACAAATTATACCTCTTAAAGACTTTATGTGTGGTGATTTGAATACAAATACTACCTCTTAAAGACTTTATGTTTTGGATGTCATGCGTAGCATGTGGTGACGAATACAAATACTACCTCTTAAAGACTTTATGTGAGGTGATTTGAATACAAATCTTAACTCTTTAAGTGTTGGACTGCCATGCGTAGCATGTGGTGACTTGAATACAAATCCTACCTATAAAACACTTCATGTGAGGTCATTTGAATACAAATCTACATCTTGAAAACTTTATGTGTGGTGACTTTAATACAAATCCTACCTCTTAAAGACGTTATGTGTTGGACTGCCATGCGTAGCACACTGAGTTTATCGCATTTCCTACTCATAGCATGACACATTGGCAACATGCTGGAGATCTGTAATATATACGTGTTGATTTTGTCTCGTCTTTTCTTCTCGATTTCGCTATGGTTCTTTCTGTAAATATAAAGAAAACATCTGGACTACATATTAGCAACGTGTTTGAAATCTGTAATAGTAATTGTTCATCTTGTCTCGTCGTCGCTTCTCGATATAGCTATGGTTCTTTCTGTAAATATAAAATGATACAATCAGCAACATAGTTGAAATCGTTATTGCAATCGCATTGATTTCGTTTCGTCTTGTTTTCTCTATATATATTTGGTTATTTCAATAAACATATAGGATTGTATGGACACATCTGGGCAATATATCGGTATCGTGGTTAAGAGCTCTAGTAGTAAGGGTTCATTTTTTCACGTCTTTACTTCTGTATGTCGACCGCTCTCGGTCATCTGTAAAACAAGAAGTCCAAGAACAAAACAGTGATTGCATCACATAGGAATCGAGATCCGACATGTTCTAGACATAAGTTTGTCTGTTTGCGTGTTTGTTTCTGTGTTTTGTGGTTGACTGTTCTCCTTGAATGCTACTTTCCCTGTCCGATCTTTTTATATTTCTTTATAAGGAGGGGGACCTTTGCTGGTTGTCTCGGACCAGCTGGACTGCCGTCGACAGGTAACCCATACCTGATTGTATTGTAAGATTGTATTTTATGTTAGTAGACAAGTCTCTTTGTCCCAAAGGGTAACCTTTGACGATAAACAGTTGCATAAGATTTTCTCTACTTCTTTCAGTTAAAGCATATTTTGCACGAGGACTTCAATTCCATCTCTAAAAATTCTAAAAATACCAAGTGTTAGGCACGGGTTTCAAATGTACCAGGTATACATTCTCCCTCTGTGAGTGCACATCTAAATAATTTAATTTAATTGAATTGGGGTTTTAAGGCGCATCAACACATGAAAGGTTATATGGCGGCTAACAGGAATGAACATGCCAGGCTCATCCTCTATGTACATCGAGATAAAATTTGGAGAACGGGCCTAGAACCTTCCCACCCTGAACTGCAGATTTGCTGCTAATTCTTTTGTAGACACTCCATGTACGCTGGAGCCACGTTATAGTTATTCTGCCACTGCTCCAGTGATATAAGCTATGGCACCTGAAACAATGCAAGGGTCATGATGAAGACCTTTAATGAGCTTGAACAAAAAATGATAAAATGAACAACGCGGCCCCCGGCACCACACGGGGCACATCTAAATAACCTACATACTGTGTTGATGAGCAATAAACATGCATATATTGTCTCACATTTAGTTTCCTCCATCACTATCATTACTGTTTATTGTGGTGGTTCTTTTTACCAATTCAAAGCAAGTCCCTATATACCAGCTAAGTGGATATATATACTCAACACAAAAAGAAACTTCCGACTCTTTTGCTGGTATTTCCATAGGCCAGATTTTGAGGGCGTATAAAAGCTTAAACAGCGTTTTAATGAAACTATGATGTTTTTAAGTACACTGAAGTGAGTTCTAAATATCCCATTAAACAGTTTCATATTTGCCAAGCAGTAATCTGTTATGGCTAATATGGACATTTTAAAGGGAGGTAATTGTTGATAATCAAAAGATGCCATCTACACAATCTGTGTTATGTTTTTTGTCACGTTTTGGTAAGGAACATATAGAGAATATTGTCTCGAAAAAATTTCGGTAATTTTCGTAGATTTTAATTTGTTTGTTTTATGTGGCCAAAAAATGCATGTTTTAAGAAAAAGGGGGCTAACTCCCTTGTTTACTGAACTTTTCAAAAACATCTTTGTTTGCGCTAATTATTCTTAAAACATCTTTAATTTGTTCCTTTTATTTATATTTCAATATTGTATTTCTTTTAATACATATGTGCAAAAATAATATATGGATTATGACAGTACAAAAGTTATATATACATTAATGTAATCATTGAATAACACAAAACAGTTATATTAAAGTGTCGTTTTACATGTATGTATTCCAAGAAATAAGTTGCATTCAGCGGCAGAGAAAGTAGCAGAAATTTAGAAAAGAAAAAGACAAAAAAAAATACAAAAGAAAAAGAGGCATATGGACTGAGAGAGAGGAGAGAGAGAGAGAGAGAGAGAGAGAGAGAGCGATAACTTGTTACCAAATACTGTTCAATTTTCTGTATTTAAACGTAAAAATTCCCACTTTTTTAATGGTATTCCGATTTGTTTTTCGAATTGGCTATAATACTCTCTATATGTTCATTTGTTTTGTATGTATGAGATGAAAATGTCAAACTAAGAATCGATTTCGCATACTTATTCTTGAAAATAAAATACTTTGAAATTATTAAAACACAGTTTAAAATATCTGAATACGATTTATCTTGAATAATACCAAATGAGATCATTTGCAAAGTCAATGCAAAAGGAATATTTTTGCTGTTTAAAAAGTTATGTATTTCTGTCCAAAAAGCTCTACTAAATGGACATTCCCAAAACAAATGTTCAGTTGTCTCAACGTGCATATTGCAAAAATCACAGAGACTTGTGTGACTAATTTTGCATTTATATAGAAATTTATTTGTGGGCATAGTTCTCATTATATATTTATCTAAGATAAGAAAGATCTAAGTTTTTTATCTATTGTGCTTTTGAAAGGTGTGGTATGAATGAGTTTCCAGTTTATGTTTGTTATAGTTTCTTTTGGTGAGGTTTAATTTGTAATTCTGTTTGCATGCGTTCCACTTGAATGTTATATAATAATTTGTTGGCACTGTTTTGATTTCCTATTTGTTTCAGTAAGCTGGTTTCGCTATAGTGTGTTGTTCTGTCTTATGTTTTTAGTTCCTGTTTCCATAATATAATTAATACCCAAATTATCCCATGTTTTAAAGTAAATAGTATGTCCTTGATGTTTTATGTACGAGTTATTCCATATTACCTGTTTTTGCAATGTAGTTAGCTTTCTTTTTGAAGTTTACTAAAGACCAGGATTTTATTATTTCTGACAGAAAAGCGAATCGAGTGATTATTTTGTTTGCATCTTTAATGTCCACATTGCTTTCAAATAAAATACCCCCACCATACTGATTTAGTTCTTTCATGTAAATATCCTTCCAACCATTATCCGGATTAGTAAGTCTTTTGACCCGTCCTGCCTTAGCGGAATTAATAAATGATTCCAAGTCAATCATTTTTAGATCACGATTTGTATAGTCTTGTATGATCGTTTTCCTATTGATTTTGTCTGGTTTACCCTCCCACAAATATTCATACTTTTTAAAAAAAAATATTCGTTTCAAGGTTTCTGTTGATGTAGTCTCCAAAACAGTTAGAGGGTATTTCTTCAGTTTTGGTAGAGCAAAAGGTTTTATTACCGTTATCTTTCCTACAATAGATAAATAGTGTTTTTTCCATTGATCTAAGAATGTTATAAATTGCTCTGTTTTTGGATAAAGATTATATTCTTCACATTTTCCCTTTTCATTTGCAAAAAGGTTCCCAGTGTTGTTGCTTTGTCTTAAGTCCATACAAATTGTTTTTCTTCACAGTATTTTTCAGTTGAAACTTTTAATGAACCGACACGTAGTATTATTAATTTTTTTAAATTTAATTTTAATCCAGATTTTTCGCTAAATTTATCGATTAGGTTGACTGATGATTATTTCAAAGTTGTTTTTTTTTACCTATCTAAATTAAATCTTTCGGATGCTGTGTTTATTATTTCATTATTATTAATTTTGATTCCTATAATATCCTTATGTTTCCGTGTAACATTGTATTGTAGTTCAATTGCTATTATAAAAAGATATGGCGACAGTGGGCGTCCCTGCCTAACTCCTCTATCTATTTTAAAAAAGTCCGACATGTAACACAACTTTGGGCATCATTATAAGACATTTTTATCCAATTGATGAAAGAGGGTCCAAAGTTAAAATAGATTAATAAACATTTTATAATACATTCATGGTCGATGATATCAAAGGCATTCTCGAAGTCCGCAAAAAATATTAATCCTGGAGATTCTTCGTCAATTTTATAGTCCACGTTCAATAAACTTATATGTCTCCAGTTTGTCAATGAAGTTAAAATGTTTTCTTTTTCATATGAATACTTAATTGAATTTATATAATAGTGTTTAATGTCATTCCAAAATATTTAATAAATCTCTATTGTTATTCCAGCCGATCCAGGGATTTTGTTGTTTTTCATTTCTTTTAGAGCACTATAACATTCTAGTTCTCTTCAATTTCCTTCACACAGTTCGCGTTGTTCTTGATTTAATGAAGATTTATTTTCGATGGGAAAAAATACGTATTTGTTATTTTCGTCATTTACAACACAACTTTGGGTATCATTATCAAACAGTTTTATCCAATTGATGAAAGAAGGTCCAAAGTTAAAATAGTTTAATAAACATTTTATAATAAATTCATGGTCGATGCTATCAAAGGCATTCTCGAAGTCCGCAAAAAATATTAATCCTGGAGATTCTTCGTCAATTTTATAGTCCACGTTCAATAAACGTATATGTCTCCAGTTTGTCAATGAAGTTAAATTGTTGTCTTTTTTATTTGAATAATTAATTGAATTAATTATAATAGTGTTTAATGTCATTCCAAAATATTTAATAAAACTCTATTTTTATTTAATCCGATCCCGGAATTTTGTTGTTTTACATTTCTTTTAGAGCATTATAACATTCTATTTCGTTTCAATTTCCTTCACACAGTTCGCGTTGTTCTTGATTTAATGAAGATTCATTTTCGATGGGAAAAAATACGTATTTGTTATTTTCGTCATTTACAACACAACTTTGGGTATCATTATCAAACAGTTTTATCCAATTGATGAAAGAAGGTCCAAAGTTAAAATAGTTTAATAAACATTTTATAATAAATTCATGGTCGATGCTATCAAAGGCTTTCTCGAAGTCCGCAAAAAATATTCATCCTGGAGATTCTTCGTCATTCAAATAATCAATAGCCTCAAATATAGTTATTATGTTTTCTCCAATGTATCTACCTTTCAAAAATCCTGTTTGGCTATTGTCTATGAGTGTAAATAAAACCTTTGTCATGCGGTTTGCAATGCATTTAGTAGAAATTTTATAGTCCACGTTTAATAAACTTATATGTCTCCAGTTTGTCAATAAAGTTAAATTGTTGTCTTTTTTAGGTAATAACGTGATTACGCCTTGCTTTTACATAACTGTTAAATTTCCATTTTCATATGAATAATTAATTGAATTAATATAACAGTGTTTAATGTCATTCCAAAATATTTAATAAAACTCTGTTGTTATTCCATCCGATCCCGGACTTTTTGTTTTTCATTTCTTTTAAAGCATTATAACATTCTTGTTTTCTTCAATTTCCTTCACACAGTTCGCGTTGTTCTTGATTTAATGAAGATCCATTTTCGATGGGAAAAAATACGTATTTGTTATTTTCGTATTAACTTTACTATATGTGTTCATAATATCGTTTTGTTTCTGTCATGATACTATTAGAATCCGTAATTTCTATATAGTTGTTTATTAATCGTTTTATTGTTTTCGTTCTGATTTTCTTTCTAGATTTGCAAAATACTTTGTGATTTTTTCTGCTCCTTCGACCTATTCTGCATTTGCTCTAATAATGATACTATTTGTCTTTTTTCTATAATATTCGCTAAAAGAGTTTTCTTTTCTAAAATAATGTTAATCGCATTTTCTAATTATGGTTAGATGATAAATCTAATTCTAGTTTGTCAATTTTTATCTTTTAGTTTAACTTCTTCTTTCAATACTTTCTTTTTCTTGAACGATGTATATAAAATTGTCTCATTGCGAATTGCGCCTTTAACTATTTCCCAAAGAGTATTGGGGTTTGAATCTTTATTTATATCGACTATTTCTTGTATAGTATGTTTAATTTTAAATTGGTATTATTTTTCTAAAAGTACACTATTGTTCAATTTAAAACACTCAGGTCCGCGCTGTGTTTGTCCTTATTTAAATTAAAATATACAAGAGAATGATCTGAACGTAGCCCTGTAGATATTTTACAAGCCGAGATAGAATTAACAATAGTTTAAGACACTAAAAAAGAATGTAGTCTGCAAAATGTTGGGGGTTTATGGTTTGAGTGCCACGTATAATGTATGGTAGTGTGGTAAATATTCTCCAAATATCGTTATTTCCTATTATAGTATTAATATTTTCTCGAAATTGTTTTGTTGTTGTTAACATTACCATTTTTCTTGTCTACACTAACATCAATCACAGTATTAAAATCTCCATCAACAAATAAAGTATCACTATCATTCAAAGTGATAAACTCTTCAATACTTGACAGAAACTTCATATAATCAGATGTGTTATTCGGACCAAACACATGCATTAAAAATTCGTGTTCATCGATGGTGATCTTTAATGATTGCATCCTACAATCTAAAATGTTTTTATGTTCCACTATTTTGTATGAAAAATTTGAGTTAACAAGGATACCCACGCCCATACTATTTCTACTAGTTCCACTAAAATATTCTTCATGTCCCCATTCTGTTTTGCATGTTCTAAATGTATTTTCTTCGCAATGGATTTCTTGTAAAAAAAACAAAATTAGTAATTATTTAGCTTTAACCATTCAAATATTTGTCGTCGCTTGCGATAATCGCCAAGTCCAATAACATTAAAGGTACATATTTTAACCATCATTTATTACTGTCATAAAAGTTATACTATGACACGTAGGGGTTGTTTGAATAGCAATACAGTGTATTACCAGCGAACAGTACAGTAGGTTAATGCCTAAGTAGTCTATCGCGCAAAATGAGAGTATATAGAGAGAAGCCAGAGTAAAATAATAAGAAGGAGAGACCAAGCGTGAAAGTGTACATTTCAGTATTCTCGTGTTGGTGTATGCTTTGGGCGCCATCTACGTATTTGATATTATATTATATTTGCATATCAATACATAACACACGTTGAAACAATAATTTCGGATTCAATCTTAAGTTCAAAAAATATATAAAAAGTACCAAGAATAGAACATACACATCGACAAAAAAACGCCCGTGATATTTTTGTTTCCTTTAAAAACAAAAAAACAACAACACAACAAAAACCAGCAAGAGGCCCAATTGGGCCTGTAGTCGCTCTATTGGTATGATGTGATTCAAAAATATAAACATGATAGAGGCCAACTAAAGAAACATGTTTCCTGTATATAACTCTATGTAAACTTTGGGTTATCGTGGCGGCCATTTTGAATATTTGACGACAACGAAAAACACAAACTTGATAGAGGCAAACAACAGGAACATGTATATGATATTTAACTAGAATGGAATAAGTGATAATATGTCGTTTGATAAATGTCCTTAAATTTGACCTAAGTTTAGCCATGGTGGCAATCATGTATGACTGGAGGCCCCAAAAACACAAATCTGAGGGGGACTAACTCAAAGATCATTGTGATTAAGTTTCATCAAAATCCTTCAAGCGGTTTCAGAGAAGATGTCATTTTTAACGTTTTCCTATATAACTCTTTGTAAGCTTTGGGTCGATGTGGCGGCCATTTTGATTATTCGACGATAACGAAAAACACGAACTTGATAGAGGTCACAAGAATAGAATAATAATGGTTTCGGCGGAGATGTTTGAAATTTCCTTAAATTTGACCTCATTTTAACCATGGCGGCCATCTTGGATGACTGGAAGCCGCGAAAAACACAATTCTGAGGGGGACTATCCTAAAGATCATTGTGATTTAAGTTTCATCAAAATCCTTCAAGCGGTTTTAGAGAATATGTCATTTTTAATGTTTTCCAATATAACTCTATGTAAACTTTGGGTCGCTGATAGAGGCCAACCCATGGAACATGTTTATTATATTTTACAAGAATGGAATAAGTGGTTTCGGAGGTGTCGTTTGAAGCTTCCTTAAATTTGACCCTAATTTTAGCCATGGTGGTCATCTTGGATGACTGGCGGCCGCGAAAAACACAAATCTGAGGGAGACTATCCTAAAGATCATTGTAATGAAGTGTCATCAAAATCCTTCAAGCGGTTTCAAAGAACATGTCATTTTTAACCTTTTTCTTTATAACTCTATCTAAACTTTGAGTCGCTGTGGCGGTCATTTTGATTATTCGACGATAATGAAAAACACAAACTTGATAGAGGCCAACCAAAGGAACATGTATGTGGTATTTCACAATAATGGAATAAGTAGTTTCGGAGAAGATGTATATATATGTATTTTGGGCGTTCTGTTGTAATTTTTTTTTTACCTCGAATTGCAGCAGAACGACCCCAAAATAAACACATATATAATAAATCACCATGAAATGGTGATTTTACTTGATTTATTAAAACTTTTTTAAAATAGGGGTAGTGAAGATTGCAAGTTTAATTTTTTTTTAATAAATCACCATGAAATGGTGATTTTACTTGATTTATTAAAACTTTTTTAAAATAGGGGTAGTGAAGATTGCAAGTTTAATTTTTTTTATAAGTTATCAAAATTATAAAATGTTTCTTTAATACAAAACAAATTTGTTGATTTGTTATTAAAATTACATTCAAATCAACAATTTTCCGACCTTGAATACAAAGGTGGTGGATCGTACTCATACACATTACTAAAACAATTTATTACACACTTTTTAGACTTTTTTGTAAGGTTGCCATTGCTTCTTTTCTTCCCTGCTCCACTAGTTCTTTTTTTTGAACTTCACTTATTTCAGCCTTTTTTTGTTTGGTGTCTTCTTTTAAACTATAATATTTATCTAACTCATCTAAAATCATCTTAAACTCTTGATCAGATATTTGTGCATCACTCAACGCTTTTGATATTAACTGCTTTATGCTATTTAACTTAGCCTCTGCCAAAGTTTTTATTTCATGATGTTTTTGAGCTTTTGCATTAAGCTTGCGTCTGATAAAATTAATACAAACACCTGTAGCTCCACATACTATTGCTGCTATTTCTAAAGGTAACAAAACTGGAATAACATATCCAATCCCAGCCATAATAACACCTGCTGATATCAAGGTAGTGTCAATTCCATCTGTAATATTAATACCACGTTTATATTTTTTATAAAGTGACTGACGTATATCTCGTTCTGTTATTAACTTTTTTTCAATTTCTGAAATCTTTTGTAATCTATAATTTTGTCCGTCTTCCACTGAATTTTCCACTGGCAAATCAGGATATATACTTGGTGCCGTTGGTTGCTTCGGCATTTTTTATTAATAAATAAAAAATTAAATTAATTCAATTAATAATGATGCCACCGTATTTACAGCTGTAGCGTTGGCAAACTTGCATACAAAGTTAACAACAGAACCAGCACCAATCTCTAAAGGTTTATCAAAGTTATCATGATTGCGTGGAATGATGTGAAGCGTTATACCATAATTTGATTGTTCAACACCATTGACAGAAACTATTACAGATACGTCACCAACTAATCGGTCACTTGCTAAACCTATTCCCATAATCCGTCCACGGCGTGTCATTAAATGCCCCACATTTGATTCTGACATTTGACAAGTGGGCCCTTAGCCTCTGCAAATATTGTTATAATCCCATATTTAAGATTATCAACTCTATTTTTCAAATGATTAAACTGGTTAACAAAAGGCACAATTTGTCTATATAAATTTTGAACATCATTTATCAAAGCCTCTAAGTCTTCTGTTTTTTTAGGGCTTGTTGGTGGTCCAAATATACTCATTGTTTTTTTTATAAAAATATATTTTTTAAATAATTTCTAAAACACAACTCATAGGCAAACCGTGATTATCTATTTTGTTGCCATGCTCATCTCTGACTTCTATTTTCAATTCAGTAATTGCATCATTTGTAAGACAGTGATATTCAGGATAAAAACGTGTATATACAATATCTCCAAACTGCTTATTTACCACAGGTATAACCCCTATAATAGTGCTTGGCGCACCATTGAAATAATTACTACTTGTATTAACTTGTTTCAGATGAACATATAGCTGTTTATAAGGAGCTAAATCAATTGGGTGAATTCCAGTACGAATACCTTTTGACCATTTTCTATCATCAAATCCCAGCATTTTTGAAAGACTGCTTGATAATCGTGTCTCTATTGGCGTATCTAAAATGGCTGTAGCACTTTGCGCATAAATGGCTAGGATAATATCTTTTAGCAATTTAAACTTTTCTACCAACTCTTGAAAGTTATAGAGTCCACCTGGTATATGATACGTTTTATCTGGGTTTCGTGTCTTTATAACTTCATGATTAATATTAAACCAACCAATAGTGTATGTAAAACTTTTTAATCCAACGCGCTTAGTTCCATTTCTATTATCGATATACTGTTGTAAATTAATAGAGTTGTTTATGTTTGAAATTGTATGAAACATTTTTTTTTAATATATATATATATAAAAACACAAATAAAAATGATTTCTAAAGAATTCAAATATAACCCGGATGCTCAATATTTAAATACTTTTAGCAAGAAAGTGATAGATATAATAAATCAAAACATAGTCATTACATCAGACGGTAAAGACTTTAAAGCATCATTTCCCAATGTCTTTGAAAAATACAAACTCCCATACGTCAAATCAGATGCTATAGTCCAACGTTGGCGAACAGATTGGATGTTATTTTGGCAGAATCAGTTAAACTTTGCTATTTGGTGTGCGACAACTGGATGTGGCATTGATTTCAACAATCATCTAAAAGCTGATGATTTGGTTGGTTCGTTATTTCGATTTCATGTCTACTACCAAGTCAGAAGAATATTATTTGAAATGAGTGTAGCAATGCCTCAAGACTCAAATTGGAATGCGTTTAATAACACATATAACCGAAACGCGTACGAAAGAATATGCAAGGAGTTTAACATTGACTTAAATTCAGACTGGAGACAGAAACAAAGCTATAATAATGGTCTAGGAACAATTTACAATTACTGGACACATATTGGTTATCATCCTTTGGTAAATACTGTATACGACAACAAAACGATGAGTTTTACAGTCTATGAGAGTGATAAAACATACCACATTGATTACATTGCACAAGGATCTGAGGCTGACAATAGTTGGTCTACTTTTATACTAGATGATTCATCTGGATTTACAAGAGCTGGAGTAGAAAGAATCAATGACAGCATAAGAACATACTGCTGGGCAATCATTGGCTCACAATCACAAACAAGAACAGATATACTTGGAACTGGGACAGCATTTGATGCACAGAAACAATTTTTAGCAAATGTAGAGGACGCAATAAATAGCCACATCGACTTGCCTAATCAAATTTCAAGATATGAAAACACCTTAAAATATGCAAGAAGTAAAGTAAATTTTGTCTACGGAAGTGGATTGTATATGTCTCCGAGCGACATGGAATTAAGAATTGGAACAATACAAGACTACAATAATGAAATTGTAATAGCAACCGATGCACAAGCATTAGGATTGAACAATGATGTAAATGTAAAACCAGTGCCACCAAAAAATATTCAACCTTTTCAAGGCACCACGACAAAGAAATTTTTACCGGAACATTCTGACTTTGATAAATCAATACATAAAACTGTGGAACATAACCCACCAGAAATACAAAAAATAGCGATTGAACACGAAGATAACAAAACAACTATAATTGTTGGTACTATAGTAATAGGTCTTGCTGCATTACTTATTTATGAGATTTACTAAACCACTCTTTGGCTGCCACATACAACAACCCGGAAACAAACACAAGCATAGCCCATAGATTGTTACCAAGCCAATTAATAACATTACCTGTTGCAGATAAAAGCCATGATACTATTGCACCAATAACTCCTGGAAGTGCTGCAGCAGCTTTACCAGCTAGGTTGGCAAGAAGTTTACCAAGATTAAATAGTTGTTTTTTTATCCAATCTTTTACACTTGATGGATCAGGCTTCGAGTTGGGGCAGTCCCTCCTCCTGTTGTAGGAATAATGGTATCAACTAATACCCCAATAATCATACCAAAGGCAGTCAAAATACTAACAATAGTAATACCTTGCTCCCTAAATAATGTTTTTATTCTCTCACCCAATGTTGTGTCTTTTTTTAACACCTTATTTATAGTTTCTTTTATCCTGTTTATTTGACTGCGTAATGCTTCTTTGTTTTCACTCGCCGCTTCAAGTCGTGTACTTCTTTCATCTTCTAAGTTTTTTATTCTGTCACGTATGCGCTCTTGTTGAAACTCATCCTCCTGCCCGGGGGTGCTAACCTGTTCTAATTTTTGCCAACGCTACTCTATTTCAAAATCTGGGTAGAACAATTGTGAAACAAATGACAATAAGAATAAGTGGCAATGAAGTCATGTCAATAGATGACAGTGATATATATCATTGTTATATAGATTTATGGAAAAGCCCTACTGAACGACAAAACATAGCTTACCAAGGTATTGGTAAACCAAACATGTTAAAACATAGAGTTAGCGCGGGAGATGCTTCCTCAGACACCGGAGATGAAGCTATAGCAGCAGCTTATGGAAATAGATTTTGTATTCCACTGGACTTTGAAATGTTAGAAAGTCATATGCCATTTTATCAAGCGGGGCTTGGTGATAGGTTAGAATATGAATTAACGTTTAACGATTATAACAAAGATATCAAAAGCGCTGATGCTGATGCATCTTATGTAATAAAAAATATCTGCTTGGAATTTGATACGGTTAGTGATGTTGAATTATCCAGACAAATAAGACAGCAAATCAATGGTAAGATGTCATTTATGTATGATCGTATCTTGCGACATAGAAAAATAATAGCAAACAAATCTGATACTCTTTGGAACATCAACATTAATGTACCAGCACGGAGCATGAAAGGTATTTTAATGTTGTTTGAAGACCCAGAAAGAACAGACACAGAAACCTATTACAACCCAAAGATTGAAAAGGTTGAAATGACAATAGAGGGAGTACCAAATCAGTTGTATAGTCAGGGTATGAAGGCATATCAACATTGGGATGAAATCAACAAATATTTTGCTTTAACATCAAAAAGAAACAAAGAGACAGAAATAGCAGCGAGGGACTTAAACTTTACCAGTGTTTCTCTTGAGACTTATTTGACAAAATCATATGCTTTGTGGCTTGACCTTAGAACATGTGAGGACAATTTATTACACGGCAGTGGAAGAAGAATAGAAAACGGCAGTGAAGGCATAACGATATTAATAAATAAAAAAGCAGATGCAGATCAAACTTTAAATATTTATATATATATAATACAAGATGCGCAAATCAATTTTGAAGATGGAAGATTCAAAGAAGCAGGATACTAGTTTGCAACAAAAATATCCTAAATATTCACACAGTGCCATTATTTGTGGTCAGACAGGCTGTGGTAAAACAGAGTTTGTTCTTGACATACTTGAACAAGAGTATGTTGGAGTTTTTAAACATATAATTATATTGTGTCCAACCATAGAGTGGAACGAGGCTTATAAAAATAGATCCTGGATAGGAGATGTGAAAAACCCTAAAGATAAAAAAATAATAATTGTCAATCCCGTGAGCAACGGTAAAGAAATGTTACAAGAACTGTTGCGTTTCTTTTTCAAACAATATGCTGGCCAGCCTACATTATACATTATTGACGATTGCTCAGCCACAAAAGAATTAACAAAGAAAAAAGATATGTTGTCAGAGTTGGCATTCTCTGGTCGTCACGCTAAACAATCAGTGTGGGTCATTTCACAGAGATATAATTCTGTATTGAAAGATTTGAGAGAGCAAGCAAAATGGTTGTGTATATTTTACACCAAGGACAGAGATAGTTATGAAAATTGTTTGAGAGAAAATGATGTTATTCCGACGTTGGAGGAGAGAACCAGAATAAGAAAAGCTTTAGCTAAGACTAAATATTCGAAGTTAATTTTGAGGACTGACCAACCAACTGGTTATTGGGTTGAATAATTTTTTTAAAAATAAAAACTAGAGTGTCCCATATAGCCCATGCACTCAATGCACTAGCCAATATTGGTACAACAGCACTACTCATGTTGTGTGGGTCTTGTAAAACATACTCTCTCGGCTCACATATAAAATATTCTACGTCATCCTTTGTCACAGAAATTACAGGCGTTTCCTGTGCACCTTTTTCGTACGTTTGTAAAAACTTACTTTCTGAAACACATATACAACATTTTACGTCATCTCTTGTCATAACATCCAGTGCTATTTCATTTTTGTTATAATCACTATTCTCACCGTCTGTTATTTTCAAATCCATTTTTTTTTATATAATATTTTTTTATTATTACAAAATATATTTATTTTACGCAGGTATAATACCTTTTTTTTACAACTGTTGCTAATAGTAATACTAACAGCAAAGTAGCAATGTTAATAGCAATACTGACCATGAATATAGTATTGCTTATAGCATTGCTCATAGCAAAGTAGCAATGTTAATAGCAATGCTTGCAGCAAATTAATAATGTTATTAGAAAAAAAAGCAATATTAATAACAATGCTATTAACAATACTAACAATTACTAGTTGCATGAATATCGCTGCTAGTTGTTTTGTATTTTATATTTATTTCAAGATAAAAAATAAGATTAATAATATAAAAATGAATGCGGAAGAACTATTACAAAATATATCGGAACAGACGGAACCAGATGAATCAAAGCAACAAGAAACAAAAAAAGAAAGATTATCAGCCATAGTGGCTGGCGGTGGTAGTCGTCAATATTTGGGTAAGGACATACAACTCACAAAAATAGATGGCATGCCCCCAGATGAAATTAACAAACTTTACTGCAGATATGAAGCAAGGCTTGGGGCAAGCATGACTAAAACTTTAGGCAATTCTTTTATTAACTTGTATGTAATGGGAGTATCAAAATATTTTAATGTAACCAGTCCACCAAAGCTAATAGAAGATTTGGAGGAAGACCCATTTATTAATCATGCTTTGACAAGCGCTTGTTGTGAGTTGTATTACAGGTATGGAATGTGCTTAGCACCATTTACAGCAATACTGACAACTGTTAGACATATTGATTTTAATAAAAATAAAAATACAGATAATATAAATGGAGAACCAAGAGAGTGAAGTTATACCTGTTGTTACAAAAAGTAAAAAATCCAAAAAGAATAGAAGCTGGAAAAAAAGGAGCAGCGGCAAAAAAGGCAAAGCGTTTGCTTCAAGATGTTACAAATCAAAATGCTGCAAAGCAAGATGCTGCAAATCAAATAACAAAAATAACAATAGGTGAAGAAGAACCAGAAAAAATCAAAATAAACGTATACAAAAATTATATTCCACCGTGTCTGGTTTTATTAGGCATTGCTGGGTTGGGTTTGTATATTTATAACAAGAAATCTGCTACGCAGCCTGTAGCTGTGCAACCTGTTCATGTTGCACCAAAAGACCCGTTTGATTTTTAATAATTTATTTTAAAAAAATAATCATATAAAAAAAATGGCAGCAAGTATTGACGGAAAACAAATTGTAAATATGATGTATCACGCTGGAGTGGAAACACTTCTAACTGTTGGATATTCTGAAATTGGCAGAAAAATACTAAAAAGACCAGCACCTAAAGTGGATTTTAATATGACAGATTTTGGGATGCTGTCTGTGGATATAATGTTAGCAATGGCTACAAAGGATATGTTGATTAAGCAAGGTATTATTCCTGCAGATATTATGAAATAATTTTAAAAAATATATATATAAAAAAAATGGCAAGTGCAGTAGCAATGATGATCGGTGGCGCATTAACAAACGCATTGGCGTTTAGCGGTTCAAATTATTTCTTTTCGAAAATGGGAAGTCATTCAGATGAGAAAAGACAAAGGCATGACAAAGCCGTAGAACAATTAAACGCAGCACAAGTGGAGTGGAATAAAAAAAGAACAGAGAGATTAGATTTTATTAATAAACAACTACAAAAAGAACATCATGCAAAGCAGACTTTTGATGATGTAGACCAAGCTATGAAACAGTATTATTACATAACTGGCAAACATTTACTTTTGGAACCGGAGCCCAAGTTGAGTGATTTTTATACACCATCTCCGGATCAACAGAATAGAGAAATTACGTTTATTGTGGTGGGCATGGCTGCAACTGGATTTGTGGCGTATAAATTTATTTCATAAAAAAATATAGTTTAAAACTATAATTACTTTAGACTTTTTTGGATTTGAAATGACTAAGTTTACTTTGAAAAGACTAAGTCATATGCGTGATACCTATTTTTTTTTTGTTGTTCTTACATGGTTTCAATCCAAGTGGTCGAATATAATATGGTGGTTTAGCACTCTTCTCTAATTTATTTTTGAGATGATCAGGCGCCCATACTTCACCGTTGTCTGATAATGTCAATACCATGGATGGACCATATTCAGTTTCTACTATTGTCGTATCTGTAATAGTGTATATTTTATTTAGTTCCAAGTCTGTCCATTTCTTTGTGCTATTTTGATGTTGCTCTTCAAGCAGTTCATCAAATTGTGCAGTTGTGATTTCCATTTTTTCTTTATAGTTATATAAAGTTTAATCTTTAGTAGAAAAAAGGAAAAGATTTATTACAGCCTAAAAGGATTTTGGAAAGGTTACTCAGCAGTTAAAAAATTGGCAAAAGAGGCTGGTGTTAGTGAAAAAAAGGCATTAGAATTTTTAAAGAAACAAGCTGTGTGGCAGATTTATTTACCTGCGCCGAAGGAAATAGTTAGACCCAGGTTTGATGTTTCTACTAAGAGTGGAGTGCATCAAGCTGATTTGTTATTTTTACCGCATGATACTTTTGGGATTGGTCGTGGACGCAAGACATATAAATATGCGTTGACTGTGGTTGATATTGATACTGACTTCCAAGGATAGTAAAGAAGATGCTAAAGCATTTGAAAATATATATAGTCGGCATCTAAAATATCCAAAGTTATTACAAGTGGATCCAGGCAGAGAATTTATGGGTGCAGTATCACAGTTGATGTCAAAACACAAAGTAAATATCAGACGAGGCAGAACAGAAATACACAGAGACCAAGCTATAGTGGAAAGATTTAACAGAACATTAGCTGAAAGATTGTTTGGTTATCAGTATGCTAAGGAAATAGATTCACAAAAACGTAATAGAGAATGGGTAAAAAGATTACCAGAAGTTGTTAAAGCCATAAATGCGGAGACAAAAAAGCCCCCTCCTGTTGAAACAAAAATATTAAAAGTTGATCCTATCTGTATGAATGCAAGTGTAAGATATTTATATCAACCCGGGGAACAAGAAGGTGGAAGACGCAGAGCAACTGATCCAATGTGGAGTGTAGATATTCACAAGATTAAAAGTTACATGGTGACGCAAGGTATAAGAGTTTATTATTTGAAAGCACCAGCGCCACAGAGAGGATTTGTCAAAGAAGAATTACTTATTGTTCCTGCTGATACCCAAATTCATAAGTTTTTATAGAAACCATGTGCATCAGTTGTAATTCCATCTTCTCGGATATATCTTTTTGAGTAAAATGGTGATAATGTAACTTTGTTTACTGTTATGCCGTATATTTGATGTTTTATTGATCGCATCATATTCATTTCATGGGTATATTTTTTCTTGTTAAATAGTGCATCTTTGTAGTTTTCAAAATTTATATGTTTTTTGACTACATAAGTTTTTACACCCTTTGCTTTTTTAATAATCTGCTCATCCGCTCTCAAAATCGAATATAGCTTGGGTCTTAATCCAACATACTCAGCTATAGCAACACCAGCACATTCGTCTTTCATTTTACCCAATACTTTTTTGTTTGTATCATCATGCATTGGGTGATCTTGAGGATAATCACTAAAGTCATACTCATCTTTCATTTCAGCCATGTCTTTGTATGCATCATCTGTTCTGATGTCTACAAGCAAGCTGTCAGTATCTGTGTATAATAAAGTACAGTTATTTTTGTACCTTTTTTTCAAAGTATTATAATACCAATCATACATATGGTACTTTGATAAATCCAATACTGCCATTCCAACATAAATTGGTTTGTTTAATGTTAATTTTGTTTTGTTCACATGCATTGCTGACAATTCATCTGAAAATTGTATACGCCTGTTAAAGTTGGGTTTGGCTATTATTTTTCTTATTTTTTCATTTTCAGAGCCGTCAGTTCTGACTAGTTTTATATCTGTCCGCTTGCGTAGATTTTCCATTGTTTTGCCAAACACAGAGTTATTCATAAGCTTGTAAAAATCTTTTTCAAATTGTGATTTAGCTTTTTTCCTAAGTTCTGTGTTTAAACGAATATATGATTCCATCCATGGTTTTTCATTAAATTCTACTACTCTGTGTATTTTCTTTAGTTTCATGCCCAAAGATAAATACAGTTCCAGGTTTTTGTGATGTAACACATATTTTCCTTTGTCCATAAGATTGGGGACTAGTTGTTCTGTATTTATCATGCTATTATTTTCCAACAGATCTGTCTGGTATTTAGACAACCATTCTTTTTTCACTGCTAATCTTTCTGGTGCAAGTGGATAGTCATTGTGAGCTTCATGGAGCTCTTTAGGATATTCCAAATCCACTTCTGCAAAATATCCTTTTCCTTCTTTTGACTCTGGCAACTTTCCTGATTCCCCCCACTTAAAGCCAGAATATGGACTCATTGCCCAACCATAGAGGTTACAGGCATCATAATACATTAAAAAGTTGTTTTCCTCGTTAGGGTTATAATCAGCTACATATGGATTGTTTGCTTTGGCATATCGTTTTGATACCATACTAATTCCACCACACATACCTTTTTCTATAAATAAGTGCATGTCAATGTCTGTCAAAAGTTCCAATTCTATTTTTGAATGTTTAAGTAAAGCATCCAAAGATAATCCAGGTGCTGTGTAGTAATGTAAAGCATCAAGTTTGTATGCATTCATACATGTTTTTCTAAAAGTTTGAAACACATCTGCTAACATAGTTACATCAGTTTTTAGATATAAATCATGATAGTCTCCAAGAGTTTTACAGTTAAACTCTTTCCATATTTTTTGAGCATATTCGTAATCTTCGGAACTTATACTTTCATCTGAGAGACTACTGTAAAACTTTTCTATAGGCGGTAATTGCGTTTTCTTGAATTTTTCCATACTGTCCATATATTCGTATGGATAAACACCTTTTCGTAAAAGTAAATCTGTTTGTTCCCCAAACTGATTTTTGGTAATTTTGAAATCAGATTTGTCTGTTGTTTTAACCAGTTTTTCCAGAGACGAAGCCATAAATTGGAAACTGTCTAAAAATCTAAGTTGTCCGGCACTAAATGAAATATACTTTTCAGCGTTGTTTGGAATGCATGTAATATTACCTGTCATTTTATGTATTTTTTGCATGATGAGATGACTATCATATCCTTTGAGGTTGTGCAATATAACAGGAATGATTGTTTTATTTGGTTTTATTTTTAGTTTTAGGTTGCAGTTTTTATGTGCTGCACCTCTGTATTCTCCTGTAAAATGACAGTGGTCTCTTACTTTGCAGTTCTTATCATTATCTATTATATTTTCACATATCCAGCAGTGTGTTGCTTTTTCATAATCTTTTTCATTTTGCTGTGTCATGATTAATGGTTTCGGGTGAGCAAATATATTATTGATCTTGCTCTTTTCACATTCCAAATGATTTAAAAACTTTTCAACAGTATCTTCACCTCTGTAAATAACAGGTTTTTTAGCTTTGCCATCATATCTGACAACCTGGTATCCAAACCCACAAGCTTCATGTACACTTGTGATTTCAGATTTCTTTCCAAATTTGATTGATTGCGGTTTGATTATACTCTCAAAATCAGCATATATTGCATAAGGCACAGGCATCTGATTTTGATGATTTTTAAATTTTACAGTATTTTTACCTTCCTTTGGCATTTCTATTTTGCAAGAATTTTTGTTGATACCATCACAGTCTTCTTTGTGTTTGGTAAGTAGTTCTTTTCCAGAATAGCCGTGAAGACAACGATCGCAAAAGTAAGTTTTACCATGGTGTTTGTTTTGGTCATAGAGTAGTCTATTCAAAATTTTAATCCAGCCATAGTGATTTTTTGTTGTTAATGTTTTTGGTTCTTTGGAATAATCATCAGGGTTATAGTTGTCATCTATAATTCCTTCTTCATTATTTGGATCGTCTTTGTTTTCTGATTCAATCTCAGTGTCTTCAGATATTAAGATCAAATTAATTCGTTCAATATCTTTTGGTTGTTCTGATATTTTATATGGAAAAACAGATACCTTTTTATTTTTTCCTGTTATGGTATATCCATAAACGTTGATAGCAAGATTATTTTGTTTTTCTACTTTGGTTATTTGAGAAATTGGAGTGGGAAAGTCAATACCATCCATATTCAACTTACCCATGTGTTTGTTATAACTAGATATCCTAGTTGGATTATTTTTATTAGGCCACAAAGCAGAAACCAATGCCACTTCCAAACACTTATTGTCTTCATTATTAACATTAATTATTGCTTTTTTATCAGATACTGCTTTAGGTAGAGGAATATATGAAGAACCTTTTAATGGTTCATACTTTGCAAAATTTAAGTAAAACGTTACACAGTGATCAATCTTCAATCCAGATGCTGTGTTTGTAAATCTTTCAAGGCTCTCTTGTATATAAGCAGATGATTCATCGTAAAACTCATTTATTTTTTCAGAGGTTAAAATTGCATTTTGTTCACTGTGTAATACTGCTGTGGTGTATTTTTTGGTATCACCATCATCTTTGAATAAATTTACAGTAAGACCTAATTGAAACTTTAATCCATTCATCTTTGTCAGCTCTTTGCTTATTTGTTTTGTGATAATGGATTTCTTATCACGGAATAGTTTTTGAGGGTCTTTGTATTTCTCGGCAGATATTTCGTATGCTTTAAAAAAGCCACACATTGGTTTGTCAACCAGTTTTAATTCTTCTTTAGATTTTCTATCATTAAGCTCTTTCAGTTCATTTATAACATTGTCTCGTAATTTAGCATATTTCTGCTTTTGTTCATCTTGCAATTTATCATATTTCTGCTTTTCTCGTTTACGTTGTTTCTTAGCACGTCGTCTCTTGAGTAAATTTTCTAATGTTTGAGAATTAACCTCTTTTGGAGTTTCCTTTGGAACTTCTTTAAGAGCATCTAGCCCCTTTCTAAGCTGATCATTATTAATTACTCCTTCCCGGTGTAATTGTAAAATGTAGCGAACGTCTTCGGTACTCATTTTTGTAATATATATCATATTAATTTTTTTTCTTTAAAATAAAAAAATATTTATTATAACAAGAAAAAGAAAATGGAAAACACTAAGAAAATTGAAAACATTTGCCAATTTCTCAAAGTTGGAGATCACGAACCTTGTAAAAATAAACCAACAAAAGATTCAAACTACTGCAGTTTGCATAAATTCAGAATAAAGCAAAGTAAAGTTGTACCATGTCTAAAATGTGGAAAAGGTACAAGTGCAAAATATCAAATTTGTGTTGGTTGTGGTGCTCATATAGTTAGATTAAGACATAGATACTGGGAAGTAGTAAAGCCGTATATTGTTGAATGTAATAGGCTGAAACATATAGAAATTTGATTTTCTAGTAAAAAATCATATTTTATTATATTCGTGTTTATTCGTTGATTTGGGTGTAATTTTGATAACAAATCAACAAATTTGTTTTGTATTAAAGAAACATTTTATAATCATATTACAAAAAAAGCAATATTTTTATAATTTTGATAACTTATAAAAAAAATTAAACTTGCAATCTTCACTACCCCTATTTTAAAAAAGTTTTAATAAATCAAGTAAAATCACCATTTCCATTTCATGGTGATTTATTAAAAAAAAAAAAAACTTGCAATCTTCACTACCCCTATTTTAAAAAAGTTTTAATAAATCAAGTAAAATCACCATTTCATGGTGATTTATTATATATGTGTTTATTTTGGGGTCGTTCTGCTGCAATTCGAGGTAAAAAAAAAATTACAACAGAACGCCCAAAATACATATATATGATGTCGTTTGAAAAGTCCTTAAATTTGACCTAGTTTTAGTCATGGCGGCCATCTTGGATGACTGGCGGTCATGATAAACACAAATCTGAGAGAGGGCTTCCCAAGTAACATCGTGATGAAGTTTCATTAAAATCCTTCCAGCGGTTTCAGAGGAGATGTCGATTTTATAAAATTGCTAACAGACGGACGGACGGACGGACAGACAGACAGCAGACAGACGGACGAAAAGTGATCGCATAAGCTCGCCTAGCCTTTGGCCATTAGAGCTTAAACAAAATTAAGGATTTGATTTAATTCTTTATTATCCTCCCAGTTGGAGAGCATTCAATATAATAATACATACACTATTTACATATTAGCATTCAAACGATTAAATAATAATATATACATGATTTAGGGACAAATATACGCAGTAACACAGAAGTAATACTACGATAGACAATGAGAGAAATTCTGACATAAAGTATAAGAATAAGGTAATATATATACATTCATGTCGGAATCTTTCAATAAAATTAAAGTGATTCCATGACTGTACTTGTATGTTCATGGAAAAGTAATCGAGTCTTTACCCAACCTTTACGAAACGAAATAAAAGATCCAGTATGGAATCACAATTAGTTTACATCATCTTACTTTAACCAGTTTATCCAATACATTCTTGAAAAACAATGTGTCATTCAAACACCAACAATGTTCATACAAACATCATAACATCACTCTCCATTATGGAAACAAAATATAAGGAAGAATCAATGACATCACATTTTAATTTCACACGTTATTTTTAAGTTACCGCTCGTCCAACACTCCATATTAAATGGAAAGCATTAATAACAACTTTTAAACAAGTCAGATTGCATTTATCACTAAGTGGTCTCATACCATTCAGCATGACAATTATTTGTTCCCGCGGACTTAAGTTTATGAATATGTTAAATACATTTGAACCAACAATGGTAAAAATTGACTGCCACAATTTAACTGAAATATGTTCAGTATGGACACAATAAAAATATAGTGGTGTGCAATAGATGAAACTTGTTTTTCACACCGGGGGCAACTTTTGGTATTAGTGTCACTAAACAATTTACATAATAAACATATAGCACTTTTGCATTTAGTCGTGTATTTTGGTTGCGCTTTAGAAAATTCCCATAACTCACAAGCATGACCAAGGATTGGTTTATGCACAAAAAGTCTCTTAAAGAGCAATTATTATTTACTCTAAATGACCATTCAGTTTCTGCCATTGTACACACACTGTTTTTACCATGAGTTTAATAAGTTAATTTCGAAGGAAACACACCAAAAGTTCTGAATTCATTTAAAACATTGACAAGGGAATATTTCCTTAAAATACGATAGATTTCTGGTATGTATCCTCTCTGATGCGATGGATTTTCGTTAAAATGTAACAGTCTATAAATAAAGACCTCTCTTACTACATGTGAACATATTGAACGGCATAATTGTCCTAAAAATAGAAGCTTACGAGTGTCAATTTCGTTTTCAATTGATTTAGCACCTATTAAACTAAGACATATATCAGTTCTCGTCTGAGTAGGAATTGACTGCATATATTTTATGCAGAATCGATGCGATCGTTCCAACATTAACATGTCACTTTTTATCATGTCATCACAGTTCGCAACCATACAGGACTTTTGGAATTACAACGGACTTGTATATTTTCATTGATGTTATAGAGTAAAGACCTTCTTCATGGAGATAAGCATTTATCAAACCTAAAAACGCACCTCGTATTTTACCGCAGAATTCTTTGATACTGCCCTGTATATCCATGTATTTATTGCAAATAACGCCTAGATTTGTATAATTCATAGTTTCGACAACAGGTTCATTACCAATTTTCCATGTAAAATCTTTGTTATACTTAAATCTCCATTTAGATGCATAGTCACTACATATGGATATCATTTTATCCAGGCCTAGTTTTGAAAATAACACGAGAACCATATCATAAGCAACAGTTAACTACTATAATTAATGTTGACAAGACAAAAGCCAAGACCCGAGTCTTCAATTTCTGATATTGATAAATACTGAAAATGTGATCCCCTTGAATCAACACACATAAACAAGAGAGAAAAGTAGCAGACTCGGTTTTAATGAGACTGTTCAAGAGAGGTAATTATAAGATGCAACAACTATCACGCCTACTAGCACCGGATTAAGCGATATTCTACTTTAAAGCAACACAGAATGGGCTTGATGATCCCAAAGGACCAGTAAATAATAACACTACAGATTTGTAGTCGGGGCGACTTTTAAAGGCCACTACACAGCACTAAACAAACGCTAGTGTGAATGTCAATAAATACTGAAGACCCGAGTCTTTAATTTCTGATATTAATAAATACTGAAAAGGTGATCCCCTGGTATCAACACACACAAACAAGAGAGAAAAGTAGCAGACTCGGTTTTATTGAGACTGTTCATGAGAGGTAATTATAAGATGCAACACCTTTCACGCCTCCTAGCCATTATATACAAGATAGAGGTAAGGGATACTGACTCCTCCCTGCCTTGTTCTCTGCCGTACACGAAGCGTTTCAGATACATTACAATTACATCGAACACGACTTTATTATACATATCAATTATGGCGTTGTAAGTTGTAGGATCTATGTTAAATTCATTCAGTTTAAAGAAAATGCCATTATGGCATAATCTATCAAACGCCTGTCTTGAGTCATTAAAACCGACATTCAATTTGCTTTTATTTTCCTTAGCAAAATAAATGCTTTCAAGAAGGGTAAAAGATGTCATTAAGCATCCTAAATTGTCTTGAAAACCCCCTTGAAGATGGTTAATTTTGTTTCCATTTGCTAAGCGGGACAATAACACCCTTTCATATAATTTCATGAATGGACATGACAGAGTTATCGCCCTGTAGCTATTAGGATCCCTATGATCTTTTATCCCACCTTTAAATAGTGTTATGATTATATCGCGTTTCATCTTTTCGGGCGCGTGCGCTAATTTCAACATTGCTGTGAGCAATTTTGCTATCAGCTGTTTAACTATTACACCGGCATGAATGATATGTTCATGGTATATTTTGTCCTCGTCACAAGCTTTGTTTCGCTTCTCCAGCTTTAGAAAATAATTAATATCCGCTACTGAGATTGGTATTAAATCGCATACTTCATAATTACTTAATTCCCATTTACATGTTGAAAAATGCACTATCGAAATTAGCATCGTCATCTATAGTAATTACGCCAACCCGACAGTATGTCTGCTGGATTTCTAGATAGTATTTCATTAAAGTCATTTCAGTACTATTTCAAGACTGAGCTTAACCATATACTGATCAACAGTATATCTATGTTGACATCTAAACTCGCATATTGCTTCTTTATAATTAAAGTATGATAAACCGTTTCTCGGTTTTCCATCACTCAGCCATAGTATTCTTTTATTTTTCATGTTATTATGATAACAATTCAGTTGTTTACTCCAATAAGGCTTTAAGTGACGCCTGATTTTAGCTTTTGGCAAACATACACTGGATGCATTTAAAATCCTGGTGAACAATAAGGCATACAATTGATCTATGTCTGACTTAGAAGTCAAAGCCAAGTCCTTAGCGTTTTTAAGGATTGGGTCATTTTCAAGGAATATTTCATACTCTTTTAAAATGTCTGGTATTTTTTACCATTTAATACGCTGATCACTGTCAATGTTAGGAGTGATTCTTTCAATAGGACGGTGATTAGAGAAACTTAAAGAACCGTCATCTAATATTTGACAGTCAGAAGCATAGTCTATTTTATCAGTTGGTAGTACAATATGGTATATAAGGCTCTCACCATTTTTAGATACAAAACTTGAAATTGAATATTTGACAGTCAGAAGCATAGTCTATTTTATCAGTTGGTAGTACAATATGGTCTATAAGGCTCTCACCATTTTTAGATACAAAAAGAGTATGACAATGGACCTTTGGAAACGGCCGAGCATGACACATACGAAATATTGCAGTCTCGGTTTGATTGAGACTGTTCATGAGCGGTAGTGTATTATGCTAGCTACCGCTCACGCCCTCTAGCCCCAGGTTGAGCAGAACTCAATATTCATAAAATCAATAGTACACAATTTTAACCATCCCGAAGATGGCATGCCTACGGCGGTGGACATGGAATTATATGCTTCCCCATGTCATACGGCGTAAGGTCCCAGTATCTAATAAAATTAAATGCCCCGAATAGCGTAATAAATATAATGGAATTTAGTTGGGAGCAGCGGTTATGAAGCCTGCGTATCACAAGTAACAGCCAAAAGACTAAATTAAAAAGCAGACAACATATCCTATAAGTGGTTAAACAATACCCAGAGCCTTTCATCGGCCGGAGTAGTGGAACCACCGAATCAAACATTAAGTAAGAAAACAAAAGAAATTGAAAATGTACCACCGATAACTAAATATAAGTATCGGGCTCAGCGATCTCCAAAGATCGAATGAATAACAGTTGAAATTGCACCACTGCATAAGGCGAAGTATTTATAGTAAATCTGTTTTCGAGCAACTGAATATTTGTTTAAAGCATCACTGAGATATGTACAACTTGACATAATACCAGTTACATTCCATGACATTAGTCTTAGCATTGTCATTATAACTAGTTATAAAATGTACTTTTTATGAGTAGAACACTGCTTTACTCATCAAGACAAAGATATGGATTATAATCCGACCAGTTAGATCGAGGAACAGTCTTTTTCCAGTAACTAGCATGTTCAGTGTCATTAGCCATCATCGAGCGCAAGACTCACGGTCTGCATGTTACGGTGTCCTCTTAGGGCCATGTTACCATCGCATCTTACCATCGACCATCGAATCTTACCATCGACCATCGACCTAGGTCGATGGTCGATGGTAAGATGCGATGGTAACTTGGCCCTAACAGGACACCGTAGAATGTAACACCTTTAGCCGGGAAGAACCGATATTCCAGCAAGCTTGCAATACAATCAACTTCTACATTCAATTTTATGCTTAGTTCTGAAGATTGTTACCTTGAAACCAAACAAATAAAACCGCTGGGTGTAAGGTGGTGCTGCTAGATCCCCCCAAAATGATTGTGTTTAACGTATATTTAACTTTAAAACGGCATTGTTATTTTTTCCACTCCAATAATTATGAACTTTTATGGATTCAAATGTATATACATATACCTAAACACACACATATACACATCATATATACACATTCATATACACATTATATATACACATGCATATACACATCATATATACACATGCATATACGTCATTAACGTATATGACTGCACGTTTTACCCTTTCCATTACTATTATTGTGTTTAACAATGCCATCAATGTCATGATTATCAATACCAAACATACACCTATTTCGACAAGTACGGTTATCTCAATCTAGAATAAAGATGACCGTTTACGTGCATTCAATAAATGCATATTGCAACATTTAATACAGATTAGACTATATAAAACGTACCTCAAAATAAAAAAAGCAATGAAAGTTTATGTGTGACACCAAACTTAAAGAGTACGAGGACATACTATACTGGAAAGACACTTATACACTTCCCATTTCTATTATTGTGTTATGCAATGACGTGATCATTAATACCAAACGTCAATTTACTTTGACAAGCAAGGTTAACTCAATATATATAGAATAAAGATGGCCGTTTATGTGCACTCAGTTGATGCCTATTACAACATTTAATACAGATTAGACTATATAAAACGTTCCTCTAAATGAAAACAGCAATAAGGAAAGAGTATGATAATGGACCTTTGAAAACGGCCGAGCACGACACATACGAAATATTGCAGTCTCGGTTTGATTGAGACTGTTCATGAGCGGTAATGAAATATGCTAGCTTTGGTTGAACAAAACTCAATATTCATAAAATCAATAGTACACAATATTAACCATCCCGAAGATGGCATGCATATGGCGGTGGAAGTTTATTTGGACACCAAAATTATAGAATACTATAAGTAATAGATAGAGTCTGGTCCCAGCGAGTTGGCTTATTAAAACACCGAGATGGGAGTAGCCCATTGAGGTGTTTAAATAATCAACGAGTAGCCCTTGATGTGTTTAAATAACCAACGAGTAGTCCATTGAGGTGTTTAAATAACCAACGAGCTAAGACAGACTCTATCTTTTCTGTAGCATGGTGTACCTAGTAACACCGTGACGTCATAGTGACGGTACTCTAAATTCCAATATCTGGTAGTTGTAGTACATAATATACACTATCTACACGTAATGAAGTTCAATCAATACCTCCTATATAGCAAAAGATTATTGCACCATAAATGAATGAATGAATGAATGGTGTTGTTTTACGGCACGTCGACACATAAATAGGTCATATTGTACGCAAAAGATTGCATCATGAACACGATCGTTCAATCAAATAAGACTAAACTGTAGGAGATCATATTCGATATTCAATTATTGAATGTTAAATCAAAAATGTAAGTAGAGCGAATTACTACCTGATATCAAAGTAAATTGAAAATTAAACCCATTGACACACTGAATAGAAAATAAGAACAAGCATGTGAGTACATTGTTTACAAAACAGATCTATCCTTTGCAGACTACTGGTTATTATCTGCAGACGACTGGTTATTATCTGGTTCAGGCTCGATTCTATTCCGTTGTGTGTCGATTTGCACAAGTCGCTTCATGCAATAATCGTAAGGCAATTTATGGTGGCATATAGCTGCCGTCGAGATAAGCCCTTATAAGTCGACTTACACCTTTAAATCTTCATTCGGCAACCTCGTTTCATGTTCCTTCGAATAATATTACTAGGATTTTTAATAATGGCTCAAAAGTTTTCGTAACTCCTCTAGGATCACCTGTTTTGAGGAAATACTATATAAAGTCTCCTTTCAGAAATCATTTAGTTCATTCAAGACGCAGGGTGTTTCCCTCTATTTATAAGTGCAATGCTAAGAGGTGCAGTTGTTGCAATTATTTATCGTGCAAGTCCACCATTAAATCAGCTGTTAATGGTAGATTGTTTAATGTATGTCTAGCTTCAAATGTTGATTGACGTACTACTCACGTCATTTATGTTCTGACTTGAAATGCACCACTTTGCGGTATACAATATGTTGGACAAACAGGTCGATCCTTAAAAGTTCGATTTCGTGAACATAAACAGAATGCAAGTAATCCTAAAAAGTTAAAAAAATTACTTGTCAGTCAGGTCATAATTTTAATTACGTAACTGTTCAACCGGTTGAATATTTATTTTTTGATAATGATGCTACTAAAAGCTTCAAAATAAAAGCTAGACATATTGCAGAACTTAAGTGGATGAAAAACTTACAGACACCTTATCCACTCGGCCTTAATGACAATATTTATCAAGAAGGAAATATTTCTAAAGATCCTAATATTGACATTTGTTCTATATTTTCTATTCGAAAGCGTAAATCTAGGTCTTAGGCGTAATGGTAACATCAAACGTCAATCGCGTGTAATTATTTCTGTCGCTGATTTACATACTATTGTTAAACAGTCTGGAAAGCACTCTATGCTTTCACGGCTTACCTCTTTGTCTATTTCTTCATTAAAGTTGATCGATGAGGAAGCCGACAAAATTTTCATTCTTACAGATCCCTTGTATAACACTGCTTCCATAGTTCAAAGCTACACACAACATGTTCTCCGACCCCATATTGACAAGGAGTCTCTGATCACGTCAAGCATTTTCTAAAACTACTATATATTAATAAAGGTATTGATTTCATTGACATACCTAGTATTTTTCGGGATACTCATGTAGTTGATTCTATCCCAAAATATTTCAAAAATTCCGAAAGTCCTGTAATTTGTCATAAGTATAAAAAGCCTATTAGAAATATTATTTTCAACTACAACAAAATAGTTTCTGACCTTGATATAGTACATAATACTCCTAAGGAATGTGAATGCAACACATCAAATTTTTGCTATGCTCCAGCAGGTCATGTCATCACTGGTAATTTTGATATTGTTGATAAACGTATTCGGCATTTGTTTTCGAAAGGTCTAAATATAGATTACCTTCAACTATTGATTTTAATGCCTGTCGTGCCCTGATCGCCCACTCCATTGAATATTTTAGTATAAAATGGTGTCGTAGTGAACATACGGACCCAAACTCGCTTTCTACTTGGAAAAAATATATTCTTAGAATTATAGATACACGTATTAACTTTTATAATGCTAACCCCTCTTTACTACCTCCGAGACATAGGTTTTCCTTTCGTAATCTAAAATCGGGAATTCAGGAATTTCATAATAAATTTGTTTTAGTTCCTGCAGATAAAGCAGCTAATAATGTAATTATTGTCTGACGCCTACATTTCGTCAATGTTTTATCTCTGGAACTCGGCAGCACCATTTCATATACTCCAGTTAATTCTACTGAGGATGATGTTGTTTCCGCACATATCACTCGGTGCACTACTTTCAAGACTGGTGTAAGCGATAAGCAAAATAAACTGCCGACCATGTACTGGATTCCTAAATTACATTAAAATCCGTATAAGGCCCGCTTTATTTCTAATTCTAGTGACTGCACCACAACAAACATCTCCAAACTTTTAACTTCTTGTCTTACTGCCGTTAAGGATCACGTTAAACTATATTGTGATAAAACTTATGAAAACTCTGGGAATAATTTATTTTGGTCTATAAAAAATTCAGGAGACGTTCTTGATAAAATTTTCAATAAAGGTCAAGTTTCATCAATAAGTACTTATGACTTCTCTACACTATATACAACCTTACCACATCATCTTATTAAAGACAAGCTAAGTTCTCTTATTCAAAAAACATTCGCTAGAGAAGATACTACATTTTTGGCATGTAATAATATTAAAGCGTTTTTCACTAACGGCAGTTTAGACAATTATACTATGTGGACTTGCTATGAAGTTTGTGAAGCACTTATCTTCCTATTAGATAATATTTTCGTCAGGTATGGTACCACCGTTTATAGACAAATTGTTGGTATCCCTATGGGTACGAACTGTGCACCTCTTGTCGCAGGTTTGTTTTTATTTTGCTATGAAAGGGATTTCATGTTGAGTCTTTCACCAAGCTTTTAATGACACCTCTCGGTATCTGGATGACATACTGAACATTGACAACCCTTTCTTTCCAACTATGGTTCATAATATTTATCCTAAACAACTTCAGCTTAATAAAGCTAATGTATCTGATAATAACGCTTCTTTTCTTGATTTAGATCTCTCGATTAAAAATGGTGAAATAATTAGCAAAATCTATGACAAGAGAGATGATTTTAATTTTGACATTGTTAATTACCCCCACTTGGATGGTGATGTTCCCCGAGCAACATCTTATGGGGTGTATGTGTCTCAACTTATTCGTTTTTCAAGAGCTTGTACTCGAGTTGAGGACTTTAATATTCGTAACTTTTGTATAACTAAAAAGCTACTCAGTCAGGGTTACCGTTACCATAAACTTCGTAAAACCTTTGGAAAAGTTTATTATCGTAACCCTGATCTTCTTTCCAAATATAAAAGTAATTTAAGGACTCTTCTGCGACAAGGACTATCACAACCTGACTTCTATGGTGATGTGATTTATAAACTTCGTAAGATTCATGGTCATGATCACTTTCATACTATCTTTGTTAAACTTGTTAAAAAGTTTATCAAAAGAGGTTATGACCCTATCATTTTGCAACGTACTGCATGCTTGCTGTGGACCCTTTTACAGTTCGCCACTATGCTTTCCTCTTTAGTCTCTACCTAAAGCCCATTGGGACTGTGGCGTTTAATGTTTGTCTATAATCTTTCCTGTCGTGCCCTTAATGGTTTATTCTCTTGTTGCTCTGGCTTCTGCGAAGTCATTGAGTACCTTCATTGTGGCTTTCTAGGCTATTGTTTTTTTTTTGTATTATATTTACACGAGCATATTTGTGTTTTACTTATATTGCCTATTGATGCTGCCTTGTTGGTTAGAGATTAAATCATGGCGGGGATTTCTTTATTTACACTGTCCTGTTTTAATGGGTTGACAGTATGGTAAGTGTGAGGTTTGGTGCACCCTAGAACCGGTTTAAACCCCCCAATGGCATACTTTGCCACTGACCGTTCCAAGGCGGTAGCCCTATTGTCAACCCTTTTGTGTTTGTGATGTCGTTTGTATTTTTTATTACTTTTGCCTTTCTGTTTGTCTGTTTGCGTGTTTGTTTTTGTGTTTTGTGGTTGACTGTCGTCCTTGAATGCTGCTTTCCCTGTCCGATATTTTTATCCTTCTTTATAAGAAAAACTACTCCAAAAAATATCGTGACAATTTCTTTGCTAACTCGCCGTAAAGTTGCGATAATGCTCTGGGGTGACAGTCAAGTTAGTTATAAATAGATGTATTCACATTCGGAATACTCTGTCTATTATCACTACGCATGACCCGTTTCACTCAGTTTCAATTGACGACTATGTAGCAGTCTACTAACGAGACCACTTTAGAGCTTTATCATGACGTCATGGTTAATGATATCTAGACTTTCTTATTTTAAGTCGACTTATACGGGCTTAAAAGTTATCTTAATTGCTCAAAACAGTATCGCGACTAACTTATCTCGACGGCAATTATGCCACCATAGCAATCACAACCGCGCATTGTGTTGTAATACAAGAATGTTGTTGTATATTTATAGTCTGGATACATTCTATAACGCGAATTACACTGTTCAAAATTAATAGCGATTTCGATTATGTTTTAGTAAATGACTTTGTCTAGGTTAAGATAATAAATACAGTATTGTTTATTTTGTCATATTATTTATGTATGTTTTAAAATTATATTATTGCTTATGTATCACATTATTTATGTATGTTTTACCGCACACACCAGAATTCTATGGCCATGATAGTTCTAGCCAAGTTGCGAAGTTCTTGTATTTCACCCTTTCTGCTGCTGATGTTGACTTCCATTTAACAAATATCTTTCCATTTGTATACCAGGATTGGTCGACCTCGTCAGGTTTTGTTTTTTTGATTGAAGCAAGAACCTCCTTGTTTAATTTTGTGAGGTCTTCAAAAATTTATATACCGCTTCCTTTCAGTGATTTTCTGTTGGCCAAAACGTTCAGCTTTACTTGTCTATGAACACATTTTACGATCACTTTACGATTTCGTCCAGCTACAAAACGTCCAAGTCTGTGGGAAATATCTATTTCATTTTGCGTTAGGTTCATGTTCATGTTTCTGTTGAAAAGGGTCAGAACTGTTCTTGTAATCTGCATGGATGGTTCGTTTGGGTCATAATAAGGTAGTATTGTTTTTCTAATGTTGTTCTTTCTGCTGTATTGTTCATTTATAATTTCGTCTACTCGATGTCGCTCTTCTTCTAAATCTGTCTTTACTTTCATAGATGTGTTTTCCTTTCTAGTTAAGTCCTGTTTTAGTTTTTCTACTTCACGTTTCAGTTCTTCATTTTCCAGCACCTTACTATGAAGTTCACCCTCTAGTATATCAATTCTCTTGACTACTGTTGTCAGAAAGCTCTCTTTTAGTTCCTGAACTGTATCTTTTATTATACTTTTAATTAAGGAAGGAAGCATCGTCTTTCGTGAGAACATTGATTAATTTGTTGTTGATTTCTTTTAAGAAATATAAAAAGATCGGACAGGGAAAATAGCATTCAAGGAGGACAGTCAGCCACAAAACACAGAAACAAACATGGAAACAGACAAACAAGAAGGCAAAAGTAATAACAAAAGTAAACGACATCACAAACACAAATGGGTTGACAATAGGGCTACCGCCTTAGAACGGTCAGTGGCAAAGTAGGTCACTGGGGGTTTAAACCGGTTCTAGGGTGCACCAAACCTCACACTTACCCTACTGTCATCCCATTAAAACAGGACAGTGTAAATAAAGAAATCCCCGCCATGATCTAATCTTTAAGTTTTGATCGATATTCTGGTTTGTTTCCATTTTATCAGTTATGTTTAAGTTCATTTCTTATTCTTTACTCTCTTTTTTAACCTTTTCGTTTTTTTTGAGAGTTTCTTCTCATTTGATTTTGCGTTTGCAGATTTTACAAGGTTACTATTTTCAGCACTATCCGCATCGTGAAACACACTGCTGGTATCATGGCTTGTGTCTAAGGAGTTAACACTAGTACCCGTATGTTTTCGCTTGTTGTCCGACCTACTTTTTTTGAGCTGTGTAAATTTTGCTGCCTAAACAATCAGCATCAACTTCAGCGGATGTTTCTTTTTTTGTTCAGTATATTCTACAGGCCATCCTATCGCCGCTTGTGTCCGTGCTAACAGACACCATGCTGGAAATATCTTATTAGTTTTCAATAATTTCCTGTGACATTTATTTACTTAATACACTACGCACATGTAAGCCGAGATCTTTATACGATATCTAGTTTACGATCTTGGTATCTAACTGATAGAACAACATGTGCCATATTGTTAAGTCGTAGTTGTTCTATTAATCTACGCATGACAGTCTAACAAGCACTCGCGAACCTGTATTAACAAGAACTATCACTGAAGGTGAAGAATACCACCACTTATCTAAGTCAAACAAAGAGCCATGATTTTGTAATAAATAAGGCAATTCACAATGGATGATGTAGAGGGACATACGGTTATCAGTTGTTATGTGTATATGCAGTTTGGGAACAACGCATTAGAAACTGTTTGAGGAATGCAAGTAATAAATATGTGTTACGCGACGGGACGCGATGGGACGCGACGGAAAGCGGGGGTAGAAGACTCGTATTCATCGGAATCGTCGATATAAAACGATATAAAACGATAATATATTCACGCACGATTAATATACTGAGTTTAGCACGTTTTTTTACGAACTTATAGCGTAAACATATGAACATTAATATAATTGTGTGAAGATTTCCTTAGCATTTCTAAAAGTATGGTGGCATATTTCTGTCACTAGATACCTAGATAATTATTACGATTATTTCGAGATAGTAGCATGATTTTTTCGAGATAATAATGAATTTTCACGAAAATCTTATAAAATTTGTTAGATAAAAATATCTAAATGTCATAAACTTATGATGTTAAATGCCACGATAATGCCCTCTTCTGCCACCATGATAGTTTATTATAACGAATAGTTCGATACCCGTATCCGGTTGGGGGTAAAAGTCGTACCGTACAGTCCGTACTATAACGAAAACTATCGGAAATGGCAGGTGCTCTGGCATGGAGTTTATAACGGCTAAAAGTGATCAATGATATGTATAGTATTGTTTATATAATTTATGATAAAACAGATCTAAAAATAAATAGTTGATGTTATAGTATATATAAACAATGTTTCTATGTTGTAAACATTACAACACATTTCTCGTACCGTGCAGTACCGTCCAGCAACGTACATAATGTTCACCATTTATCATACCACTTACTTTTATAATATACATAGATGTAAAATTATTTAATACTATAAATTAAATATTACAAATAGACATAATGAATGAAAACAAACTCATTTGCATAGCATTAAGCCAAAAGTAACAAGGCAATATTCCCTACTGGTATTGGCCTGAAGGTTAAAGTTAATCATAGCAAAAACTTTCAAAATGCATGTGTGACCTTGAACTTGAGGGTAGGTATCTTTTTGTTGTTGGTTGCGACAAATTGTCTCATGGTGTAAACATATTTGTATATTAAAATTATTAGAATCAATGATAGATTAAAAATGTACAGCCCGGACACCAAATTATAGCAATAACCTTCGACGTGTAAATGTGACCTTGACCTTGATGGTAAGCATCTTGCCTTTGTCATAACACGTCTTCTCATTGAGGTGAACATATGTGTATAATATTATTGCAATCCAATGATAGACAAAGAATATATAGCCCGGACACGAAGTTATATCAATAACTTCATAGTATATTGAATTTAGCGACCTTGTTCTTAGTCGCGACACATCTTCTTATGATGGTAAACATTTGTTTATAATATTATTGAAATCCAATGATAAATAAAGAAGTTAAATAAATAAATAAATAAAGAAGTTATAGCCCGGACACGAAACTTTAAGCAATGACATTCAAAGTACATGTGTGACCTTAACCTTGAAGGGACCTGGCACTTAGTCACGACACATCGTCTCATGGTGGTGAACATTTGAGTATAATATTATTAGAATCCAATGACACCGGTAGGGGACTAATAATAGTATTAAATTAAAATTATGCAAATACAGAATTAAATATCCATAAAGCTTTAATTTTATTCTTAAAATCTGTCTGCCTGTCTGCCTGTCTGCCTGCCTGCCTATCCATAAAGTTTAATTTTATTCTTAAAAGTTGCAACTAAATCTCTCTGTCTGTCTGTCTGTCCATCTATTTGTAAAGTTATAACTGTTGTGGAACTTACGGTATTCTGTACACTACGCCAGGAACGACTTTTTATTGTCTTGTTTAATATTTTTTATATATTATATACTATATTTTATAATGATTGATATACATTATATATTATATACTATATTTTATAATGATTGATATACATATATATTATATACTATATGTTATAATGATTGATATACATATATATTATATACTATATGTTATAATGATTGATATACATATATATTATATACTATATGTTATAATGATTGATATACATATATATTATATACTATATTTTATAATGATTGATATACATTATATATTATATACTATATTTTATTATATACAATATTTTATAATGATTGATATACATTATATATTATATACTATATTTTATAATGATTGATATACATTATATATTATATACTATATTTTATAATGATTGATATACATTATATATTATATACTATATTTTATAATGATTGATATACATTATATATTATATACTATATTTTATAATGATTGATATACATTTGATCACCTTGATATTTTTACATCGTATGAAAAGAATAAATGGTAATCATTTTGGTTTTGATAAGGAAAAATCCGGTACGGTACGGCTTTTACCCCCAACCAGGTTATTTATAATCAGTCTATTTATAGATATCTAAACTGCCGCGAGACGATAGCTATTCAGAATTATGAAGAAACAGACGATTAACTAGCTAGTAACGAGAATGTTCATGATTATTAGTCAAAAGTATTACAAAAACAAAATGTCAAATGTTTAAGATAATTCTTATCGCGTTAACTATTGTGCTAACGTAATGACAGAAGTGGGCAGTATCGCAGCAAGTTATGTTAGATAAAATTGTTGAAAATTAAAGAGAAAAAGAAACATTATCGCGAAAAATACACGATAAATTATCTAGCTATCTCGTGGCAGAAATATGCCACCATACTTTAGATATGCTAGGAAATGTTGGGATATTAAAAAAATAGTGTGTTATTTTATTATTTTTTAAGAGAACTATCAGAACAACCTGCCATTCACCCTTTTGCCATTATCAAATCTCGCTCTCGTTTAAACCTTGAAACCGAAAGTAGATAGATGTGCGTTACTCAAAGATCAGAATCCTCGTGTTTCATAAATTATTTAAAGTAATTAACTTTACTTATTACACTTAAATAAGTAAGTCCCTGCATTTAAATTATATTTAACAAGTTGTATATAGATATATATATATATAACTTTCTTGTAAACAGGAACGGTTCATATTAATCTTTTCTACCAGTAGTTTGAGAGTCCAATACTGTGCATGCTGAGTTTTAAATTCACTACTTAACACAAGTATATAAATTCTCCTTTAAATAATGTTCATAGAAGTATATTCCACAAACGAATATGTATTGCAAAGAGTCATTTACTGTTGGTAATTGTTACAATTATTATGTAAAATAATTAACAGGACTCTGCAATATTTTGTTATTCCTACCACAGTATAATATTTCATAAATCATAGGACCTACATAGATATATATAGCTATGCCAAAAACAATTAATTGAACAGATGCTAATGTTGAGTTTATGGCAGGTTGTTTATTGCAATCAAAAAATAAAGGGTTTCTCCAATAGTAATAATGCGGTACCCCGTGGCTAATTGGCTGTCCAAAGCAGGATGTTTGTTTAGATCAAAGAGGCCATAAATCACAAACACTGGCTACCCGAGGTGTGTTGACATCATATATATACAGTATATATATTGTGCAATAATTTAGGTCGCATCATACCCCGCATTGCCCTGAAATAGGTGCCCATAATTATAAATACTAGCGACCTAACAAAAGGTCGCATGGTATCCATCATCTCCTTCTATCACAGTCCAAGAAATTACCTGGCCCATTAAATATAAATATGGGCGACCCATGTCAAAAGGTCGCATCATACCCCCGCATCGCCCAGTAAGAGGTGCCCATAATTATAAATACTAGCGACCTAACAAAAGGTCGCACGGTATCCCGCATCTCCTTCTAATATTATTATGTGCAAGTAATACCAGTCCGTTAACAACACATTACAGCCAGCTATAGAAAGCCAGTAACGAGAAATTAGGTTGAATTAACCGACAGTGCTGGTTTTCTTCTTTGATAATATATTTAGAAACTTTGGAGGACTCTGTGGCGGAGTCAACGAAAATTAAACGAAAATTCAAAATTATACCCTTTTACAGTCCACACATTATGCCTGGGCGTACCGGGATTCTCTGGTGTCCATATAGGCGGAGGGACTATAATCCTTAGAATTACACACACACACACAGGTAGCGCCGTGGTGTAATGGTTAGCACTGCGGCTTAGTAACCCAGGGATCGCGCGTTCAATCCAAGCCAGGACCGAATTTGGGTTAATTATCGAAATATTTCAAAAGTATTTCCTACCTTACCAGTCCTTCGGATGAGACTTAAAACCTAGGTCTGCTCGCTAAAATGCTTAGTGCAATACAGGCGAGGATAAATAAACGCTTATACACACACTGTAATATTTTAATTTTCAACTTTATGTATACATGTATTATGTATAACGTGGGAAAGCTGTTTGTAGTTATGTTATTAATATGAGCTGTCAGATATTGAATTTGCCGGTGTTAAATGTGGTGTTTATTTGTAATTATGATGATATTTTGAAACCGAAAGTAGGTAGCCTAATATTGTCGATGTTCCTGACGTTATTCGAAGATCATAATTATTGTGTTTCTTAAATTGATTTAAAAGTTCGTTTATCTGCAAGACAGATGGAATATGTGACATGAAATACATAATTTTGATTTAAATAACAAACAGGCATGTAACAGACTTCTTTTTTTTTTTGACAAATCCGACTGAACGTAATCTATTTGTAATGTGTTTAGTTTCACAAATTTTAATTTGTGCATCATGATGGAGAGGGTAAAAAAATAACTTAAGCTAACTGTTTTAATTTTCAATTTTATTTATGGTATACATTTGTGAAACTAATAACATTACAAATAGATTACGTTCAGTCGGATTTGTCAAAAAAAAAAAGAAGTCTGTTACATGCCTGTTTGGACAGCCAATTAGCCATGGGATATCGCATTATTACTATTGGAGAAACCCTTTATCTTTTGATTGCAATAAACAACATGCAAATAAAACCCGACATAAGCGACTGTTCAATTACTT
The DNA here is from genome assembly GCA_037043455.1 of Cyrtodaria siliqua. NCBI lineage: Eukaryota > Metazoa > Mollusca > Bivalvia > Adapedonta > Hiatellidae > Cyrtodaria > Cyrtodaria siliqua. The sequence continues at coordinate 33,723 of JAWPHD010003361.1, read as the reverse complement.
GTTTTTGGATTGGCTATATGTAGGTCCTATGATTTATGAATGAAATAAAAAATATTTTGCAGAGTTCTGTTAATTATTTTATCTATGCCGTAACAATTATCAACAGTAAAATACTTTTGCGATTCTTCTTCTTCATATTCGCTTGTGGAATATAATTTAGTGTAATAAGTAAAGTTAATTACTTTAAATAATTTATGAAACACGAGGATTCTGATCTTTGAGTAACGCACATCTACCTACTTTCGGTTTCAAGGTATCATTATAATGGCAATAAAAAAGCCATTTTACCCAGAAAAGGTCAATATTCTGACAGTTTATATTACTAACACAACTAGAAACTGCACTCGCATGATATTTTTGCATAATACGTTCTAAAATGTGTCTAAAACAAATAAACACTATATATTCACTATACAGAGTTAGTGTTGAGACACCCCGAACTCGAAATCTCGAGAAAAACGAGAGCGAGATTTGATAATGGCAAAATCGAGAATATAATAAAATACAACTTATTTCCTTATACATACGTATTGCTTTGACAGATTTAATGTTTGGCATTGACAAGAATTGCCCATTCTGACATTGTTTAAAACCCGCTTAGCTTGATGTGTTAAACAAGAGGCCCACGAGGGCCTGTGGATGCTCTAATGGCTAGCATGGCTCTTATAACATCAATGAAGCGAGTGACTGCCATTTATGTTTTATTGGAAGTTTCGGGCAAAAAACAGCTTTATGACTAAATCAAGGGCCATAACTAAAAAATCTGGTAAAACTTGGTAAAGATCAGTTGAAAAATAAAGGCCCTACCATATTAACGAGGCAAAATATAGCATTTTTAACTAAATCAAGAGCCATGACTCCTCTGTTACTGGTCCGACTGGTCCAACATAGAACTAAAAAAAAAATAAAATTAAATAATTAAAAAAATAATAAAAAAAAATAAAAAATAAATAAAATGAATGAAAATAAAAATTTAAAAAAAAAAAAAGGTAAAAAAAATAAAATAAATAAAAATAAAATAAATAAGAAAAAAAAGAAGAAAAAAAAGAAAAATTAAAAAAATGAATGAAAAAAAAAATTCAGTAAATTAAAAAAAAACATTTAAAAAAAAAAAAAGAAAAGAAAAAAGAAAGCCATAAAATCTGCTAAAGTTTGACTAAGATCAGATGCAAAATAATACATGAGAGTTCTGTGCAATGTGGTTCCAGAGAAAAATATTTTTTTCAGATTTTGCCTATACAAGCCTAAGTAAAACTGACCCCCAGGGTGGGGCCAAAGGTGATAAATGGGTCACCATTTGAACAAACTTGGTAGAAGACCATAAGGTTATAGCAAATGCAAAATATTTAACCTCTGGCTCTTGCAGTTTCAGAGAAGAAGATTTTTTAAGTTTTTCCCTATACACGTCTATGTAAAACATGTGACCCTTGGGGCGGGGTCAAATGGTGACCCGAGGGTCACCATTTGAACAAACTTGGTAAAGGACCATAAGCTTATAGCAAATGCAAAATATTAAACCTCTGGCTCTTGCAGTTCCAGAGAAGAAGATTTTTTTCAGTTTTTCCCTATACAAGCATTTATGAAAAACTGTGACCCTCGGGACGGGGCCAGATGAACCCTAGGGTCATCATTTGAACAAAATTGGTAAAGGACCATAAGCTTATAGCAACAGCAAAATATTAAACCTCTGGCTCTTGCAGTTTCAGAAAAGAAGATTTGTCAAATCTTTCCCTATACATGTCTATGTAAACATGTGACCCTTGGGGCAGGGCCAAATGTAACCCCAGTGTCACCATTTGAAAAAAATCAGTAAAGGAACATAAGCTTATAATAAATGTAAAATATCAAACCTCTGGCTCTTGTAGTTTCCGAGAACAAGATTTAAAAAAAAAATCCTATATAAGTCTATGTAAAGCTGTCACCCTCGGGGGACAAATTTGACCCCAGGGTCACCATTTAAACAAACTTAGTAGAGGACCATAAGCTGATGCTACATGTTATAATTGAGAGCTCTGTGCCATGTGGTTCCAGAAAAGAAGATTTTTTTTCAATTTTTCCCTATACAAGCCTATGTAAAACTGTGACCACCGGGGTGGGGCCAAATGTGACCCCTGGGTCACCATTTGAACAAACTTGGTAGAGGACCGCAAGCTTATAGCAAATGCAAAATATTAAACCTCTGGCTCTTGAAGTTTCAGAGAAGAAGAATTTTTAAATTTTTGCCTGTACATGTCTATGTAAAACATGTGACCCTTGGGGCGGGGCCAAATGTGAGCCTATTGTCACCATTTGTAAAAACTTGGTAAAGGACCATAAGCTTATAGTAAATGCAAAATATCAAACCTCTGACTGTTGTAGTTTCCGAGAAGAAGATTTTTTAAAAAAGAAATCCTATATAAGTCTATGTAAAACTGTGACCTCCGAGCCGGGACAAATTTGACCCCAGGGTCACCATTTGAACAAACTTAGTAGAGGACCATAAGCTGATGCTACATGTAATACATGAGAGCTCTGTGCCTTGTGGTTTCAGAGAAGAAGTTTTTTCCTATATGTCTATATGAAAATCATGCAAAACCTCAATATACAAACTTTGGACCGCCGGGGCACGGCCATTTTTGATTTTTGACCCCGGGGACTTTATTTGAACAAACTTGATAGTCTAGGCGTTGGCGATCATTTTAAAAGACAAACTGTTGAAATCTGTTTAGCGGTTCTGGAGAAGAAGATTTTTAAGGTTTCGATTATATATGGTAATGGCAGCCATCTTGGATGTAGCGCTGACCCAATTTTAACAAATCTAAAAAGCATGTATCTCAGGATCATCCATGCGATCATCCATGCTAGCAAAACTAGCCAAGCGGTTTCTGAGGAGAAGTCGTTTGAAGAAAAGTTAACAGACGACAGACGACGGACGACAGACAACACACCATCCCATAAGCTCTGCTGGCCCTTGGCCGGTAGAGCTAAAAAATGTATATATTTTTCTAAAATAAAAACGTTCACAATTTCGTTACATCTTAAAATTGGTATGAAATAATAAAAAAAAATAAACAGTTGACCCCTTTATTGCAGGTTCTCCGTCTATAAGAAAATGAAACATGGATAATCCTAAATTACCTCCTTTTTAATTGAAAAACGTTTGAAATTCAAGTTAACTATGTAATTCATCAAACGCATTTGTAGTTGTAATGCTAGTAAAACATCATGTCAAAATATTTTTAGCTGGTATATTTTAGAATTAGGAACAACGAAAGCTGCACTAATTGGAAGTACTTAACAAAGTCCTTTATACCCAGTTGTATAAGTGTTATAACTTATGTCTAAGAAAACACATCGACTTGAAAGCTTTATTAAACTATGTTCGTGCAATCAGAGCAGACTCGTTATTTTGCAGTTTAATCGGTACGGTATCTCTAATCAAGCGCGAAATACACGAAACAAAGAGAATATTATTGACATATTTCTAAGTGGGTACTTAGGAATTTTGACTAGTATACTTAAAAAATATCCTTACTACCAGTTGTATAATGGTATTATTTATTTATAATAAAAACATATCGACCTGAAAGCTTTTACATGTGTTCATGCGATCAGAGCAGGCGATTTAAACTCGTTCTGTTGCAGTCCAATCTTATCTCCAATCAAGCTTATTAGAAAATACACAAAACAATGAGAATAGTACTGCCATATTACAAAAACAGGAAAAACATTTTGAAAAGTATACCTATTCGGTAGTTTTCAAAAAAAAATGTAAAAAAGGAAGGAAATATTTACACATTATTTATGAAGGAAAGTGGCAACATCATGACGCAATATTATCAATGTCAGCACTGTAGATAGCGTAATCTCGTTTTTATTTATGAGAAAACAATATCGGAAAAAGAGTGCTACTTTCACATTTTCATCAATGAATAACATAGTCAAACACAAGATATAACAAGATTCCCACTAGGTTATGAGGACGCTCCACTCGTTTAAATGGCTTTCATACTTAAAACAGTTGAGAGGAAGCAATTGCGCACTCATTTTATCCGCAATTGAGCATCAGAAACGCACGGTGTTCTGTTCTGTTTTCTTTGATATCCAACTCGTACTCTTCTTAAAAAGGCAAATTCCTCCAATTTATGGTCATATGATATTTCAGTTAGTAGTAGAGGCGTCGGTTTCGCCCCACTTTGCATAACAATAGAAAGGGCGTGGCCTCATTTGCATAAAACAATCGGAAAACAGCGTCTATATTTAGAACTATGACATCAGCGTAAGTAGGACAAAAGGTCAATAATTCGAAAGTCACACTATTGCATCAGTCTCCTTAATCCTTTAGCTCACCCACGCGATAGGATGAGTGTCACAGGTTAATCCCTTTATTCAATCGACACTATTGAGAGACAGGATGTCTGGATATCTTTTATATGAAAAACCGCAAAGGGATTAGTGTCAAGATGTTCGAACAACAGGTATTGACATTTAGACTTATTCTGTGGACACTATAGGGACAGTTTGTCTGAGTTCCTTTAGTATAAAAACCGCAGAGGGAATTAGTGATAGGATGTTCAAACAAAGGTAATGACATTTAGACGTAATCCACGGTGTGCGATAGGATATGTCTTTTGTATGAAAAACCGCAAAGGGAATTAGCTTCAGGATTTTTGAACAAAAGGTATTGACACGGTGAACTGTCCTACGACCGTAATAGAAAAAGTGAATAAAGGACCGGAAACCCTCTATTATACCAACACATTGAAAACAAGTTTTGACATGTTAAGATTCTTACTTCTATAAATAGACATGACATGTGACATCTATAAATAGCACAAACGGACTAATCAGATTGGTGGATTGAAAGACCAATCAAATGTGAGCTTTTTAGATCATTACCGTTTGTGACGGTATATTTAATAAGGAAGACATGATCAAATGTAGATAATGGCTTACTTACCTGTTTATTACAATTCCATTTGAATATATTTATCTGTTAAAAAAACAACGCCAGATATATCCGTTCTTCTCACATATTGGCAAATATTCCAACGCTCACTGAAATAAGCCAATTTATAAAATTCGAGATATTTATATACATCCATGATCAGTTATAAATCGTTCTCTGCACATTTAAAGTTGAGTTCTTTATAACAAGTGAACAATTATACATGTTAGGACATGTATTGTGCTTAGTTTCTGACTTGACCTCGGATTAAAAAGTCGCATATAAACGGTTTCTATGGGAACTGGTGAGATTATTGATCTACAGGATTAAACTATTCGAGTAACGGATTAATTGTTAACATTGAAAAGGATTAAATTCAAAAGTACAGTACATAATAAATATATGTTAAACGAGTGTAAAACGTTATTTAAAAAACATTCATAAATAACAAGTTTTAAAAGAACTACGTTTGTTAATGATTTTCAGTAAAGCAAAATAAAACCCCAACTAATGCTTTACATATTTTTTAATGTAATACATAGCATATAAATCGACATTTATAACAACCGTATACTGGCTGTAATTTAAACACACCAACAACAACAGCACCACCAAACCCAACAACAACAACAACACCACCAACAACAACACAACCAACAACATTACCACCACCACCACTACCACCACCACCACCACCACCAACAACAACAACAACAATAACAGCAACAACAACAACTACACTAACACCACAAACAACAATACTACAATCCACAGCATCAACAACAATACTACCACCAACAACAACAACTAATCACAACACCAACAACAACAGCAACAACAACAACATCGAAACTGTAATATGTTATTTCATGTATGAAATACGTCTTGATTTTAACTCGGCTGAAACCATTTCTATAGAACGCTGAACATTTGTTTACTTTAAATAATAAATCGCCCGATTAACTGATTAAGTTTTGACCATTAGAGGATTAAATCGTGAATATTTGCTGTCAGTTATTTAGTCATGTTTATAAGTTATACATTACAGTTAAGGTCCAGCAACACCACCACCACCACCGCCGCCATCACCACCACCACCACCACCACCACCACCCACCACCACCACCAACACAACCAACACCACCACCATCACCACCACCCACCACCACCATACACACCACCACCAACACCACCGCCACCCACCACCACCACCACCACCACAACAACAACAACCACCATACACACCACCACCACCACCACCACCGATAACCACCGCCACCAACATCACACACCACCACCACCTTATGGCTATAATAGTAGTGCCATCTTTGAAAAATTGATAATGCGTCATTCAGCTGAACGGCGTCTAAATTATGACAGTTACAATCAATAGCACGGGGGAAGACTGGAAAAAAACCGATGTATTAATAGACGAAGACTCATGGTTACTAGCCTTGTTAAAAATCAAGTACAGACACGCTTAAATATCTACGAGTTGATTGGTCGATTTTAGATATCGTGGTATAACTAATACCAATTAACATAACGTACAGGTCAGTCTAAAACTGGCAATACGTATACCGATTTTTTACCCGTCTTTATTCTTTATTACCTCCCATATGGAGAGTATATGAACATGAGCACACAATATATACAAGAAAATAACAACATATGATTATGATTAGAAACATATATACATGTATTATACAAGAACGTTCTTATTACGGGGTGAGTAATAATAAGGTAATAGTAATAGTAATGATTAGGTATTTAATATTCAAAAATGCGCCAGTACATATACTAACAAACTGTAAATGAGCTTTTATTTATTCTCTTTATTTGCTATTTTAAAGAGATTAGTTAAATAATACACGTGCAAGAGTGCATTGGAACATGAAAGATGCATTAATAAGAAAGCATTTATCTTTCTGGTATTTTATGTAAATCTATATCACTCGAATTCGACTATATCAACAAAGATCACAAAGACGAGTTCGAGCGACCGGGACTGACCCTACGTACAAGATCCTGCTTCCGTGACCCTAGTCCGATACATTGCAAGATGTGTTACCACCATCATATTTTACTTGCAGAAGTTATATGATTTATTATTATATCTTTATATTCTCTAACTTAGGACATTTTTGAGATTTTACATAATTTATTTACAATAAACACAAAAATTTCCAAACTTATGAAAGGTAATAGCAAAACATATATCTGAATAAGACAAAAATGACTTGTTAAAAATGCATATACTTAACATATATCATGACATTTTACTACAAGTACGAGTACATATATATATATATAGTTGCAATTCAATTGCTGACTCTACTATTAATTTTTTATTCTAACACAGACTTCAATTAAACAATGACATAGATACCTATTTTTTTATTGAAGACATGAAATTTTGGTACCTGGACGGGCATATTTTTTACCTACAAGGTCTTTGATCAGATAAGATTGAAATTGACAGGTATTGGACGCCGCCTCTGGGGATACTATGAGGTAACGTAGGGTACTGGGGGTACTGTAGGAGTACTATGTGGTACTGTGGGGGATACTTTCGGGTACTGAGGGAGTACTGTGGGTACTGTGGGGTACAGTAGTGGTACTGTTGGAGTACTGTGGGGGTACTGGGCGTTCTGTGGGGTACTGTAGTGGTACTGTGGGGTACTGTATGGGTACTGTGGGAGGTACTGTGGGGATACTTTAGCGGTACTTTGGGGTACTGTAGGGGTATTGTGGGGTACTGGTGGTACTGGGGATTCTTGCGGATGACGGGAGGTGTACAGTACTGGTTCTACCCGGAAAACGTGGATGGTCTGTCTTCACCACAAACAAAAATCGACCGACCGTCATATATAACCTTATATGTGTTGAATAGGACGTAAAACACCATACAAACTGATTGTTTCTAATTAAGTATTATGATCAGTATATACAAAAACGTTTCAGTGTATCGTTTACTCTATTTTCTGTGTGTTGACATTATTGTTAAAGATTTCCTTTTGGTGGGATATACTTTTATTTACACTGTATTGTCAAGAAGGTTATTTTTGTCAAGCGAGGTTGTGTTCACATAACATCAATTTAAGTTAACCAATAGGTCGTATCGCCTACTGATCGTTCCAAGTCGCTTATCCTGTATTCACCTCTATTTATGTTTGTACATTGTCCCACTCATTGACTAAAGTATTTAATTTAATTTTTTATTTATTTAGTTTGTTGTACAGTTCTAACCTTCGGTGCAATTGCCTTTGAATGCTGTGGTTTATATAGGACTATTTTTCGCATTTTATGTATATATAGATGCAGAATATGCTGCTGACTAATAAATGGCTCATGTGGTGGGGCCTTATATGAACTCAGGGTTATCATTTTAATTTGTTTTTGTATCAGGCCTTAAGCTTATGCCATACGCAAAATATTAGACCTCTAGCACTTAAGTTTGCAGAGAAAACGATTTATTTTTTAAAATCTGATTTTTATTTAAAAGGGAGAGATAACTCTAACAAGAAAAGATATAACGTAAACGTTATATATGTGGACAGTTCTATGGGAGTGATCTTTTTGAAGGGGGTAGTTTTGCATATGCAATCCAAAGCTTCCATTCCATGTAAGCTACCTACCCATAAAGTTTCATTCCAATATCTCATTCCTACCTAAAGTAAAATATAGCAAATTATATGTATACGCATTTTTGAGAACTGTTTTTATGGCGAATTACTGGTAGAACGTGAAAACAACATGATTATTGCTTTATTATGTATAATTGTATATAGCAACAACTATTTCGAAAGTTTTTTAGTGATTCACATGTCAATGAATTGTTATTAATGATAAGACGAAATTAAGAAACATGTTTAGACACCACTGGATTGTTATTGTGTTGGAATATAGCATATATAGAAATCTTGTTATCGTTATACGAGTATCTCTGTATTCAAGATCGGATTCGATCAAAACTTTCATAGATTGTAGAGTTCAGCGTCTAGTTATGCAAGAACAGAAAGGTAGAGGGGCGATCTGGATCTGAACGCTATACCAATTGACAATATGCAAACATGGCAAGAACAACTCCCGTCGGGCGCTATTTCCCCCCATTTCTATTAATTTTTCCTGTACTTTGTTATTCATGGCATGTTCATCTTATTCAGATTTTGTCCGTTACACAAACTCCGCGCATTCAGCACTTTTAGTGCTTTGATCAATAACAGTGACCCTGACCTTGACCCCAAATGCAATCCCAAACTTGCTTTTCATATAAGCTACGTACACATCCATTTTCAGGTCAATATATCATTCCTAACTGACGTTATTGAGCGGAAACCATGTTTCTATGTTTAGTAATACTTAAATGTATCCAAAATTCTACAATGTATCCAAACTTACACACACCAAAATGGCGGACAATTCCTTCTTTTCAAGAAACCCGTAAATGTCCGGTAATCCTCGTCTATTTCCGTAAACGATTGCTGGACCAATACGATAAATTACTTTTGTACCTATTACTATATAACGAGTAAAACCTCGTATATTTCCGTAAAGAAATGCGAGACAATTGTAGACTTAGTCTAATGAATATACCATGGACTACGTATCTGTCCAGAAAACAGGCTGTCATGGATTTTTTCTTTCTGTACAATGTACTGCATAACATGGTACCAGTAAGAATTTGCCACCTGAGATGGTAGCGAAAAATTGTTTGGTGCATGGTCTATAGTCCAAATGTCCAAATAATCCAATGTCACTAGATGAGCACAATATTTTTTTTATGCTCCCCCGAAATTTTCGGGGAGCATATAGTCACCGCCTAGGCCCTCCTTCCATCCTTCCGTCCTTCCGTCCGTCCGTCCCACTTTTGTCCGGAGCATAGCTTCAAAAGTACTGACGGGACTATAATGAAATGTCACACAATGATAGAGGATAATGAGAGGAAGTGCAGAGTGTAATAGTCATAACTATGTCTTAATTCAAGTTAGAGTTATTGCCCTTTGTATTTTTATACTTAGAATTTTTTGTCCGGAGTGGGCAATGAGAGAAAGTGCAGAGTGTATGAAACGCAACTCTGTCGTGATTGCCCCTTGTAATTTTATACTTAGAATGTTTGTCCGGAGCATAACTTCAAAACTACTTATGGGACTGCAATGAAACTTCACAATGATAGAGGGCAATGAAAGAAAGTGCATAGTGTAAAAACCATAAGTCTGTCATCGTTCAAATTATAGTTATTGCCCTTTGTAATTGTATACCTGGAATTCCTGTCTGGAGCATAACTTCGAAACTACTTATGGGACTACAAATTGAAAACTGATGGGTGATACAAGGCCATATGATAAGTTGAGGATACATTTCTGGGAGCATCCATATGTTCTACCAATTTTCTTGTTTTATCCTCTTACACTAAATATTATTTCACAGCATCCAATATTTTGTAAATCCTCAATTAAAGGAACCATATACTTCATTTTAAATATTAATACGGAAACCAAATAACAACCCCAAAAGGCTGTATATATACTAACATAGAACATTTTAGATTAAAGAATGTTCTGTAACAATATACAAATCTCTTTATTAATATGTCTGTTATTAATAGCAACATATATAGCAGAAATTCCCGAACGGCGTTTCTTTTTTCCTTTAGTATACTCGTACACATTGAACCTAACGTTATACACCACTAATGTATGTTCTCCCCGTGCCATAAAACACGAAGTCTACGAAAAATATTTATTCTAAAAAAATATGGAGATAAGCCTCTTTATATTATTCAGTGCACAAACTGACTATTCTGCTTACGTCATAAGTATATGAAATACAATGTAAGAAGCTGTTATTACGTTGTCCCGCTTAATTCCATTAAGCACTTATATTAGTAGAATTTTATAACGGATATTTTAAAAACATGTTTTACTGAATAAAATGCGATAACCTGTTTAATATTGTCTATTTCTTTTTATTCATTTATTTATTTATTTTAATTTTACAATATGCAAACATTTTAAGCCGAAATTAGGGGTTTATTTCATGCCCCAGCCAACCCCGTTTTCGCTTCTTGGAAAAGGGGTTTGATGGGGTATGAAAGTTAATACTCGGACCACATAATGGAGAATCATATCTCTTACGGTTTTATAATATTTACCTACCATACAGCTATGTCGTTGTCTATGTAAAATACAGGTAGTTTGAGGCACGACTCCATCCACACCTCTGAAGACATCAAGCAATGCTGAATAAACAACCGATGTATGCTTATAAGTATATTGTATACCACACGTCCATGTTTAAAACTTACCAAAGAGAAGAATATCACGCAGATAGTCATTTTTCGTAACCACTGTATGTTTTCAAAAAAGCAATATATAAGGATTTGTTATCTAACTGTAATAAGGGCGCGAAGAATTGGCTAACTAATATAAGGTTTATCCTAAACAGTAACGGTTTTAATAATGTCTGGGATAATCCAATGAGTGTTAGTTTTAAACTATTTCCTTTAATATTTAAACAAAGACTAATAGATAGTTTCATGCAACAATGGAGATCTGATATAGAAGGCAGTAGAGTTTTAACGCTATATAAGGTGGTGAAAGAGAATTTTGATTTTGAAACATATCTAGAAACATTATGCTCCAAACAATTAAGAAGTTGTATAACAAGAATAAGATTATCCGCTCATTGTTTAAGAATAGAAACAGGGAGATACTCAAGAGGTAGAACAGAGAGAAACGAAAGAGTGTGCGAAATTTGTAACACAAACGCTATTGAAGACGAGTACCATTTTATTTTGATCTGTACTACTTACTCTAACATTAGAAACAAATATATTCCTAAATATTACACAACTAGACCAAGCATGTTTAAATTTGTAGAATTGTTGCAGTCATTAAACAAAAAGATTATTCTTAGTTTAAGTAAATTCATTTCCGATGCACTTGTATTACGGCTATCTACATCCATTTTAACAGACTAAAACAAAAAAAAAACTAAAAACACTAGATATCTTATTTTAGAACATCCTCGTTTATCATTGACATACCATAATATATGTATGTTTTTGATTGTTTAAATATGTATGAAACAAAACAAAAACTTAGTGATTATTTTGTTGTATTTGCAATGTTAATATCTGTCACGTGTGTGTATATTATAATTATCATATATTTGTAATGATGAAAAACTGTAATAGTTTAAGTCAATAAAAGTATCTATCTATCTATCTATGTTTTCAGAAATGTTTTCGTTTTCCTTTCGAATTATCTCGCTCTCGTCAGAAATCTCTTTTTTTTTGTATTCGGAAACTTAGTTTTACTTATGGAGGTGTGCTATTTAAGGTTGAGTCAATAGAAATATGATGTTTTTTATGCTTGATGCATGTCTTCAGAAACGTCGCCCGAAGGTGTGGATGGAGGCATAACTTATATCTAAAGACCGCGTCATAGCGCTATGGTAACCACAAGAGCTATGATTCCCAAAATTACCATGTAAGCTGCATGTTTCCAGTATTCATAATGACCCTGACTACAGAATTACCTTTATATAACAGAGCCTTTACGGAATATCGCAGAGCCGCAGGCGCTAATATTCTGTAATGGACCTGCAGGTGTCTTGTAACGAAGCCTTGCCAAAACTAACGATCTGGCATGGAAATGGTCATATCGGGGTCGATTCCGAAGTGGTCATTTTATAATCATGATTAATGTCGATATTTAGCACAATACTATTTAGCACAATAGGACTTTTGATAATAGTGCTAATAGAATATATTCTTGTTCTGGAACCAGTAATAGGTATTGGAAGGAAGACCGCGTCTGCGTACTAGGTGTTGAAAGAGGAATACCCCATCTGCGTACTAGGTGTTGAAAGAGGAATACCCCATCTGCGTACTAGGTGTTGAAAGAGGTATACCCCATCTGCGTACTAGGTGTTGCAAGAGGAATATCCCATCTGCGTACTAGGTGTTGAAAGAGGAATACCCCATCTGCGTACTAGGTGTTGAAAGAGGTATACCCCATCTGCGTACTAGGTGTTGAAAGAGGAATACCCCATCTGCGTACTAGGAGTTGAAAGGAATATCCCATCTGCGTACTAGGTCTCCGCGGTTCATCGAAAGTATTTTTGGAGGGTTCCATAACTCAATGATGCATTGTACGCAGATATTTGGAATATGCCAGAATAATTTCGTTCAAACTATTTGAGAAACTATTAAGCATATGATTTGCTTCAGTTCAAACTGTGTAAAAAAGTACCATAATACCACAAGCTTCGTTTTCCCCAGTAAATCGCGGACTTAAATTATTGTTTGCATTAAAGGGATACATCAGGGATTTTTTAGTGTTTTTTTGTTTTTGGGAGGGGTGTGGGATGGGGGTGGAGGGGTGGGGGTGGGGGGTGAGGGGTGATAAAATGTTCCAATTCATGATACAAAAATCACTCAATATAATAGTGATACCTCAGTTATGTTCAGGTCTAGCATTTGAATTCACCATATAGTTTGAATGATGCTTAATTAACCCCGGTGCGTAACGTAGGATAGCACATATGACCGTGTAGAATGTATTTCCTTGTAATTAAGGAATCATGTTTAGGCTCATTCATTATATTTTGGACTTTTATATATTTGTAAATTGTTAAGTCGGACACCTAGTAGTCCCCCTCGAAATCCTTGATTTACCCCCCACCCCACCCCCACCCCCACCCCCACTCCTTTTTATATTCTACAAACTAAACATCCGATTAGTTGGTCTTGTGAACGACTAATGTTTTGTACAAAGACTTGTTCTATAATACATTTATATGATTAGAAATATGATCAACAGTTTTTCATTAAAAAAAAACAAAAAAACATTAACTTAAAAGAATTTCATTTTAATATATATATTCAAACAAGCTTTATTACCGAGTGTTCTGAAAGACTTGAAAACATATAAGTTCAAAAAATGATCAAAATCGGATGACAAGCAAAGCAGATATATACGATCATATGAAGGTTCTTTTGAAACGGATATTTGAAACTATTAAGTAATAGTTTTAAACAACGGAATATTTAAAAAGTGAATTTCTTTGGATTCTGATAAAAAAATTTATTACAAGTTGATTACAGATTTCCAGATTACGAGCTTTCCTTAGTTTCCAAGCCGTTGGCAAGCTTTGATGTTCGCCAACCGCCATGTGGACAATTATTTCTTTCAAGACTATAATTAGTGTACACATTGAAGGATTTTTTTTTAATTTCCGAGGTATCATATGATTTAGTGACCTTGAAGGGTTTCACGGCAACTGAATTAGCATTTGTAGCATGGTCACTGACATGCTCCTTTGTATTTGCACAGGTGTAAATCATTTACTTGAAAATAACACCTGTCAGAATTGCTGGTGCACTTTAACTACACTTATCCATGTTATCGGAAGTCAGAGTATGCCAGACAGATGAAATGGACATGCTTCAAAACAAGTATGGTCTCATCTCGCTGGAAGATGTAAACATGTCGATGGGCTACGCAAAAAAAATAAATAAATGAAAACTCGAAGTTTTATGTAATTATATGCAAGCAGATTCAAAGTCAAAAGGATATTGGATAAATAAACTGAGTCACTTATTACAGTGCTTGATAAAACTTCATGATGGTCGTGTGTCCCTTTAAAATAGGCACGCTTCCATGAATATTGTTTACATATATGATACATAGTTTACATGACATGTAAGATACATAGTTTACATTACAGGTAAGATACATATGTAAGATACATAGTTTACATTACATGTAAGATACATAGTTTACATTACATGTAAGATACATAGTTTTCTTTACATATAAGATACATAGTTTACATTACATATAAGATACATAGTTTACATTACATATAAGATACATAGTTTACATTGCATGTAAGATACATAGTTCATATTACATATAATATACATAGTTTACATTACATGTAAGATACATAGTTTATATTACATATAATATACATAATTTACATTGCATGTAAGATACATAGTTTATATTACATATAAGATACATAGTTTATATTGCATGTGAGATACATAGTTTACATTACATATAAGATGCATAGTTTACATTGCATGTAAGATACATAGTTTACATTGCATGTAAGATACATAGTTTACATTGCATGTAAGATACATAGTTTACATTACATGTAAGATACATAGTTTACATTGCATGTGAGATACATAGTTTACATTACATGTAAAATACGTAGTTTACATTACATATAAGATACGTAGTTTACATTGCATGTAAGATACATAGTTTACATTACATATAAGATACATAGTTTACATTACATATAAGATACATAGTTTACATTGCATGTAAGATACATAGTTTACATTACATGTAAGATACATAGTTTACATTGCATGTAAGATACATAGTTTACATTACATATAAGATACATAGTTTACATTGCATGTAAGATACATAGCTTACATTACATGTAAGATACATAGTTTACATTGCATGTAAGATACATAGTTTACATTACATGTAAGATACATAGTTTACATTGCATGTGAGATACATAGTTTACATTACATGTACGATACGTAGTTTACATTACATATAAGATACGTAGTTTACATTGCATGTAAGATACATAGTTTACATTACATATAAGATACATAGTTTACATTACATATAAGATACATAGTTTACATTGCATGTAAGATACATAGTTTACATTGCATGTAAGATACATAGTTTACATTACATGTAAGATACATAGTTTACATTAAATGAAGCGTACCTTGCAAATGTCTTGTCTAGTTCCACTTCCATGCCTTCTTCTTCTTCGTCATATCCATCAATAGAGGAACTGTAATAAAGTAACTGAAATACAGAATACAGTCGAAAGTCGGTAACTCGAAGTCACGGGGATCATGTGAATTTGTTCGAAAAATCGCTGTGCTCGAGAAATCGAGCTGGTAACAAAAACATATCATCTGTCCGAACCTGAGTACCGTCCGAAAATGGTGCTACTTATGTACGCATTTAATCTTTCTCAGTATGTTACAGTTGATTACATGTTTGTTTAAACCGAATAACAATAATAATAAATGTAATTATTACCAGAAATATACAAGAAAGACTGCAAAAATGTGTTTGTTTTATCTTTAATAAGCATTTATTTAGAGAAATATTACAAATCATACAAACTGGAAGTCAGAAAAATAAGTTGAATATAATTGAATAGAATATTCAAACATCAAATTTGAATTTGCAAATTAGATAATAATAATATTGTGTTGAGTAGAGTTTATATGTATTATATAATCCATAGTATCAAATTCTCACATGAAGAACCTACCAGTAAATGAAGACGTATATAAGCAGTAGGTTTCTAACAATGAGGAACATAGGTGTTGAACGTAATATTTAACGTTACAATAATTTTCACTGAAATTATTGAAAACCTGTAAAACAGTTTTAAGCAGTACTTGACATAAGGACTCTTCTGCAACAAGGACTATCACAACCTGCATGCTATGGGGATGTGAACTTCGCAAGATCCTTGGTCTATAATAACTTTCATACAATCGTTATTAAACCTGTTAAAAAGTTTATCAAAGGAGGTTATGAACCTATCATTTGCAACGCACTGGATGTTTAGTGGTTGACCCATTTACAGTTCGGCACTATACATTATTCTGAATTTTTGTACTATCTTACTTACAAATGTAAATATTGTTTGCACAAAAAAAAAAAAAAAAAAATTTAAATAAATAAATAAATAAATAAATAAATAAATAAATAAATAAATCAATAATTCAATAATTCAATCAATCAATCAATTAATCAATCAATCAATCAATCAATCAATCAATCAATCAATCAATCAATCAATCAATCAATCAATCAATCAATCAATCAATCAATCAATCAATCAATAATAAATTAAATAAATAAATAAATAAATAAATAAATAAATAAATATAAATAAATAAATAATCAGGCCTTCGTCAAACGTATGCATTGAATTGAATAAAATGTTGATTAATGGTTCATTATATGTGTTTCAGATGCGCCCCATGGAGATGGGAAGGATACATAGACTCCTATGGTTCTTTGACGTGCTCGGAAGATAGACTCCTATGGACACACCGACGAAAATCAGTGAGAGGCGGCGGTGAGGTTTAAACACGAGTCCTCCGGTTTCCAGCCCACCGTGCTATCCACTGGGCCAGGCCAGCCCCAAGTACAAAATGCCTATATGTTAATTGTTTTAATGATCTGAGTCACAGTGTCTGATGACCTATTTATATAATGGACACTTACTCTAATGACGAGTTTCTGCGCTTCCTTGAGCTACAGGCGTTATTCGAAGCACCGTTGGTTTGTGACACTTCCGGCACAGCTGTAGCCATATTGGCGCTCGTCACAGACGCGACATCCATATTTCCGGGATCAGTTTTAGCGCATCCTTGGCTGGCTATCTGCTGTACATGCTGTAGGTCGTTACTTTCTGTGTTAATGTCAGTGTCATCGAGAATATTCGACAACAGCCAAGAACGTTGTCGTTCAAAATAACCTGAAAATATATGTGTAATGTATAATTAATTATTAGAATCTATCCGGTTCCTTTTTGTTATATTATTTTATTTCCTGTACTTTCTGATTTTGTACCAGCATAAACATCTATCTACTGTACTAAGTGTTCTGTCACTAATTGTTCATGTTAATTCTAAGCGACGGACATCTGTTGTACGATGATTTTGATTCCGACATGTCGATCGAACTTGACTTGGATGTAGAGCGGAACATAAATTGTATCACCGCCGAACGTAACTTGTATCGCCGCCGAACATAAATTGTATCGCCGTGGAACATAAATGTTATCGCAACGGAACATAAATTGTATCGCCGCGGAACACACATTGTATCGCCCTCCCAATTAAGTGCCCCCAGGAGCTGCTGCAATTTGTATACGGTATTATATAGCGGTAGAATAAAGTTTATTATTCGGCATATCTGTCGTCAAAGGATTCAACATGGACACCACCACTGTATATTCCATAGGATTAAAGTATAGCATTTGTGCTTTCCTTGCACTTTCCAGAATCGTATAATTTCCAACAACCTACCTTTAAATCAAAATACTAACATAAAAACACCAAAAATGCGTCGCGGTTTATATTTCAATTGTTTACCACACAATCAGCGCCCCGTGAATCAATAGTGGTGTCCGGTCACGGCGTTGAATTTCTATAAAATGTCATTTTGATACATGTGACAAAGTATCGTGTAATCGCTGACAATTTCTAAACGTTGACAGAGGTCAAAGACCCTGGTAGAGATTGACATTAGGTGTGACCAGGCCATTAGACAAACCCGCGACCTCCCGTATACGAGGCGGATTCTGTCCACTAAACTATCGCTGTGATGGCCCAAAATAATCTTAGACATAATAATAATTCACTCAGTACACTTTGCATTTTTTGAATTTCTAGAGTGGAACTGAAGTTCTCGTGCAAACTGTGTTTTAACTGAAAGAAGCAGAGAACATTTTATTCAGCTGTTATCACCATGTGTTAACCTGTAGGACAAAGAGACTTGTGTACTAACATAAAATACAAATCTTGATTTGAACAAAAAATATCGGACTAAGAATAATCGAAAATCAAATATGTTGCGTAATATACTGAGTATATAATATTGTATAATTTAATCATTACTTTTAAGGATGCCTCCCTTATAAAGCTTTGAGATTAATAACTTCTTCCTAATGATTTTACCTACCTGATTGTACAAAATAAAACCACATATATACAATCCATCATTATAAATAACAGCTCCGAAGATTTTTCCCCGTTTCCCCCCACTGTTTTAGTTTTACTTTTATTCTAACATCAAACACTAGCCCTAGTGCAACTGTAACCATCATGTTTCCAATCACAAATGGCTTAATCCCGTTAATTTTGAATTGCATAGTAGCGCCATTTTAAAACAATGTAAATATACTTAATAATTCCATGCCGTATTCAAAAGATTATTTCCTTATAGCCGTGTATGTCATTTTGAGACAAGCTGTTATTTTGAATCAGCCAACTTTTATAATTTAATAAAATAATGAAACACTGTTAAGATGAATGGGATTTACTCCAATACCGAATGAATTTGCTAAATATTGGGTCGTGGAATTTGCAGACTATAGCTGCGACTCTGACGATTCTATATCTGCCAGCAGAATACAATATGAGGACATCAGGAGTACATGTGCGGCGTATTGATGAAGTAGGGCATAGTATGGTATCTTTGACACAGGTATCTGATGCCTTAAACAGGTGCACATATTAACTGTTTTGGACTAGGAGCCAGCTGGGCCCCTTGCTTGCAAAAGTTAGGGTCCCAGCTTCAGAATCATTAGCCCAGAGTGTCGCATGTCACTTTATTCAGAGGGTTAAATTAAAGTATACTTACATATACGTATACTAACTAAATGCTACCAGTCTTTGGAAGAAAACTTTGTAAAATCTTTAGAGCTGATGAAGATATTTTTAATCAATAGAATTATTTATTTTAAAATAAACAAAGAAAAAATCAAACAAACAAATCTTTCATTCCCCAACACGAAGTTAGTTTATACTTGCAAGAGTCAAACTCAATATTCAGTTTTGTAACATTTAGAGCCAGACAGAAAAATAAGAATTATAAGACCAAGTTATCTATTTAATTATAAATAGTATTGTTAATGAGTTTTGTTATAAATGAACACAACTAGAATATGTAAATTATTGTAATAAAAGATTAAACAAGAAATATCACTAAAAGTGATAAATGCCCCCGAAGTGTCGTTTGACCTCTAAGTATGACCTTGACCTTCGAGCCATGGACCTGGATTTGTGCACGACACCTCATTTGGTTGTGGTGAGCACTTGTGCCAAGTTATTTGAAAATCCGTCCAGGCATGCAAAAGTTATTGACCGGACACGACTTGACCTTTGACCTCTAAATGTGACATTGACCTTGGGGCCACAGACCTGGATTTTGTACGCGACACATCGTCTTGTTGTGGTGAGCACTTGCGCCAAGTTATTTAAAAATCCGTCCATGAATGCCAGAGTAACTGACCGGACACAATTTGACTTTTGACCTCCAAGTGTGACCTTGACCTTGAAGACCTGGGTGTTGCGCGCGACACATTGTCTTGTTATGGTGATCACTTGTGCCAAGTAATTTAAAAATCCATGCAGGGTTTGTGACGTTACGGTCCGGACACGAAATTACGTACCTGTTTTTGACCTATGAACTTCAAGTGTGACCTTGACCTTTGAGGTACGGACCTGGGTTTTGCGCGCAACACATCGTCTTGTTATGGTGATCACTTGTGCCATGTTATTTAAAAATCCCTGCAGGGGTTGTGACGTTACGGTCCGGATACGAAATTGCGTACCTGTTTTTTTATGTTAACATACAGTTTTAAAATTAATGTATGAGACCTTTTCTATCAACATGATTATCTGCCATATAATTATTATTGATGATTTCTAAAAGCACCGCATTTTATTAATCAAAAGCGCCGCGTTTTAGAATATCCAAAAAGCGGAAGTGAAACCTAATGATTTCCCCTTCAAATTATAACACGAATTTATGATCATGTGTAAAATAAACACTACCATGTCTGTTTTACTGGTGATTTTATACCAGCAAATGTTACTTGTACTCATGCACATCTAATTTTACATTAACATTCGAAGCGCAAAGTACCGTAACATGCAGTTTTGTGGGAAACCGTACATCGCAACATCTCGAACATTTCCTTGTTTCCGCAGTGAACATTGGGGAAAAATAAAAACAAGCGTTTGTTTCGTTATTATTTTGTTAAGGGTTTGTCTATTTATTTCGGCCAAAAGTACGTAGTTCACGGGACCAAAGTTTGGTCGCCCAGACCATTTTTTACTCGCAACGGGCGACTGGGCGAGTACTAAATTGTGCCCCTGTAATAAACAATCAAACACTGACACTTGAACCTGACACAGGGTTATGACGCCTTAAACACTCACACTTGGATTTGACACTTGGATCTGACACAGGGTTATGACGTCTTAAACACTGACACTTGGATCTGAAACAGGGTTATGGCACTTTAAACACTGACACTTGGATCTGACCCAGGGATATGGCGTCTTAAACACAGACACTTTGATCTGGCACAGGCATATGACCCCTTAAACACTGACACTTGGATCTGACACAGGGATATTGCACATTAAACACTGACACTTGGATCTGACACAGGTTTATGGCGCCTTAAACACTGACACTTGGATCTGACATAGAGTCATGATGCCTTAAACACTGACACTTGGATCTAACACAAGGTTGACGCCTTAAACACTGACAATTGTATCTGACACAGGGTTATAACGCCTTAAACACTGGCACTTGGATCTGACCCAGGGATATGGCGCCTTAAACTCTGACACTTTGATCTGACACAGGCATATGACCCCTTAAACACTGACACTTGAATCTGACACAGGGTTATGATGCCTTAAACACAGACACTTGGAACTAACACAGGGGTATGGGCCGTATGGCGCCTCAAACACTGACACTTGGACCTGACACAGGGTTATGACGCCTTAAACACTCACACTTGGATCTGACACTTGGATCTGACACAGGGTTATGACGCCTGAAGCACTCACACTTGGAACTGAAACAGGGTTATGGCACTTTAAACACTGACACTTGGATCTGACCCAGGGATATGGCGTCTTAAACACAGACATTTCGATCTGGCACAGGCATATGACCCCTTAAACACTGACACTTGGATCTGACACAGGGATATGGCACATTAAACACTGGCACTTGGATCTGACACAGGTTTATGGCGCCATAAACACTGACACTTGGATCTGACATAGAGTTATGATGCCTTAAACACTGACACTTGAATCTAACACAAGGTTGACGCATTAAACACTGACAATTGTATCTGACACAGGGTTATAACGCCTTAAACACTGGCACTTGGATCTGACCCAGGGATATTGCGCCTTAAACTCTGACACTTGGATCTGACACAGGCATATGACCCCTTAAACACTGACACTTGGATCTGACACAGGGTTATGACGCCTTGAACATTGACACAAGGTTATGGCGCCTTAAACACTGACACAAGGATCTGACACAAGGTTATAATACTTATAATAATAAAGCTAACTTATTAAGACATAGCATTTACAAAAAAATACAAGTCTTGTTTACAAAATGGCCATCATCTATAAAACTACACAATGTTACAATAAATGCATATAGTGAAAGATAAAACAGTACATGCATCATTATATAACTTCAACCAGACAGACACATGTATTATACTTGTAATGTAAGGTTACAAAATACAATGGAGTTTCATTCTTTCATTAAAAGAAAGGATTTGTATTTACTCTTAAATGTAATCAAAGAATGTGAAGCTCTTATGTCAACGGGAATCATGTTCCAAACTACAATTCCTTAATATCCAAAAGTACGTTTAAGAATATTTGTTCTAGGTTTTAAATGAGCTATATCCTGCCTAATAGCAGATCTTAAGTTATAAGTTATGACGCCTTAAACACTGACACTTGGATCTGACACAAGGTTGACACCTTAACACTGACATTTGTATCTGACACAGGGTTATGACGACTTAAACACTGACACTTGTATCTGACCCAGGGATATGGCGCCTTAAACACTGTCACTTGGATCTGACACAGGCATATGACCCCTTAAACAATGAGCCCTGTCACAGGGATATGATGCCTCCAATCAATATATATATAAGCCCTGATACAGAGATATGATGCCTTCATTCAATATATAAGCCCTTAAGCCCTAATACAGGGATGTGATGGCCTCAATCAATATATAATCCCTGATACAGAGATGTGATGCCTTCAATCAATATATAAGCCCTTAAGCCCTGATACAGGGATGTGATGCCCTCAATCAATATATAATCCCTGACACAGGGACCTGATGCCTTCAATCAATATATAAGCCCTTAAGCACTGATACAGGGATGTGATGCCCTCAATCAATATATAAGCCCTGACACAGGGATATGATGCCTTCAATCAATATATAAGTCCTGACACAGGGACATGATGCCTTCAATCAATATATAAGTCCTGACACAGGGATCTGATGCCTTCAATCAATATATAAGCCCTGATACAGATATATATGATGCCTTCAATTGATATATAAGTCCTGACACAGGGACATGATGCCTTCAATCAATATATAAGTCCTGACACAGGGACATGATGCCTTCAATCAATATATAAGTCCTGACACAGGGACATGATGCCTTCAATCAATATATAAGCCCTGATACAGATATATATGATGCCTTCAATTGATATATAAGCCCTGACACAGGGATATGATGCTTTCAATTAATATATAAGTCCTGACACAGGGATCTGATGACTTCAATCAATATATAAGCCCTGATACAGGGATATGATGCCTTCAATCAATATATAAGCCCTGACACAGGGATATGATGCCTGCAATCAATATATAAGCCCTTACACAGGGATATGATGCCTTCAATCAATATATAAGCCCTTACACAGGGATATGATGCCTGCAATCAATATATAAGCCCTTACACAGGGATATGATGCCTGCAATCAATATATAAGCCCTTACACAGGGATATGATGCCTTCAATCAATATATAAGCCCTTACACAGGGATATGATGCCTGAAATCAATATATAAGCCCTGACACAGGGATCTGATGCCTTCAATCAATATATAAGCCCTGACACAGGGATATGATGCCTGCAATCAATATATAAGCCCTTACACAGGGATATGATGCCTTCAATCAATATATAAGCCCTGACACAGGGATATGATGCCTGCAATCAATATATAAGCCCTGACACAAGGATCTGATGCCTTCAATCAATATATAAGCCCTTACACAGGGATATGATGCCTGCAATCAATATATAAGCCCTTACACAGGGATATGATGCCTTCAATCAATATATAAGCCCTGACACAGGGATATGATGCCTGCAATCAATATATAAGCCCTTACACAGGGATATGTTGCCTTCAATCAATATATAAGCCCTTACACAGGGATATGATGCCTTCAATCAATATATAAGCCCTGACACAGGGATCTGATGCCTTCAATCAATATATAAGCCCTGACACAGAGATATGATGCCTTCAATCAATATATAAGCCCTGACACAGGGATATGATGCCTTCAATCAATATATAAGCCCTGACACAGAGATATGATGCCTTCAATCGATATATAAGCCCTGACACAGGGACATGATGCCTTCAATCAATATATAAGCCCTGACACAGGGATATGATGCCTTCAATCAATATATAGGCCCTGACACAGAGATATGATGCCTTCAATCGATATATAAGCCCTGATACAGAGATATGATGCCTTCAATCAATATATAAGCCCTGATACAGGATATGATGCCTTCAATCAATGTATAAGCCCTGATACAGAGATATGATGCCTTCAATCAATATAAAAGCCCTGATACAGAGATATGATGCCTTCAATCGATATATAAGCCATGATAGAGGGATATGATGCCTTCAATCAATATGTAAGCCCTGATACAGGGATCTGATGCATTCAATCAATATATAAGCACTGATACAGGGATCTGATGCCATTTATCAATATATTAGCACAGACACAGGGATCTGCTGCCTTCAATCAATATGTAAGCCCTAAAACAAGGATATCATGCCTTCAATCAATATATAACTTCTGACACAGGAATCTGGCACCTTCAATCAATGTATATGCCCTGACACAGGGATCTGATGTCTTCAATCAATATTTAATCCCTGATACAGGAATATGATGTATATGCCCTTACACAGGGATCTGATGTTTTCAATCAATATATAAGTCCTGGACACAGGATTATGATGCTTTCAGTCAATATATAAGCCAGAACACAGGGATCTGATGCCTTCACTCAATATATAAAGCCCTGACACAGGGATCTGATGCATTCAATCAATATATAAGCCCTGATACAGTGATCTGATGTTGTCAATCAACAAATAAGCCCTAACACGGGGATCTGATGCCTTCAATCAATATATAAGCCCTTATACAGGAATCTGATGTTGTCAATCAATAAATAAGCTCTGACACAGGGATATAAAGCCTTCAATCAACATATAAGTCCTGACACAGGGATCTGATGCCTTCAATCAGCATATAAGCCCAGATACAGGGATCTTATGCCTTCAATCAATATCTAAACCCTGACACAGGGATCTGATATTGTCAATACATATCATAAACACTGACACAAGGATATGATGCCTACAATCAATATATAAGCCCTGACACAGGGATATGACGTCTACAGTCAATATATAAGCCCTGACACAGGGATTTGACGTCTACAGTCAAAATATAAGCCCTGACACAGGGATATGATGCCTACAATCAATATATAAGCCCTGACACAGGGATCTGACGTCTACAGTCAATATATAAGCCCTGACACAGGGATCTGACGTCTACAGTCAATATATAAGCCCTGACACAGGGATATGATGCCTACAATCAATATATAAACCCTGACACAGAGATATAATGCCTTCAATCTATATATAAGCTCTGACACAGGCATGTTATGCCTTCAATAAATATATAAGCCCCGACACAGGGATATGACGCCTTCAATCAATATATAAGCCCTGATACAGTGATCTGATGTTGTCAATCAACAAATAAGCCCTAACACGGGGATCTGATGCCTTCAATCAATATATAAGCCCTTATACAGGAATCTGATGTTGTCAATCAATAAATAAGCTCTGACACAGGGATATAAAGCCTTCAATCAACATATAAGTCCTGACACAGGGATCTGATGCCTTCAATCAGCATATAAGCCCAGATACAGGGATCTTATGCCTTCAATCAATATCTAAACCCTGACACAGGGATCTGATATTGTCAATACATATCATAAACACTGACACAAGGATATGATGCCTACAATCAATATATAAGCCCTGACACAGGGATATGACGTCTACAGTCAATATATAAGCCCTTGACACAGGGATTTGACGTCTACAGTCAAAAAATAAGCCCTGACACAGGGGATATGATGCCTACAATCAATATATAAGCCCTGACACAGGGATCTGACGTCTACAGTCAATATATAAGCCCTGACACCGGGATCTGACGTCTACAGTCAATATATAAGCCCTGACACAGGGATATGATGCCTACAATCAATATATAAACCCTGACACAGAGATATAATGCCTTCAATCTATATATAGGCTCTGACACAGGGATTTTATGCCTTCAATAAATATATAAGCCCCGACACAGGGATATGACGCCTTCAATCAATATATAAGCCCTGACACAGGGATATGATGCCTTCAATCAATATATAAGTCCTGACACAGGGACATGATGCCTTCAATCAATATATAAGCCCCGACACAGTGATATGATGCCTTCAATCAATATATAAGCCCTGACACAGGGATATGATGCCTTAAATCAATATATAAGACCTGGCACAGGGATCTGATGCCTTCAATCAATATAGAAGTCCTGATACAGAGGGATCTGATGCCTGCAATCCATAAATAAGCTCTGACACAGGGATCAGATGCCTTCAATTAATATAAACTTACAATATTATATACCTATTGTAAGCTATTCGTTTCTAAGGTACTTCTTGATTGACTTCCTGGGTAGAACGAGTACTAAGCAATGCAGATAAAGTGTCTTGCTCAGGGACAGGGATATGATGCCTTCAATAAATATATAAGCCCTGACACTTGGATCTGATGCCTTCAATCAATATATAAGCCCTAAAATAGGGATATGATGCCTTCAATAAATAAATAAATAAATAAGCCCTGACACTTGGATCTGATGCCTTCAATCAATATATAAGCCCTGACACAGGGATCTGATGCCTTCAATTAATATATAAGCCCTGACACAAGGATCTGATGCCTTCAATCAATATATAAGCTCTGACACAGGGATATGATGCCTTCAATTAATATATAAGCCCTGACACAAGGATCTGATGCCTTCAATCAATATATAAGCCCTGACACAGGGATATGATGCCTTCAATTAATATATAAGCCCTGACACAGGGATCTGATGCCTTCAATCAATATATAAGCTCTGACACAGAGATATGATGCCTTCAATCAATATATGAGACCTAACACAGGGATAATATTCCTTCCTTCAATCATTATATAGGCTCTGACACAGGGATCTGATGGCTTCAATCAATATATAAGCCCTGACACCTGGATCTGATGCTTTCAATCAATGTGTAGGTACATTGATATGATGCCTTCAATGAATATATAAGTTCTGACACAGGGATATAAAGCCTTCAGTCAATATAAAAGCCCTGACACAGGGATATAAAGCCTTCAATCAATATATAAGCCCTGACACAGGGATCTGATGCCTTGAAACAATATATAAGCCCTGACACAGGGATATGATGCCTTGAAACAATATATAAGCCCTGACACAGGGATATGATGCCTTCAATCAATATATAAGCCCTGACACAGGGATCTGATGCCTTCAATCAATATATAAGCTCTGACACAGAGATATGATGCCTTCAATCAATATATGAGACCTAACACAGGGATAATATTCCTTCCTTCAATCATTATATAGGCTCTGACACAGGGATCTGATGGCTTCAATCAATATATAAGCCCTGACACCTGGATCTGATGCTTTCAATCAATGTGTAGGTACATTGATATGATGCCTTCAATGAATATATAAGTTCTGACACAGGGATATAAAGCCTTCAGTCAATATAAAAGCCCTGACACAGGGATATAAAGCCTTCAATCAATATATAAGCCCTGACACAGGGATCTGATGCCTTGAAACAATATATAAGCCCTGACACAGGGATATGATGCCTTGAAACAATATATAAGCCCTGACACAGGGATATGATGCCTTCAATCAATATATAAGCCCTGACACAGGGATCTGATGCCTTCAATCAATATATAAGACCTGACACAGAGATCTGATGCCTTGAAACAATATATAAGCCCTGACACAGAGATATGATGCCTTGAAACAATATATAAGCCCTGACACAGGGACATGATGCCTTGAATCAATATATAAGTTCAGACACAGGGATATAAAGCCTTCAGTCAATATAAAAGCCCTGACACAGGGATATAAAGCCTTCAGTCAATATAAAAGCCCTGACACAGGGATATAAAGCCTTCAGTCAATATCTAAGCCCTGACACAGGGATATAAAGCCTTCAGTCAATATATAAGCCCTGACACAGGAACATGATGCCTTGAATCAATATATAAGTTCAGACACAGGGATATAAAGCCTTCAGTCAATATAAAAGCCCTGACACAGGGATATAAAGCCTTCAGTCAATATAAAAGCCCTGACACAGGGATATAAAGCCTTCAGTCAATATAAAAGCCCTGACACAGGGATATAAAGCCTTCAGTCAATATATAAGCCCTGACACAGGGATATAAAGCCTTCAATCAATATATAAGCCCTGACACAGGGACATGATGCCTTGAATCAATATATAAGTTCAGACACAGGGATATAAAGCCTTCAGTCAATATAAAAGCCCTGACACAGGGATATAAAGCCTTCAGTCAATATAAAAGCCCTGACACAGGGATATAAAGCCTTCAGTCAATATATAAGCCCTGACACAGGGATATAAAGCCTTCAGTCAATATAAAAGCCCTGACACAGGGATATAAAGCCTTCAGTCAATATAAAAGCCCTGACACAGGGATATAAAGCCTTCAGTCAATATAAAAGCCCTGACACAGGGATATAAAGCCTTCAGTCAATATAAAAGCCCTGACACAGGGATATAAAGCCTTCAGTCAATATAAAAGCCCTGACACAGGGATATAAAGCCTTCAGTCAATATAAAGCCCTGACACAGGGATATAAAGCCTTCAGTCAATATATAAGCCCTGACACAGGGATATAAAGCCTTCAGTCAATATATAAGCCCTGACACAGGGACATGATGCCTTGAATCAATATATAAGTTCAGACACAGGGATATAAAGCCTTCAGTCAATATAAAAGCCCTGACACAGGGATATAAAGCCTTCAGTCAATATAAAAGCCCTGACACAGGGATATAAAGCCTTCAGTCAATATATAAGCCCTGACACAGGGATATAAAGCCTTCAGTCAATATAAAAGCCCTGACACAGGGATATAAAGCCTTCAGTCAATATAAAAGCCCTGACACAGGGATATAAAGCCTTCAGTCAATATAAAAGCCCTGACACAGGGATATAAAGCCTTCAGTCAATATAAAAGCCCTGACACAGGGATATAAAGCCTTCAGTCAATATAAAAGCCCTGACACAGGGATATAAAGCCTTCAGTCAATATAAAAGCCCTGACACAGGGATATAAAGCCTTCAGTCAATATAAAAGCCCTGACACAGGGATATAAAGCCTTCAGTCAATATATAAGCCCTGATACAGGGATATAAAGCCTTCAGTCAATATAAAAGCCCTGACACAGGGATATAAAGCCTTCAGTCAATATATAAGTCCTGACACAGGGATATAAAGCCTTCAGTCAATATATAAGCCCTGACACAGGGATATAAAGCCTTCAGTCAATATAAAAGCCCTGACACAGGGATATAAAGCCTTCAGTCAATATATAAGCCCTGACACAGGGATATAAAGCCTTCAGTCAATATATAAGCCCTGACACAGGGACATGATGCCTTGAATCAATATATAAGTTCAGACACAGGGATATAAAGCCTTCAGTCAATATAAAAGCCCTGACACAGGGATATAAAGCCTTCAGTCAATATAAAAGCCCTGACACAGGGATATAAAGCCTTCAGTCAATATATAAGCTCTGACACAGGGATGTTATGCCTTCAATAAATATATAAGCACCGACACAGGGATATGACGCCTTCAATCAATATATAAGCCCTGATACAGTGATCTGATGTTGTCAATCAACAAATAAGCCCTAACACGGGGATCTGATGCCTTCAATCAATATATAAGCCCTTATACAGGAATCTGATGTTGTCAATCAATAAATAAGCTCTGACACAGGGATATAAAGCCTTCAATCAACATATAAGTCCTGACACAGGGATCTGATGCCTTCAATCAGCATATAAGCCCAGATACAGGGATCTTATGCCTTCAATCAATATCTAAACCCTGACACAGGGATCTGATATTGTCAATACATATCATAAACACTGACACAAGGATATGATGCCTACAATCAATATATAAGCCCTGACACAGGGATATGACGTCTACAGTCAATATATAAGCCCTGACACAGGGATTTGACGTCTACAGTCAAAAAATAAGCCCTGACACAGGGATATGATGCCTACAATCAATATATAAGCCCTGACACAGGGATCTGACGTCTACAGTCAATATATAAGCCCTGACACCGGGATCTGACGACTACAGTCAATATATAAGCCCTGACACAGGGATATGATGCCTACAATCAATATATAAACCCTGACACAGAGATATAATGCCTTCAATCTATATATAGGCTCTGACACAGGGATTTTATGCCTTCAATAAATATATAAGCCCCGACACAGGGATATGACGCCTTCAATCAATATATAAGCCCTGACACAGGGATATGATGCCTTCAATCAATATATAAGTCCTGACACAGGGACATGATGCCTTCAATCAATATATAAGCCCCGACACAGTGATATGATGCCTTCAATCAATATATAAGCCCTGACACAGGGATATGATGCCTTAAATCAATATATAAGACCTGGCACAGGGATCTGATGCCTTCAATCAATATAGAAGTCCTGATACAGAGGGATCTGATGCCTGCAATCCATAAATAAGCTCTGACACAGGGATCAGATGCCTTCAATTAATATAAACTTACAATATTATATACCTATTGTAAGCTATTCGTTTCTAAGGTACTTCTTGATTGACTTCCTGGGTAGAACGAGTACTAAGCAATGCAGATAAAGTGTCTTGCTCAGGGACAGGGATATGATGCCTTCAATAAATATATAAGCCCTGACACTTGGATCTGATGCCTTCAATCAATATATAAGCCCTAAAATAGGGATATGATGCCTTCAATAAATAAATAAATAAATAAGCCCTGACACTTGGATCTGATGCCTTCAATCAATATATAAGCCCTGACACAGGGATCTGATGCCTTCAATTAATATATAAGCCCTGACACAAGGATCTGATGCCTTCAATCAATATATAAGCTCTGACACAGGGATATGATGCCTTCAATTAATATATAAGCCCTGACACAAGGATCTGATGCCTTCAATCAATATATAAGCCCTGACACAGGGATATGATGCCTTCAATCAATATTTAAGCCGTGACACAGGGATATGATGCCTTCAATTAATATATAAGCCCTGACACAAGGATCTGATGCCTTCAATCAATATATAAGCCCTGACACAGGGATATGATGCCTTCAATTAATATATAAGCCCTGACACAGGGATCTGATGCCTTCAATCAATATATAAGCTCTGACACAGAGATATGATGCCTTCAATCAATATATGAGACCTAACACAGGGATAATATTCCTTCCTTCAATCATTATATAGGCTCTGACACAGGGATCTGATGGCTTCAAACAATATATAAGCCCTGACACCTGGATCTGATGCTTTCAATCAATGTGTAGGTACATTGATATGATGCCTTCAATGAATATATAAGTTCTGACACAGGGATATAAAGCCTTCAGTCAATATAAAAGCCCTGACACAGGGATATAAAGCCTTCAATCAATATATAAGCCCTGACACAGGGATCTGATGCCTTGAAACAATATATAAGCCCTGACACAGGGATATGATGCCTTGAAACAATATATAAGCCCTGACACAGGGATATGATGCCTTCAATCAATATATAAGCCCTGACACAGGGATCTGATGCCTTCAATCAATATATAAGCTCTGACACAGAGATATGATGCCTTCAATCAATATATGAGACCTAACACAGGGATAATATTCCTTCCTTCAATCATTATATAGGCTCTGACACAGGGATCTGATGGCTTCAATCAATATATAAGCCCTGACACCTGGATCTGATGCTTTCAATCAATGTGTAGGTACATTGATATGATGCCTTCAATGAATATATAAGTTCTGACACAGGGATATAAAGCCTTCAGTCAATATAAAAGCCCTGACACAGGGATATAAAGCCTTCAATCAATATATAAGCCCTGACACAGGGATCTGATGCCTTGAAACAATATATAAGCCCTGACACAGGGATATGATGCCTTGAAACAATATATAAGCCCTGACACAGGGATATGATGCCTTCAATCAATATATAAGCCCTGACACAGGGATCTGATGCCTTCAATCAATATATAAGACCTGACACAGAGATCTGATGCCTTGAAACAATATATAAGCCCTGACACAGAGATATGATGCCTTGAAACAATATATAAGCCCTGACACAGGGACATGATGCCTTGAATCAATATATAAGTTCAGACACAGGGATATAAAGCCTTCAGTCAATATAAAAGCCCTGACACAGGGATATAAAGCCTTCAGTCAATATAAAAGCCCTGACACAGGGATATAAAGCCTTCAGTCAATATATAAGCCCTGACACAGGGATATAAAGCCTTCAGTCAATATATAAGCCCTGACACAGGGACATGATGCCTTGAATCAATATATAAGTTCAGACACAGGGATATAAAGCCTTCAGTCAATATAAAAGCCCTGACACAGGGATATAAAGCCTTCAGTCAATATAAAAGCCCTGACACAGGGATATAAAGCCTTCAGTCAATATAAAAGCCCTGACACAGGGATATAAAGCCTTCAGTCAATATATAAGCCCTGACACAGGGATATAAAGCCTTCAATCAATATATAAGCCCTGACACAGGGACATGATGCCTTGAATCAATATATAAGTTCAGACACAGGGATATAAAGCCTTCAGTCAATATAAAAGCCCTGACACAGGGATATAAAGCCTTCAGTCAATATAAAAGCCCTGACACAGGGATATAAAGCCTTCAGTCAATATATAAGCCCTGACACAGGGATATAAAGCCTTCAGTCAATATAAAAGCCCTGACACAGGGATATAAAGCCTTCAGTCAATATAAAAGCCCTGACACAGGGATATAAAGCCTTCAGTCAATATAAAAGCCCTGACACAGGGATATAAAGCCTTCAGTCAATATAAAAGCCCTGACACAGGGATATAAAGCCTTCAGTCAATATAAAAGCCCTGACACAGGGATATAAAGCCTTCAGTCAATATAAAGCCCTGACACAGGGATATAAAGCCTTCAGTCAATATATAAGCCCTGACACAGGGATATAAAGCCTTCAGTCAATATATAAGCCCTGACACAGGGACATGATGCCTTGAATCAATATATAAGTTCAGACACAGGGATATAAAGCCTTCAGTCAATATAAAAGCCCTGACACAGGGATATAAAGCCTTCAGTCAATATAAAAGCCCTGACACAGGGATATAAAGCCTTCAGTCAATATATAAGCCCTGACACAGGGATATAAAGCCTTCAGTCAATATAAAAGCCCTGACACAGGGATATAAAGCCTTCAGTCAATATAAAAGCCCTGACACAGGGATATAAAGCCTTCAGT
>JAWPHD010003360.1:0-220415 GCA_037043455.1 Cyrtodaria siliqua | reverse complement strand
ATCCCCACTTGGATGGGGATGTTCCCCGAACAACTTCTTATGGGGTGTATGTGTCTCAACTTATTCGTTTTTCAAGAGCTTGTACTCGAGTTGAGGACTTAATATTCGTAATCTTTGTATAACTAAAAAGCTACTCAATCAGGGTTACCGTTACCATAAACTTCGCAAAACATTTGCAACATTTTATTATCGTAACCCTGATGTTCTTTCCAAATATAAAAGTAATGTAAGAACTCTTCTGCGACAAGAACTATCACAAACTGACTTCAATGGTGAAGTGATTTATAAACTTCGTAAGATTCTTGGTTATGATCACTTTCATACTATATGTGTTAAACTTGTTAAAAAGTTTATCAAAAGAGGTTATGACCCTATCATTTTGCAACGTACTTCATGCTTGGTGGTGGACCCTTTTACAGTTCGCCACTATGTTTTCTTCTCTTTAATCGTACGATGACCGGACAGGTTGTGGACCCTATGATGACGCCTACCTAGGGACGGTGGCGTTTAATGTTTGTCTATGATCTTTCTTGTCGTGTCCTTAATGTTTTTTTCTCTTGTTGCTCTGGCTTCTGCCAAGTCATTGAGTACCTTCATTATGGCTTTCTAGGCTATGGTTTTTATGTATTGAATTTACACGAGCATATTTGTGTTTTACTTATTGATTATGCCTTGTAGTTTAGAGATTAGATCATGGCGGGGATTTCTTTATTTACACTGTCACGTTTCAATGGGATGACAGTAGGGTAAGTGTGAGGTTTGGTGCACCCTGGAACCGGTTTAAACCCCCAGTGACCTACTTTGCCACTGACCGTTCCAAGGCGGTAGCAATATTGTCAACCCTTTTATGTTTGTGATGTCGTTTGGATTTATTATTACTTTTGCCTTCTTGTTTGTCTGTTTGCGTGTTTGTTTCTGTGTTTTGTGGTTGACTGTCCTCCTTGAATGCTACTTTCCCTGTCCGATCTTTTTATATTTATTTATATACAAAACCAACACTGGAGGACTCTATGAACTGTTCCACAACATTGCATCCGATACCGACATAACAACCTTAGACTGGCATTAAGTCAACTTGATGGTGACACTAACTGAAATATAAGTCAAAGTGTTCGAGAGAATAAAACAAAATAAGCCTTGATATGTGATAGAGATCCAACTATAATTAAGCAGCATCAGCAACCACACCAGTATGTATAAAAACAACAGCCACTGTAATGAAGACATTATTGTACGCAAACTAAATACATGTAAAGTGGATTGCTAAACAAAAACCATTGGATGTTTTATAAACAATATTTTATTAGCAGCAACAGTGAACAGTAGCATGTTAAAATTAGCTGAAATCAACAAACTGTTGAATTATACTTATCAGCAGTAAGAAAATATATTGCCTAAACACTTCACTTACATGGTTAACATCATAAAAACAATTTCACGTACAGCCTGAAGAGTAAATAATAGAATCAGAAGCTAAAAACGATGATAACAACAACAGGCCAACATTATAGCTTGATACATATCTTCATCAACTAGAAGGTGGAAAACAAATTATTGTTATATAAATGGTTTTCGTAATCGTACTTAAATAATATATGCATTATCAGCCGCACATTGAAATTGACATTATCCGAATAATGACAACAGAAAAGTTATTGATTTAAATTGTGTTCTCATTTTTATAGCTCTGCTACATAAATGATTAATGGGACACAATTCAATCACAAGTCTCTAACAAGCATACATGTTTTCTAAAAGATTCAAATATCCTTGTTCGCCTTGAAAAAAGTGCTTTTTTTTGGCAGGACACGAGGTAAACAGTTTTTGAACCTGAATTAGTCTTCAGCGATTTATTTACCTGCGGATCATGAGTAAAATAAATTCTAATTTGACTCACTGCTATTTACAGTTTTAATCGTGTTTCCAGAGACTGACTCAATTTTTTTAATTTATTTATTTATTTTTTGTTTTCATTTTTACCAAGGAGTAAGTATACTTACTCCCTGTTCTTATGCAAATTGACTCACTGGGTTGAAAATGTAGACATAACACTGTAGTATTACACACAGGATATTGTTTGCTTTGAGACCAATTAAACTTCCTATTGTGAACTGTTTCCAATAATGACAACAACAAAATGAAAAGGTCTGAACATGCTATGTGTGTTATAATCATGTAATGTGAATCCGCTATCGTATCAATATAAACTATGGTCCTCGTTATTTGACGGAAAGGCCCGAGGATATCCGATATATATATGTGTTATAATCATGTAATCACTGGGGGTAAACCCGGTATCAGCGCAAATGGATTCTCGACGAAAACCAGTTACGGTTGCTGAACGAAAAGTCAATACTGCCTGTATTATGTAGTTACGAGGCATAACAATGCCATTGTATAAATCTGCTACGGTGTCCTGACGATTGCAATTCTAATGTCACGGTTTTTCCCTTACAGTTTCACGGATATTCTATAACAATTGCAGGGTTATCTAATGGAGGAAAGCGTAGGTTTGAGTGTGTGATGGAGGTTTCTTTTGAGGAAGGATCTTCCATATGCATAAAAGAAATATATGTTAGTACATCGATGGACTATGAAAGTGATGAGTCTACCTTACACACAGCAATCGAGTTTAGTCAAACTTACTTTTTCTACGTAGCATTGCATTTGTTTAATCATTAATATTAATTATAAAAATAGTATAAGGCAAATTGTTTTTTGCATATTAATAACAGCTGATTATATTTCATCAGTAATATATTCAAACCCATGGTAGAATAACGAAGAAAAGTTGAACAACAAACATTGTATTTAAATTATATGCAAGTAGGTTTAAAGTCAAAATGATACTGGATTAATAAATCGTAAGGCTTATTTTAATGCTCAACCCAGGGCTAGAGGGCATAAACGGTAGCAAGCATTTTTCACTACCATTCATGAACAATCTCGATCAAACCTAGACTGCAACATTTTTTTATTTATCGTGTTCGGCGATTTCCAAATTTCTCATTTCATGCTTTCTCCCTTTAACGAGTACACCAGTGAATACACACGCGTGTATGTTGACATTTACACTACAATAGCAAACATATGGAATACATAAAAACAATAAAATAAAAATAATATTATGTGTATGACAGATATGTGAATATTTAGTAGCGTCACAATAGTCTTTGACACTAGTGTGATGATCGTCGCCCAGTTCTACACCTTAATAATATCCAGTTGACATTTGTTGATCACCATGAACATCTAGGTTTAACGCTTAGTCATAATGGAAAATGGCACGAGCACATCAAAAATATAGTTGCGTCCGCAACAAAGGTATTAGGATTAATGCGAATGCTTAAATCTAAAGTATCTCGAAGAACTCTTAATCAGATTTATTTATCCTATATGCGTCCAATCTTTGAGTATGTTTCCATTACATGGGACGGTTGTACCTTATACGAAAAATATACTTTGGAAAAATTACAATATGAAGCAGCCCGCATAGTAACTGGACTAACGCGTTCTGTATCCATACACCGTTTATTAGCTGAAATGGGATGGATTTCCCTTTCCGATAAGAGAAAACTGCAGAAGCTTATTACAGTATACAAAGTTAATATGGAACAACTCCAAACTATAATTCAAATATGTTCCCACAATTGGTAGGACAAGTGAGCTCTTACAACCTTCGAAATAGTGATAATTATGCAACTACTGCTCGTGGAACTGAAATATTCAATAACTCGTTTGTACCTTCATCTCTTGGAACAATTACCAATAGATATACGCAATTTAAGAATCTATCTCGATTTTCAAGAGGAAACTTTGAAGTTCTGTTTTTTCCAGCTCAAAAGTTCCACTACTTAACTGGCCAACGATTATTTGCTGCTTTACATGCCCGAATACGAAATTATTGCAGTTACCTTAATAATGATCTTTATTTAAATCCTTTACGAAAATCATTCAATTGTGATTGTGGCTCTGCAGTAGAAGACGCTGAACACTTTTTTTCAACTGGAACTTATTTCGTACACAACGGCTTCGTTTCAGTCAACTCGTAAATTTCACCCATTACATTTAAATACAATACTGTTTGGTTGCAAACACTTGTCGGATGACGATAATCGAATTATCTTCGAAGCAGTGCAAATATAACATGAGAAACACAGAGGTTTGCCTAGATTTAGATTTACTTTTGCAACTCATGCTGATTGACTCTCTTCTTTGGAACTTGACACAATCTCTATACTTCTACTTTATTTCTTTCTTTTTTTTCACTAGTTCCTAGTTTTTCTTTCTCACTACCTTTTCTCTAATCATGATATTATGTTCAAGTTATGTATATTTACCTATGTAATTGTCTAACTTTGTGTGTATACTATTTTGTCGGGAAGGGCATTAACTAATGTTGTTAGAACTTGTAGCCCAACCCTTTTGCGATTATATATTGGCAATAAAATATGTTTAAATCACCAGTGTGTACTAGCCTAGACCAACCTACACAAGCCGCATGAATTTATGTTTGAAAATCCGTATTGGCTTTTATTAATAACATCATTTGGTGATATCACCTATTGGAAGAGGCGCTATACGACAACCCATAATGATGTTTGTGTTAATCATGTTAATAGTATTACATTGTACTTCTAACAGTAGGCAGCTAAGTGTACGCACGTAGACTCATAAAGTTGGTATGAATCACACTATGTATCGTTTCCGTATATATATGTTAAATGGAATAGTTTTATTATTAATCCGTAATTTGATTCAACTGTCTATGTTACTGCGTTTGTCCCGTCCCTATGACTTTCAGTACAATGTCTAACCGCGTATGTACATGATGAAAACCACAGAGGATAATGTTTACATCTGATAGTTAGACTCGGAAAAGAGAAAAATGTAACCGTTACATTAACAATGTTGTCGTCAAGACGCCGTAACACTTTCAGGGAGAAACTGTGACATGCATTTATTTTAAACAAATTATTTTTAACCCTATGACAAACAATAAGAACTAATTATTATTTTCCACTGATTTGTATACATGTTTTGATAAAGCATAATGTATTAAAGGGCTAAACGTTTTGAAGATTTTAAGAATTCTTTCATTTTATATAAATTGATGTATTGAAACTATGCAAACCACTATTATTAAACATAATTAGTTAACTCATATTAGCGTATAAGGATGTATTTCGCGTGAAAAACTCTCTGAAAAGCAAAATGCTTACCATTTTCATTTAAAATCCACGTTTGTAAACAAACATCGTTGAGAATCATTGACTATTCGTGGCGAAACCGATACCACTGCCGAGAAGCAACCGTGACTAGTTTTCGTCGGGAATCCATTTGCGCTGATACCAGGTATACACCCAGTGGTAATGTGAATCCTCTATCGTATCAATATACGTTATGGTTGTCGTTATTTGACGGAAGTGCTCGAAGATATCCGACGCGTTCAAGAGTAAAGCCTTAGTATCACCCGGTTTAAGAAATCAATATTTTTAGGTTGACTAGGTGGCGTCTGCTATTGGGCGTGGCGCTGTGTCGATGTTGGTGTCTATGGCTGCGTGTTCGATCCGTTGGTACATTGTAAGTGGTTGGCACAACATTTTCTCCACATATAACTTACATATTTTGGGAATCCGAACTTATATATATAGACACAATATAAACGGCTTTAACCAGCCAGGCTAAACCCCAAAACTGTATGGTAGAATTAAGAGGTACCAACAGCTTATTCATTTTACGCATATTCCATCACGTGAATGTTAAGAACCCGCTAATAAATCTTTACTTTTTATCGGCATTACGTCATTAATATATGACCTGAATACCTTGATAATGCGTTGATAAACAGCTTTGTAGAGTAATTTTGCCGTTATTTGGCGGATAGCTTCATTAATCGAAACATTATATGAAACCACGTTTGAAGATGCACACAATGCCTTTTACAATTGTTAATAAATAACTGATAACATGATCAACCCTTTTAACATTAAAGTGTGCAAAACTGTTTACTCAGTTATTTATGCAAATAGCGGATCTTATATGAGTGATTTTTTAAAACGAGTTGAATAGTTATATGATGCGAATATGTAAGCAACTTTCTAGGTCAACGCATCCAGTTGGAAACATTATTGTAGACCTATCTAAGCGTCAGGTATATATATATATGTATAGAGGTATAAGTGTGTTAATCGAGACGTGTATAAGAAGGAATATGCAGATCAAACTGATGTGTTGTATACAGGTAAATCGCTTTATTTTTGTCATTATTGGTTGTTGTATAATGCTTTAAATTTGGTTTTAATAATAAAATATAAGGCGAGTAAGCGGGTTTGATATTTGTTAAAATAACCCC
Organism: Cyrtodaria siliqua; assembly: GCA_037043455.1. Taxonomy (NCBI): domain Eukaryota; kingdom Metazoa; phylum Mollusca; class Bivalvia; order Adapedonta; family Hiatellidae; genus Cyrtodaria; species Cyrtodaria siliqua. The sequence goes on along the minus strand of JAWPHD010003360.1, from coordinate 214,060 downwards.
CTCCTTTACTATAGTCACACTATATGTATCAGTAGAAAGCTCATCATTTTTCCAGTTTAAAGGGATTGTAGGAAAACGAAAAGCCTTATGGGTGTCAAAACAAGAATAAAACCAACAAAATATATTTCAGTTTTCTATTCAATTTACATATGTACATAACTAGGCCCCATGATCCTCAATATTTGCATATTGTTAATGCAACATTTAGGTCTAGAAAACTATACGACTCGGCTAGGTTTTGTTGTATAAATTATTAATATTTCACAATAGGATGCAGTAACACTCGTATACAGTCTTCCTGTGTGATCGAAGTATGCTTCATTTCAATTATATATACAAACACTCCATTTAAAACAATATTCATGATTTAGCCTCACAAACCATCTGAGTCTTCGAGTTTTCCTGGCAAAACATTTTATAAACAATAAGCCGGAGGTAACATGCGGTCTAAATTAATTTCATATGGAACTGAAGCACATTATAAAGATTTTCATTTGTATTCGGATTGACACCAAACACCGTTCCAGGTCGCCTCCAGTTCCTTTAAAGTGAAACTGATTCTCGATTAAACGATCTAAGTGCAATTTGTATTGTTTGACCCTCAACAGTACCAGACTATGAAATCAGTATTGTAGTCCTGCTTTAAAGAGAGTACATCAGACTTTTTCCAGATATTTTTTTATTATAATACGAAAACCATGGCATATCAATCAACATATGATGATAGCATGGTCGGGTGGGGGAGGACCATGGCATATCAATCAACATATGGTGATAGCATGGGCTGGTGGGGGAGGACCATAGCATATCAATCCACATATGGTGATAGCATAGGTGGGTGGTGGAGGACCATGGCATATTAATCAACATATGGTGATAGCATGGGTGGGTGGTGGAGGACCATGGCATATCAATCAACATATGGTGATAGCATGGGTGGGTGGGGGACGACCATGGCATATCAATCAACATATGGTGATAGCATTGGTGGGTGGGGGAGGACCATGGCATATCAATCAACATATGGTGATAGCATGGGTGGGTGGGGAAGGAGCATGGCATATCAATCAACATATGATGATAGCATGGTTGGGTGGGGGAGGACCATGGCATATCAATCAACATATGATGATAGCATGGTTGGGTGGGGGAGGACAATATTGTAATCAACACTGTTATATAAACAGTCATCATATTAGTGTTTCTGCAATGCTCGTTATTTTTTAGATTTCTTGGTGGCTGTTGTGCGTGTTTGGGACGCCTTTGTTGACGCAGAAGAAACAACCATTCATATTACAGAAGCCGAGAATAAAACTTCCTGTAAAGTTACTCTTGGTGTACATTCTGGCGCATCAAGGTATGTTAAACAGACAGAGTGTCAGCAGATGGAATGCTTTTACCTTTTAAGCCTTTGTGTCGGTGTTTGAATGCGTTTAGCGTCATTTATTAGCACATTTTATGCTATGTATGACGGTCGACTTGTTAGTGGTGGAGACAGACCACTCACTTATTCCTGGGTAGAACAAGCACTGTATACCTCTTTTATATTACAAAGAACAAGATCTTTACCAACCACATGTTTAGAATTTGTATATTATTAAAGACACCGCCATAACTGACTGTCTGCAAGCGGTACCCTCCCCTCATGGCATTACCACACCCCCGCCCCAATATGTTAATGTGTGGGTTTGTATGTGTGTGGGTGGGCGGGCAGGGAGGGAGGGATGGAGGGAGGTAGGGTGGATGGATGGATGGGTGGATTGATGGATGGATAGATGGGAGGGGGAATGTGTGTATGTGTGTGTGTGTGTGTGTGTGCGTGTGCGTGTGTGTGTTTTATACAGGTACAATATACATACATGGTCACGTAGCAGTACTGTAGGTAAACTTAATATAGTGTTATAAGTTATAAGCTATCAGTAGTTTAATTACTTACAGTTCCTTTGGCGACTTTGAATCTGCGCTATAGGTAACACTATTTGTTATGATGTACTGCGTGTACTGTTTTGATGAAACCCACGTGCAATTAAATATTTTGACTACAAATTAATTTTAATTTACGGAAATCTGTTACGTTGAACAGGAAATCATGTCATTAAAAAAACCTCGATCTTGTTAAATTGTTCACACTGAAGTATTAGTTAATGGTTATTGCTTTAAAACTTTTTTTGGATGAAAATAAAGAGAAAAATTAAAAAAAAGATTTTCTTGCATGGGACCTCACTTAGCCGAGGTCTTATCTTATCTCACTTAGATATTGTCAAATTGAAGTGGCCGTACTGTATAAAACAAACTGCTTGCATTTTTATCAGTCTTTTGCTGATGAACTCATATTAAAACGACTTAAGATATATAATTGCCTGCAAACAGTACCGATCATTTTGATTTTTAACTCTGCTGATTTAAAAAACAAAGTAAAAAGATAAAGCATGATGGTCGTTTGTCGTCCGTCCGTAATTAAATGTTAACGTTAAATGAACGTGTATTTATAAATGTGTTTAAAGTCAAGGCGATATTTTGTCAACTTTTGGGATGGTGCCACTTGAAATTTAGATACATTGCAGTGTCCCTATATATTTGTTATTATGTCCGTGATTACAAACAGAATATGAAAGGAGAAATTTGGAAATAGCCAAAACGATAAATGTAAACAATATTGCAATCTCGGTTTTGATTGAGACTTTGCATACACAGTAGTGAAAAATGCTAGCTGCCTTTCAATCCCTCTAGACCGGGTTGAGCAGAACTCAATAATTAAAACGTCCAAGAGGCTATTTTAAAAAGCAGACAAAATAGCCTACGGGAGATTAAACAATACTCAGAGCCGCTAAAGGTTGGAGTAGTGGAACCACCTATTCGAAATTAAAGTAATATAACGCAGTATTTGAGAATATACCCCGATATATGTATATAAATATCGGAATCAGCAATCTCCAAAGATCGGATTGAATAACAGTCAGGGGCGTAGCTATGTTATTGCAACTTGTTTTTAAATCCAATGTATTTTGCCCACACGTTTGTATTCTTTTTAAGAACATTGCTTAAACTAACGTATAAAGGGTTAATTAAAGAAAGAAGTTTTAGCTAAATACTCAGTATTATGGCATTTGCATGTAAACATGTGTGATATTCTTGTTTTGTAAATTCGTATTTAGAATATAAAATCTTAAATTAAAGGCTGCCCATTTCGTTATTCCAGGGAAGCCTTCAATTCCATTCAACCTCTCCCCCGGTGATTTACGTTTGTTTTCGATTGGCTCGGAAATGCGCAGAGCGCTTCAGTTGTTCGCAGCAATTCCGATAGTAAACAAATAAGACTGGAAAATGTCCGTAATCTATTGTACAATTGTTCTATTGAATATTATCAGAAACATTAAAAATCCGACCTCTTCAGTCCACCGTTTTTTAACGATTACAGATATGAACATGAGTCGTAAAGAATTGTCTTTTCATGGTACTTTTTATGACTGAGTACAGTTTATAAGATATAGGTAGAGCCTCTTAAACATAGTTCACATTTTATTTCATCTACAGCGTCAGCCCTACAATCGAGAAAAACGACCTGGCACTTCTGTTACTCCTCGGATTTGCCGGATTTTCACTGGTTATTGCCGGACTATACAAAAAAATACGGAAATACATATTTCACGATGAGCACAACTTTGATACGATCTTTGACGCAGGGGGTCGTGTGAGCCTCAGTCTTACCGGCAGTTACTGTGACGTCACAACTTCTGTGGCCAACCGACTTCCTTCAGACTGCCACTCTCACCAGCAAGGTAAGTTACAAGAAAAATCTATTCACAGAGTTATCGTTCCTTGCTCGTCCCCACATACAACCTCTGCCTACTTCTCAGCAATTCACAAGAATCTTGTAAAACAATGAAAATGAAAAATTACTTGGTGACACTCATTTATTTCTGACTCAAATTTATATGAAAGGTTTTAACTTAAAAAAGATCTGTATTGTGATTACAGTTAATTTTGCTCAAAATGATACTGAGGTAGAACAAAGTTCATATTCGGCATATCCTCATACAACATGCTACTAGCCCTCGAATTCTTCTTCATTTCCATGTATTACCTGACAACCTTAAACCTCTGATATCGTCACAGTTGGCAAATATCATGCCCATCAAAATGGCACTAATTTTCTAATGTATCTGTGAATTATTAATATTACAGTCAGGTCTCGGAGGACTTCTGTGGATGGCGATGGGTGGTTTCATCTGCATTCATTGCTTTCCTTTACTCTCTATATTCCTAAAATCAAGGGCTCCAGGTGCAAAAACGTTCCCGCAGGTAAGTAATTGCTGACACGTTTTCACATCTGTTAAATTGTTGAAACGTTCCTACAGCTAAGTAGTCGCTGAAATATTTCCACAGCTGTTAAATTGCTTAAACATTCACGTAATTGCTGAAAAGTTCTCGCAGCTGAGCCATTGGCTTAAACAAATTTCCCGTTTAAGTAATTTTTAAATGTTCAGCTAAGCAGTTTAAAATTTACCTCAGCTAAGTAAATGAATAAACGTTCCATCAGCTGAGTAATTGCTTAAACGTTCCCACAGCTAAGTAATTGCTAAAAATGTCTCCTCAGCTAAGTAATTGCTAAAAACGTTCCCATAGCTAAGTAAGATGCTTAAACGTTCCATATCTAAGTAATTGCCTAAAAGTTCTATCAGCCAAGTAATTTCTTTAACGTTCCAACAGCTAAGTGATTTCTTAAACGTCCCCATAGATATTAAGTACTTGCTTAAATGTTCAGTCAGCTAAGTTAGCTGATTAAATGTTCCCTATAGCTAAGAAAAAATAGTAGATCATGGACCTTTGGAAACGACCGAGCACGACACAAAGTAACTGCCACAGCGTTAAGTGTGTTTTTAAACGTCCCCCCAACCACGATAAGTCAAGTGCTCTAAACGTTCCGTCAGCTCAAGTTATTGATTAAATGTTCCCTATAGGCGAAGTAACTGCCACATCGTTCACTCACCTAAGTAATGGCTTGAACCGTTCACATTGCTATATGATTGCTTCAATGTTTCCTAAGCTCAATAATTGCTTAAACCGTACCGACTAACTAAGTAATTGTTTAAAGTTCCCATATTTTAGTAATTGCTGAAATGTCCGCAAAGCTAATTGATTGCTAAATTGGTAATTGAATTGACATCTATGCGGTTTCCAGCTCACCTTAGTCACTTTAAACAGTTTTATAGATAAAGCTTTTTGATAAGAGTTTTATATATTTCAGATAGCACATGCAAGATTTGGAAAAGTTGCGCACATAATGTTCTGTATAGTTGCCCTGGCTGCCAGCATTGTAGTTTCCACAAGTATAATGTTGGCCGGGAGGTCAGCAATCAAGGTTCTCAGCAAAGACTCCAACAACGAGTTCATCTATCTTCTTATCACCGTCTTGTTCGGCTCATACTGCATGGTTGGCGGTCTCGGCACAACCTTCTACATTTCCTACTTCAACACTGCCGTCACCTTTATTTCCATATCCGTGTACATCCTGTACACTAGCTTTTATGCTTCAACAGACGTTGAAAGCACAGCGTCAATAAAAGCCATGTACACGGCTGCTACCTGTATAAATGGCCCGGAAGGCAACTATGGAAATTCATACCTTACCTTCTGGTCGACTCCCGGTATAATATACGGCGTCATAATCCTCTTAATGTTTACATCGGTTAATTTCTGCGACCAGGCCAATTGGCAAAGCCGAATTGCAGCGAAACCATCACAGGGCTTACTTGGATTCTTTATTGCTGCCTATATGTGGGTTGCCATACCCACGGCACTGTCTCTCACTGCCACACTGACATATTTTTCAATGAGCTACCAGAACGGATCACATCTTCTGTCGGAAGTGGAAATCGACGACGGTAAGAAGATTATTAGCTTTCTTGTTGATGACATTATTTCATACTGTGTTAGTAGGGAATTTTGTTTTCTAATGCTAATTCAAACTGAGTCTCTCACCTGATGATATTCGCAAAAATGGAGCAAATGGGGATCATCACTTGGGAAACTCCAAGTGATGACCCATAGGCTATTTTCCCAAGGGTGGGGACAGACCCCGGGGCCGATGCAGGTTGGATGGTTGTATCCGTCTGTTCATGCCTAGTAAGTATAAACATGGCTATATGGTGGGGATTGTGATAGCTAAAAAAAGGCGATTTGAAAATGCTTAAACATTGGCGCCTTTAATAAGTACCCGTACCACACTAGACGAATGATGACAATGGCAATACATTTTCAGATACGTAACCTAAAATCGTAATAAAGCATACTAAATATTTTCTTATTTATTGTATATCTAATATAAATATAATCTCAGGTTTATCCGTGAGACGATTTTATTAAATATTAAATTAAGACCAGTGTAATGAAAATTATTCAACCATGTTGGGTGGGTGTGTGGGTGAACAAAACTGTTTCGTTCAATTCTAATTAATTTTATGACCGTTCAACTTAGGCCTGGCAAATAAATATGTTTATTTAGGGTAACCCGACCCTACCTATTTGTTCTGGTGAAACCTAGTAATGTTTTCCAATTTACAAGAAAATCAAGGTTGTTTTGGGTATAAAATGCTATGTTCCTATACATATATATATATATATATCCGTACCTACCATTCCTACTTTTTTCTAAAATGTAGAGCCCTGACTAAACACACATATATATATTGTTTGGACTTATTACGGAATTTTAGCTCACCTATAGACTTCAAACTTCGAAATTCAGAATTCAGCATTCAGAAGTACAACAAAATGTAAAACGAAGTGGGATTGTCACCCTTCTGTGTCTGGGTTTGAGTAGGTTCCAGTGGGAGAGGTAGTGTGGAAGGGCGCGCGCCTATGCAATTCCTTGAACGAATACCCACTAACCTCGAATTGCGTACATCCTTCATAAAACTGGATCAATACCCTGTATGTGGATTGACTATATAAATTCCAGACCGCCCCTGTCCCCACCATGCTCTTAATGCTCTTAATGTTTCTTTACGCCCTCAGGCAACTAGTAAAATATGCTCTTAATGCTCTTAATGTTTCTTTACGCCCTCAGGCAACTAGTAAACTATGAGGATGCTTGACCTTAAAAAGTGAGGCACTCCATGTTTAATGCATAGTTTTAATCAATTAGTGTCATTTAAAGACTGTGAAATGTGTCCGCTTTCCTTAATATAATTATGTTGCATGTGTTCCTCATATGTATGCACTCCTTACTTGCCCACAAACACTTGTTTGCAATATTCGGGAATAGAAAACTTGGTCAAGTTCGATACCAAGAGTAGCATGTGTGTCATAAGTCGATGGTCGATGCGATGGTAATATGCGATGGTAAGATGCGATGATCGATGGTAAGATGCGATGGTCGATGGTAAGATGCGATGGTCGATGGTAAGATGCTATGGTCGATAGTAAGATGCGATGGTAAGATGCGATGGGCGATGGTAAGATGCGATGGTTGTTGGTCCTTCGCATCTTACCATCAACCATCGCATCTTACCATCGACCATCGCATCTTACCATCGCATCTTACTATCGACCATCGCATCTTACCATCGACCATCGCAACTTAATACCGCATCTTACCATCGACCATCGCATCTTACCATCGACCTAAGTTGGCGTTTGACCATTTAGTGAGTCATGCTCTCCGTCGATAGTTTCTCTACTCTGGAATTGCTGCAGTCGTTAATACCGTTTGTTGCACAATTTGAACCGATATTGCTTGTAAACCGAATAATTTTATTGAAATTATACTTAACAAGGGAAAAAACAACTAGATTTGCACGCTTGCATTTTAGTCAGAAATGTGGATACATATATGTTTAAAAGGCGAATTTTAACACCGAAATTGTATTTTACCTCTCTAAATTCGATTAGAAGTGCATCATAAATTGTATGGTTATAATCTTAATGTATTAGCTAAATGTATGCCACATTTAATATTCTTTTATCATTTTTAAAATGCAAATTAATGCACTATATCCATTAAGTATCATCATTATACGTGTTTGAACTATGCTAATTAAAATTGTCTAGACTAATAAATCGGGTATACCGTGTTTTTGCATAATTTATTACAATTGTATATGCTCTTAACACATGATATGACACGTGTTAGTCAGACACAATATCTATCATTTTTAAATGATGTTTAATGGAATTAATCACCAGTATTTTCATATAAAATATGCATTAAAATGCACACGTATACAATTTAAACCTTGCCTGGGTGAATCAGACTTCGTCATCATTTTACAATTGTTTAAATGTATTATTATTGGGTTAAATGTATAAGCCAAAATTAACTTAAATAACCCTAAACCCCCCAGAGATATTCCATGAGTGGACTTAAAATGACGTACAGAAAGGTTTTGTTGATGTAGAAATGGATAGCACATTTGAATTACAAAACCCTGACTTGCAAACACACATACGTTTTGTTTTTGGTATTATTTATTATGGATTACATAGTTAACATTCTATATGGTTTACCCCCTTCTCATTGTTTATTGCATCATCCGTCATTTTCAAATTGCATGTGCAGGCTCAGAGCATATGCGATGCTACGCACAAACAATAAGGAACAAGTAAGTACGAAAAACAAATGGATTTATTATCCGAATACGCAACCAATGTTAAAACAAAATTGCGATTTTCGATCATTCCATACAGTGTACTTTCCCTGCTGCAAAAAATGAACGTACGGCTTAACAGGAGATATAAAACCTGACAGGAACAATAGCTTTCAAGGACCACAGCCAACCAAAGATATGACATCACAAGCATATAAGGGTTGACAATAGGGTGTCACAAAATGCCTCTTTGGGGTTTAAACCAGGTTCCCGGGTGCACCAAACTCACTATTACCCCATAGTAGTGTAAATACAGATATCTTCTCAAGGTAATATTATCTAACAAAGAAGGCAGCGTTAATAAGCAATATAACACGTCATTGATCATGTATATATAAAAATGCATAACAACAAGAGAACGTTAAGCTAACGACAAGACAAGACTTATGACAAACATCAAACGCTACCGTCCTTTGAGGAATTAGGTAGACGTCATCATATGAGTTGAAAACTGTGGTAATAAATAATATGTGGATTTACCCATTGTTTCAGGATACATAACTCCATTTGTAATGAATTATGTATTGGGAGAGACCGGTGGATACCTACTGATGACCATCCTCATGATGGCGCTCATGTCCACTGGGTCAGGCGAGATTATTGCCATATCGTCCATCATAGTGTACGACATATACAAGACGTATATAAACCCATTCAGGTATGCTATACTCTATGACAGTGAAACCCGTTTAAACATCTACATGACACAGTTTATACGAGCCTATCGGATAGCACGTGGTTAGTTCAGTACTCGATAACTTTTAATTATGTATTTCACACACTTTTATATTACGTTTTAAATAAGAACTTGGACAAGTTACACAACGAGCAAAATACACGCATGCGTAATATAATTGCCCCTAAGTATTAGTTAATGTAGCTTATATAGTCTAAGATGGAAGACAAAATAGTATATTAATGCACTTATGAAACTTTAAAACACTATTTCGCAATGGTTCCGTGTTCATTAGCTAGTCGATAGTGAAATTTAACATATTACAAGTCAAACGAAGCTGGAATGGGGTGAGAGGCGGGGCGTGGGGGTGGGGGTGGTGGGGGTGGTGGGGGTGGTGGGGGTGCATTTCGGGGGCGGAATTCGTATTCGTATTATAAGAAACACACATCTGACTGATTCCCTGTCTTGCTTCCATGTTGAGTATAATGGGTCTAATTTAATAGAGGTTGTAGCGCTATTAACCATGTAGTATTTGTCATGGAATCTTGTATCTTTATTTTGTTATTTGTACATGCTATCAATAATAAAGCAACATGCTTAATTAAACGAGTAGGAACAATTACTTTCACATTGGATTCGCGCATTTGTTTAAATTTTGTCATTACACTGACGTTGTTTTCATAATCTACGAAAATAAAGGTAAACAGGAGGTAGTTTCAATTTCAAAACTGTGTCCTAAGGTCCATATTAAACGTATTCATGCTAAACTATGCTTTATCTTAATAGGAACATCTGGATAAGTAGTTTTAATAAATATATTTCCTAGATGTGTATTTAACGTAATGTATAAGGATAACAGACATAATTTCTTCGCGGAATACCTTATTTTCTGCAGAAAAGGGTTAGATCCGACAAGCTGTATTTTGTGTGGCAAAGAGAAAGTGACACACATGGTAGATGATGCAGCGGACATGTGTAGTTGTCCGAGCTCCGTAGATTGTAAGGCCTGTGACAATGATATTGCCCTGAGAGTGGATAAGGGAGCTGGGTTTGGTGTTCATTACACATGTCCCACCCACGGGCAATACCGCCATTACGAAGATGGTCTTATGAGATATAAGGTAATATATATTTATCAGAATCAACTTTTGCGTTCTTTTGTGTTCTGAATATAGAGCATACGTATCAGTAAGTGATGAAAACACTTTCAACGATTTTATTTAAATTCGTACTCGTAGTTTCGGCATTGTAAATCTAAACCAATAATCAAATTCCTTGTTGCATATATTCTAACAGCCTACCCAGTTGAAGACACCTTCAAAATGTACTTAAAATTTATACTCTTCATTTTGGCATTGCAAATATATTCAAATAATCAAATTCATTGCGATGTATATTTCAAAAGTCAACCCAGTTGAAAACACCTTCAACGTTTTATTTAAATTCGTACTCGTAGTTTTTGCATTATAAATCTAAACCAATAATCACATTCATTGTTGCATATATTCTAATAGCCTACACAGTTGAAAACACCTTCAAAGTTTCATACTCGTATATTTGATATTGTTAATCTAAACACATAATCAAATTAATTGTGGTATATAATCTAAAATTTCAAAGTTTCACTTGACCTTTAGAATTTCACCCGATTAAAAAAACAATATTCATGGGTTTATTGTTATCACGTATGTCGTGACACAGTTTAAAGTAATTGCGAGGGTCGTTGTAATTGGTCAATATAGCGAGTTAAGGCATGACACCACCGGCAAATATTTCTTTTTCTTTACTCTGACGCGAACATCGTCTACATGTATTACGTCTTGTATGAGCCTTCTCTAACCTTACCCTATGATTTTGATATTTTATCTCGCTGTGTAAGATCAGAGGAATTCCTATAGTAACAAGAGGTCAATGACCTTGAATCTCTACTGGCAGGTTCTGAAAGCTAGATCAGCATTCCTGTGAAGTTTCATGAAAATCAGTCATATAATTTCAGAGTAGTCGTTACAGGTTTATATATATAACTCTATGTAAACAAAGATGGCCACTGGCAACCATGTTTAATGTCGAATAAAAATGATTTTCAACAAGGACCAACATTATGTCAAACTGATCATTTTAGAAAAAATCCCATATCAATATCACATAGATTTCAAGAAGTAGTCGCTACAAACTTGATTTTTCAAAAATCTATTTTTAGCTGTGGCGGCCATCTTGAGTTTCTAGCCGACGTGACATTTTGTTAGGATCAACTAGTCATCAAGAGCAACATTTCTGTAAAATTCCATGAAAATTCGTGAAGTAGTTTCAGAGGAGTAGTCGCTACACATTTTTACTATATAACTCTATGAAAACAAAGATTGCCGCTGGCAACCATGTTTAATGTCGAATCAAAATGATTTTCAACAAGGATCAACATCATATCATGCTGATAATTTTAGAAAAAGTTTCATATCAATATCAATTACAGTTTTCAAGATGTAGTCGCTACAATCTTGTTTTTTTTAATCTAATTTTAGCTGTGGTGGCCATCTTGATTTTCCGGCCGACCTAATAATTTGCTAGGAACAACTAGACAGCAAGAGCAACATTTTTGTGAAGTTTCATGAAAATCCGTCAAGTACTTTCAGAGGAGTAGTCGACAAGATTTTATTATATAAGTCTATGTAAACAAGATGGCCGCTGGCAGCCATATTTAACGTCAAATCAAAACGATTTTCGATAAGGACCAACATCATGTCATGCTGATCATTTTATAAAAAGTCCCATATCAATATCCGTTATAGATGTCGCTACAAACTTGTATTTTAAAAATCTATTTTTAGCTTTGGCGGCCATCTTGGATTTCACATCAACATTATTTTTTGCTAGGATCAACTAGACTTCATGGGCAACATTTCTGTAAAGTTTCATGAAAATCTATATAGTAGTTTCAGAGGAGTATTCGCTACAAAAAAAGTTTACGGACAGACGGACACCGCACCACGGCATAAGCTCTGCTGATCTTTGATTATTAGAGCTAAAAAGAGGGGATTACAAAAGAAACAGTCATGTACTTTCAACGGTGTTTGCGGCGTCGAGTCGAATACTTTAGCCAAACAAATCGATCCAATAATGTTTAATATACCTAGTTGCAGTGGTAAAACTGCACATTTATCGATTGTATTTGCCCAAAAATATTTGTTGAAGCCACTGTTGGACATTTAATAGTGTTTAACTTCGTCTGAAAAGGGTTGACCGTTAGAACCTAATAGAAAAATATAACACAAATGTTGGTTCAAGGAGGTAAATAAATATACAGATAATCGCTTTATATGCTTGACATTTTAATTCAATGCATACTTACTGAGGGATCTTGACTAAAACCAAGAGCGAAAGGCCTCTCCCGCGCGGGAGAGGAGACCTCCTTGTTTTCATTATAGGAATTCCTCTAACCTTGCACAGCTGGATAAAACATCAACATCGTAAAAAGGGCTAGTTAAGTCAGAGAAGGCTCGGATTAGTATAACGTCATGCTTTTCTTCCAAGGAAACAAGAAACTATGCGTTATAATCAGAATATAAAATTTCGGACACAGGTTAAGCCAGAGATCCTGTTAATCAAGACGCAGTAATGCTTTGGGCGGAGTTCATTCAAGGTCGAATGATGTACCGCAATTTGGTGTGTCGCTTATGATACATTGATGTACACCATGAGTAGTAAAAAAGGTCACAATTTCGTTAACTTAAATTTTCGTTGAGCAAGTACACCAACAAACGTTTCTATTCAAGGTTAACACATTAATAATTATTTCCAGTGATGCATACTAGCGACAATGTTTGAGCTATCAATTATCTTATATTAAGCATAATTCAACTTCTAAAATTTTTGTTACAAATATTGGCGGTCTTATTGATAGAAGTAGAACCAATAATAGTACTACATGTTAGGCCCAAGCATTCTGGTTCTAGTGTAAGTGTCAAGGACGGATATTTGCAGTATGTATCGACTCTTAATTATCATACTACTACCAAGTATACTGACCAAATTAATACGTAGTTAACCAAAAGTTTGAACGTCCATATCAAATATCAAAGAATGTTCATGTCCATTGGTTAATCAACTTTTATATTTCTTTAAGACTTGGTGCATGATGTGGGTAGTCATTACAATCGTGCCGTATGGCCTACTCATCTCTGAAACAAACCTGAATCTCAACTGGGCCACCCTGGGCATAACGATTTTCATGTGCCCTTTTCTAATTCCACTCTTTTTAACCATCACTTGGTCAAAGTCAACGTCACATGGAATAGTGATAGGTAAGTAGAAGGTGTTGCATATATACTCGCCGTCATAAGAAAGTATCCACTTCTAAATATTGATATACAAATACCATGAGAACCAATAATCACAATTTTTCGTATTATTATATTACATACAACATTTACAAACATGTTTTAATATGAAATATGAACATTCAATAAAGAATAAAATGTTTAAATCGATTCTAAAGAGCAACAGGCGGAAAAAAAGTCACAGACCTAATAACGTTACAGCTGGTCCCATAAATGCTCTATCGGACTAAGGTCCGGTGAAAAGCAGGCCAGGGTAGCACATTGGCGTTATTGGCCACCAAGAAGTCGATGGTCAATCTTGCTGAGTGTGGCCTGGCGTTATCCTGTTGGTACAGTGTAACGTTAGGGTGGTTAGCAAGGAACGGCAAAACAACTGGTTGGAGTATCTCGTCCACGTAACCTTATTAGGTCTGTGACATTTGTTTTCCGCCTGTTGCGCTTTAAAATCGATTTAAACATGTTATTCGTTATTGAATGTTCATATTTCATATTAAAACATGTTTGTAAATGTTGTATCTGATATAATAATACGAACAATTGTGATTATTGGTTCTCATGGTATTTGTATATCAATATTTAGAAGTGGATACTTTCTTATGACGGCGAGTATATTATTTTATTCATGCATTTGAACACGTTTTTACAATTAAATATAGATATAAAAATCGAACAGGAAAAGCAGCATTCAAGGACGACAGTCAACAACAAACACACAGAGAAGCAAAGAACAAATGTAAAGATGAATAAAAAGCCAAATAAGACATCACAAACACAAAATGGTTGACAATAGAGCTACCGCCTTGGAAGGGTCAGTGGCAAAAAAGGCCGCTGGGGGTTTAAACCAGGTTCTAGGGTGCACCAAACCTCACACTTACCCTACCGTCAATCCAAACGGGACAATGTAAATAAAACAAATGCCCGCCATGAACTATTCTCTAAACAACAAGGCAGCATTAATAGGCAATATAAGTAAATACACAAAGATGCTCGTGTGTATAAATACAAAAAACAATAACTCATGATTAATTCAAATTAAGGCATTCAAGAAAGACTATAAACAAAATAATGTGCTAATGTGTTTTTAACATTTATCCTATTTATTAAGATTAATTAAGAATACGTTTTTGCAACACATACAATTTACGTATATATATGAGCAATAGTTGGCTATGCACAAGTATAAATTATACAAGCGGTCAAACAGTTTCTTACATAAACAAGTAGATATAAAAGTCGAACAGAAAATGCAGCATTTAATGACCACAGTCAACCAAAAACACGCATAGACACAAACAACAACTACAAAGATGGATACAATGCAAGATATGACATCACAAACATAATAGGGTTGACAATAGGGTTACCGCCTTGGAACGGTTAGTGGAAAAAAGGCCGCTAGGGTTTAAACCAGATTCTAGATTGTACCAACCTCAAGATTAATTTGTTGTTATCCCAATAAGACAGGACAGTGGAAATATAATTTTAATTTGAAGTAGGATATTTAGAGATATTTTGGAATAAAGTACATTTCTATCCGATGGATTCAATTTCTCTACTCGGTATGAAACATTGTGATCTTAGTCTATAACTAGATAGTATTGCATACGCATTAACAAGCTCCGTTTACTTTCAATGTAACAGGAAACGTCAATATTCGCTCATATTGAAGCGTAGTAAAGTCATATTGGGTGTGTAATATGTTTGTTTCAAACACATGTGTTTGGTGAAAATTAAATGTTACAACATATTTTATTGTTTAAATTTAAAAATGCATATGCAATAAAAAGGTTATTATAATTATATTGGGATATATGCACTCGTTCTTTGGCGCATACATATTGCGCTCCTGTAGTCGCGCTATATTAATACGCTAAAGAACTCGTGCGTATATCCCAATACAAATCTAATACAAAATTAACATATACGTAATATATTAAACTATACGATATACAGAGATAGATAGTTGATACGTGGCGTTAGAAGTTCCTATAAGTATTAAATATGTATATATTCCACTATTAAATATGTTCCAGGTGGTATTTTAGGCCTTGCGGCCTCGATTGCTGGCATGCTAATTATGGGGTCTACGTACGAGGGCGGACTTGACGATTTCTTTGTGAACACGGTACAAGACTACAGTGTGCTATGTTCGATGATTAGTGGATTCGTTGTGAGCGGTGGAATATGTGTAGGGGTATCTTTATGCACGCATAAGATCAAGAACGCAACTGACGCAGAAAAGGAATGGGCAAAAACTATAAACATTGACAATCCGTTGAGTCCATTCCGTCTTGTATATGAGGAAGAGTTACGGGATGTTGATGCTGGTTCCATTATTACGGCTGCTATAATGGACAAAGTGTTCCTGAAAACCAAAATTGTTAGCCTCATTGCTGTTGTTATCGGTTTGATTTTAGTTGCAATAGTCACGACTATTGCGCTAAGTATACATATTTTGACCGAAGAGCAATTTGCAATTTGGATCCGTGTTTTTCAGATATGGGTTTTTGTTGGCACCGTTCTTGTGGTATTTGTACCGCCTATAGAGGAAGGGATGCAAATTTGGAGAAAGTATACAGATAATAAAGCAAAGAAAAAATATACACAAACTCAACCTATTTGTCTCATCTCAGAGAAAATGTAACGATATGAAAAACATTTTATATACTTTCTAAAACGCTCCCGATATGCAAAATTAATGTTCTCGTAGCACACCTATTGCAACACAGGAAATGTAGCGGCCAGTAAATGATAATCTTCTTATAAAAAATGCATTTTTTGGAAAAGGGCATTTTTACTAATTTAGTTCCATCTTTTTGTTAATTTCGATTTATTCGTTACATTTGTTAAGGATTGTCATGTTTGGAAATGAGTTAATGAATACAGTGTTTGGGCATGTCACTGTTTATGTTTTTAAAGGGCGCATTCATGCAGCAATATACATGACCCCAACCTTTCCGTAGATGTTTTGGCAACACATGGGTTATTAGTGAAGAGATCGTAAGTTATTCGTTTTTAAAATGGACCTAGATATGAATGACAAAACTGCATTTTGATTTCCTGATATTGACAACACTGGTCGTGTCATTAATGCAGCCTTGTTTGTTAGAGACTATTACCTGTGGGGGATATCTTTATTTACACTGTCCAGTTTATTGAGATGACAATAGATTGAGTGGAGTTTGGTGCACCCTAGAACTTGATTTAAACACCCAGCGGCCTTTGTTGTCACTGACCGTTCCAAGGCGGTAGCCCTATTGTCAACTATTTTTTGTTTGTGAAGTCATATCTTGCCTTGTATTAATCCGTGTAGTTGTTTGTTTCTGTGCGTGTTTGTGGTCGACTGTGGTCATTAAATGCTACATTTTACGTTCGACTTGTATATCTACTTGTACACATAAAACACTTCGAAAAAGACTTAAAATAAAGATTTTTTAAAAATTAAATCTACATATTTTTATTGTTAATAAATATGTTTAAACCCCTTGTGTATATAATAATTGTACTCACCTTGTGTAATATAAAATGTGGAACCCTTTTGTGTCAAACGAACTTTAAATAAAAAACATATTAATCTCCATTATAATTGTATAAACCGGTTCACTACTCTACTGTCGTGTAATATAGTTAATGTTTCTGTGCAGCAATATCACTATTTATTCTCTTACTCTGCCTTAACACAATTATAAAAAATTACATCGATACAGATTTTATAAACTCAATACTACAGTATGGAATTCAGGAGAACATTCACATTTTTCTGATAATTCGTCTGCTATTATAGAAAGTACGCCACTCAAACTACAGTGCAAGTTATAGGTCTGAGACTGGTAGTGTTTTACATCCAGTTTCAATACCCGTGGAAGTAGTTCATTCCAAAAACTGGAATGACATTTAACGGCTTGGTGACTTGTGGAAGAACTGGCTTGAAGTCTGCCTCACTATGACTTTTGGTAAATAGTAATGTTTTGACACGTTTTACTGGCACTGAACTTTTTTCGGGACTATTTGTTGACTGTAGAGACAACCGCATGACGCCATCTGCTGACGTAGTGGATGTTTTAAATTTGACAGAAGTGAACGTAGACAACAAAAAAGAAAATGAAAGGTGATAAACTGTGGGATTTTCATGTTCTATGTGAATAATGTTACGGGGAAAATGTAACAAGAAAGGAAGTGCAAAACTAGCAGCACAAGCTTTTAAAATATAAGCAAAAAATGTATTCAAATATTACAATAAAACAAATTAAAAAAATAGTGAGTATAACGTCCTAAGTATATGCCAAATGTCCCTTTAATCCAAATTATGAAATATCCATTTAATCCAATTTGTTCCTTCAATCCAAGTGTAGTTTAAGTCTTTACTGGTTTAGTTCTGCACACTAGTTCAAATACCACAATGTCACTTTTAGAACAGTGAGCACAAGCATTTGTTTTTATATAAATTCTCTCAAAATGTATACTTGTTTTTAAATCCAAAAACACCCAACATATATAAATTCATTTTGCCTCTTTACATTAACTACATACTTAATAACTAATAATCTCACAATACCTTGTTTGTATACTGCAAACAGAGAGATCGCGCCAGTCTGAGTATACCCGGAGTTTGTTTACTGCCCCTTAACTGATGAACATGTTTGAAATTGACAGTAATGTAAATTGAAATTTTACCAAATATGGATATAATGCTTTTTTTACTTCTTTTGTTTTGTTTACATACAATCAAAACAAGACAACTTATATGTTAGCACACGACAAACGTAATATAACTGGTTTGGACTATAGTATTATAATAACTCAATTTTATTATATGACTATATATAAATAGAAATAATATAAAAAAGAAGAGGTAATAAGACCAGAGAAGTGCTGGATACTGAGTTTCTTAGCGAGTATCCCTGCATTACGTGGTCCGAGTATTATCTTTCATACCCCATCCAACCCCTTCTCAAAGAAGCGAAAACGGGGTTGGCTGGGGTATGAAATAAGACCTTAATTTCGGCTTAAACGGTTTGCATATTGTAAAATTTCTTCAGTAAAAAATAGTTTTTAAACGTGTATTATTGTCGAAATATCTGTTATAAAATCCTGCTAATATAAACTTTCCCATAGCGTAATGGATCAGCCGAATTAGTGTTGTTAGTAGTTTTCTCCAGGTTTCATCACTATTTTGAAGAATATTGTTTTTTAGGACACCATACTTTTCTGTTGTATTTCTACTGGAAACACTTGGTTGAACGTATCAATTTAAAATGAAAGGAAAAGGTCTACTTTATTTTCCGTTTCTGTTTTAGATTTACCCTTTTAGTTGTAGGATAGCAATTTAAATTATCGTCCTATAACTGCGAATGTTTAATAGTGTTTGTTTTCTTGCACCAATATTTGCATAATTTCATTGAAGTGTCAAAGTTTAACAAGTTAACTTGTTTGATGATTACATTCTGAGTTTTGTCCCTACCATTTATTATAACAGGAACTATTTTGTCTCACTTTATTGTGATAATATGAATTTTTCGTTTCAAAAATACACATCTTATTCGGATAGTAAAGAATTATTTTTTTCTGAGAGGTGATGGGCTAAGTGATACATGTTGCATAGAAATATGCACCAAATCATTTAACCGCTAAATAAATGCACTGTATTTAATTTCATTTCGAACAAGTTTAATAGGTTTAATACATACAATCTTGTCTTAAAAAATGTTCAAAATTGAGTTCACTGCGACAACATGGGAAGTACACCACTTGAACGCTCCAAGAGGAGGTTTACGACTAGATTCCTGTTCGCCTCCCCATTTTCAGTATTTAATGTCAGCCATATTAAAGTTAGTATGTCAAGATGTCAAATTGTGGGCAACGTGGATTCCAAGTTCTGTTAAGGTAAGTTTCCGATATGGAAACAATGCTACAATTAAAATGATTGTTTCTATCACATCAGCATTGTCGGTTCGAATATGGCAGTGAATACTATGTTCAGTGAAATCCATTTTTGTTCCAAGGTAGACTACTCTTACTAGAATGTCTGCATGCTATGCTATACAATTTGTCTAATATTACCTTCTATCTGTGTTTGAATGTATATGCATTGTTCCAATTAGATTTTGTAAAATAAACATCGTAGGGCCTACAACTTTTTATGACTTACTCGACTCCCAATATACCAAAGTGGAGCATGTTGTCAGAAAATGATCTTAGAATCCTAAAATTAGATTTTAAACGACAAGCCATAACTAATCGAGAGGATCTGTACAACTTGTGACAAGTGTTGAAGACGACACTGTTTACAATGGAACAATAGTTAGTTCTAGTGAATACCGCTTAATGATAATGAGACCGGAATGAAACTACACACAGTGATGGAGTGCAATTGGAGAAAGTACAGCTTGCATGAACGATAACTCTGTTTTCATTCAAATACGAGTTATTGTCCTTTGTAATTTTAATCTTAGAATTGTTGTACTCAACATAACTCAAACACTACTCACAGTAGGAACGCCAGCCCTATGGCGTATGAATATTTATCAAACAAGGTCACGTGATAAAATCGATAACAAAATGACATTATCGTGAAAATTGTCACTGGTCAGATTTCTTCACCTCTTATTTATAAACTGTGATTATAACAAAACACCATCACAGATCGTTGTTAAAGTAATAATATTCAGAAACTACATTGGTCGAACAGAATTGGTGTACACTTCGTGTAATTCCCATTAATAGTTAAAGGTATTTTTCAAAGGGATGAATTTAGGTTGTTTTAAGGTTTAAATTGCCAAAAATGCGCTTTTAAATCAAAATCGATTTATTTTGTCATTTTAGAAGCGAGAATAAAAACAAATGCATGTACGCGTAGATAAATCTTTCCTCTGTCCATATGCAAATTTTTAATGAAATCGGAGCCATGTACTTTGTTTTCCCCAAAATTAACTAACATTACCCACGGACTCAAAGACGGCATAATGCATATACATTTACAGACGCGACCGGGTACACAATAAATGAAATAATTCCATTTCTCAAGGACACCATTACGGTAGTATCCCTGCAGTCCCGCCCCTCATTCCACCCCCACCACCCTCCATACCGTATTGATTAGGCTGCTAATGCGCAGTTTTAATCAAATTTGATTTATTTCATCATTTTAGAAGCGAGAGAAAAAAACAAAAGCATGTACGCGTAAATACATCTTTCCTCTGTAGATATGTAAAATATAAAAAAAATCGGAGGCAAGTACTTTTTCCCCCCGAAAATTAACAAAGTACACCGTAATCGTTTAAATACGCCGAATCGACGTTCCAAATCGATCTTCGCACGGAATAAAATTGTGGAATTATGAATTCATTTATAAAGATAAATCGATTTCAGAAGTCTTCAGTAGTTGTTATATTATTGATGTAGTATGTTAACAGTATTTATGAGAGCAACATTACGGTAGTATCCCCCCAACCCCGTGGGTTTCCCCACTCCAACCCGTACACACAATACGTTGTGTATTGCTGAGAATGCGCCTTTTATTCAAATCGATTTATTTCGTCATTTTAGAAGCGAGCATAATCACAAAATCATATAGATACATCTCTCCTCTGTATATATGTAGAATTTCAATAAACGGAGACAAGTACTAATTAAGTAACAGGACCGTCCGACCCAAAGACGGCAACATTCATATTCATTAAGGAAAGACGACCGGCTACAGAAACAATTATATAATTTCGTTATGTAAACACATATATTTAAAATGTATGTGTTCATGTATTTTACACTAAATTTTTTATCTATACATGCTTTGGGTTTATGTCAGAGTGGCCAATTTATTTTAACAAACAATGTTGCAACGGTATATCGGAAAATGAAATCATGATGGCGGCAACATACGTTACAGAGTTAATTTTCGAAATCAGAAAAAGCGATAAACTAATATAAGTTTAACAGGCAAAAAGAAGTATATTCTTTTAACTGTTCGTTTAAAACTGAGGGGGCGACTCGAGTTTTAAAGAAAGCAAGATTGGCATGTGTCCCTTTAACCAAGTAAATAAATGACTGACGAGTAACATACATGCTACTGTCGGTAACAAACATGATTATGTGTCGCCTCGAAGATTTCATAACATAAACGTGGACATGACATTGTGTCAATGGAGCACTTGCCAGATTTGTGGTGTTGTGAAACACTGTACGCGTGAATCCAAAAATTGCGGGTCGTTTATATTTATAGGGCATATATAGTTATATATATATATATATTTATATATATTATTCTTTTATATTTATATGGTCCCAGAACGCAGTCATACTCACTACTATATTGAAAGTAAATACTGAATATACATGTGCGGTGCGTTACGATTTGTAGTATTTGAAAACAGACATATTAAACATTTCCCTGAACATATATACTATATTCATAGAAGTATTATTTCCTGGAAAAAAATACATGTTTGTTTTCAGCAGTTGAAATCTACTATATTCTGCGAATATTGCTATTTTGAAAATTTGAATACGTCTGTTTTCATCAAATAGCATGTTTTGTTTGTTTTAATATATATATATTTTAATTTATGATTTAGAAAAAAAAATGGATGATCGGAATATGTCTCACACACTGTTGAATCCTGTAATTTAACAACAAGTGGTTTGGTTCACAGGCGACAGTATCGGTGAACAGAACCACTTGTTTTACTGGATTCAACATTGTGCAAGAAAATATTCATATATTATACCATTAATATTATAACATGTGTGATGTAACATATGCTTATCCTTGGATAGTGGATGTCTGCAGGGAACTTGACCTTTTACCTAAAAATCAAACGATCATCCTCTTTCCACTGTCCAACAATGAAGTTTCATGAAATTTGCTCTAGGTAAGAGGAAAAACTGTGTGGGAAATACTTTTGATTTTCCGGTCATGGTAACGGACCTTTCAACTACTGACTTCAAAATAAACAGGGATTATCATTTCACCAAAGGCATTTAAAGTATGAAGTTTTATGAAATTAGCTTCAGAGAAAGTAATAAACAGTTTGTACAAAGTTTCGTCAAAATCCAACAAGTAGCGCAGACAAGATTTGTGACAGACGAACGGAAAGGCCAAATCTAATCTGTCTCACCTACCATTTGTGGTGGAAGACATAATTATAAAGACAATATTTTAGTTCATATGTATACTTTATTAAGCAAATAATTGAGCGAACATAAACTTCAGCATTGACTCTGGCCAGTGGTGTACATGGAGTCTTCTTCCACATGACGTGCAGACTGAAAGAAAAGAAAGACATAGAATTTAATATAAGTCGAGCAGAGTATTCAATTTGAATCAGGTGTTGCGAGAGGGATCTAGGGCATATTTAGGGGAATGGGACAGTTTAAAATTTAATTATTGTTTAACGCCTCATCAACACGTTGTTTAGGTTATTTCGAACCGCCCGAAAGAAAGGAGGAAAGATACAGAGGCATCCAGGAACCCTGCCATACGCTTACTACCGATTAGATACCTATGGTTCTTTAACGTGCTTGGAGGGAGGACAGACTCCGATACACAGGACCACCCGGTTTACGTTCCCATCAGACGAACGAGGCTAGCAGGACACATCGAAGTAACCCAGTGGCGCCAGTAAGAATTGAATCCGTGTTCACTGAATTCAAAGCCGATATGCTATAAACGTCCCTTGACCAAAACTGAGTAAATGGCACATCAAGTAAAGGGTCAATACATATTATATTGTGTATCATACGAGTATATGATTGAACTGACATGATTATAGAACCATTTTAATGTATGTTTCACCCAACAGTACAGCAAGAATCTATTATAAGGAAAGTTAAATCTGACAGAGGGTGCAATGTTCTATAAGCCATTTTTACTAGAAGGGGAATAAAATACAAGTCTGGCCAAAAATCTAAAATTGTTAAATTTTACACGTTTTGTTCATAGGATATTTTACTTTAATGACTTAGTAAGGTCATTTTACATGGGGAGAAAACATTAATATACAACTATTTATTTTCTCTCTCAAAACCTGGTGATGCCGCTAGTTTTAGAAATAAAACATGATTAAATAGGGCAGTTGAGAAGACACTTTTGTAGATGTGTGGTCTGTTCTGATGTGAAAATGTGTAAAACAGACACAAGATTGGAAATTTGCTCTGTGTCCCTTTAATAAATTGAGGACCCATCACATAGACCAATTACATGATGTTAAAGGGACACACGGCAATCTTGAAGTATTTATCAAGCTTTAACATTAGCATCTCCATTTGTTAACCTGGTAACACGTTAAATTTAAACCTGCTTGCATTAAAAGTTAAATAAATTATTATAGGTGCACTATTATCAACAGTTAGTAATGTGTAAAACAGCTTCTTCTGAACTATTCTAATAAATAATATTAATGATGCACAAATGCAAACTATGCAGAAAAAAATTAACCGAACTCTAGAAGTTTTAAACAAATAAAGACTGCCTAGTGTCCCTTTAACACAACTTGTTTTCGCATGTATCCAGTACATGTAGTTTACACGAGCTCATATGACAATCACGCTGCACTATCACTGAAATATTTTTACTCTAACTTTGAACAGCACCGTGCAAGCATAACACAAGCTCCATTTAAAGAACTACACAAGTGCAAACAATTTTTAAAAAGGCTCTTACCTCCATATGATCCAATGGCATTTAATACGGCTTGACATTCTGAAGTCGTCAGTATCAATTCACTTAGAGCTGCTCAAGGGCACGATTCACATTTGAGACCTCTCTGAAAACAACATCAATCCAATGTCAATGATCAAACAGACATAGTTTATCCTTTGTTATACATAATGTAACATATTTAAAAAAGAAAAGATAAAATAACTAAATTGACTAAAGCATGAATACTACTTGTGCTCAATAACACTGTTAATGTAATAAAAACATCTCTCATCATTCATTATACATGTAAAATATAATGTAGCCCAATTGGAGATCCATTAAAAACATTGTTCCACTTTCACAGCATATCTCCAGCCCATGGAATAGTCATTTCTTTTGAGACACACTGGAGGCAAGCGTAGTAGCTACACCGCCTTAAAGGCTTTTTAGTGAAATGTACTTTCTCGAAATTGCGTTGTTTTTTTCGCAACAGAATGTAAATAAATGTAAATTCAAAATCACTTCCTTGCCTCAAAACTTTACTGTACATAAATATGAATCATACCGATTTCAGTCAAATGTCTATGGCAGATTACATTGTTTCAATGGTAGTTGTATCGGGTTATGTATTCACGAATGTGCGAGAAAATGGGGATAACGCTAGCGATATAGAGACAACGCTAACTATTTACATTCATGCATCTGAGGGGTGGGGGTGGAGGGGGTGTCTAGTTTTCTTACCCCCTCCTTGTTTTCGGTATGCAAGCTCCATCTACCCCCATCTACCGTACTTGGGTGGGGGCGGGGTGCGGGGGACATTGATAGCATTTCTACTAGCAATTGTTTTATTCCACGAAACGTTCTACAGTTTACAGTACATCCAGTTACTGGAAAGATCGGAGTACACGAAAAACACTTATAGTGATTATGAACTTTCTATTATACACTATACACTACTTTTTTAGGCACTGTATTTGGCCAATGTCTAAATATGCACGATCTAAAAGGGGTGTGTACTGTTTATTAACAAACACATTTTAATGACAAAACAAATACCTTGATCATGGACCTCCAGCAGCAGACAATAATTCCAAATCCAACTTGCAACAACATGTCAATTTCACGTGTCAAGTTATGTCACGGTGACCTGTCAGTCACCAACACTGCATCGTGTTGACACATAATGGGACGTTATTTCGTCCGGTAAGGTATTAGTTTTTACATAATCTACGGTATGAAACACTGTACGCGTGTTGTTAGACTCCATAGGTACCCGTAGTGCTCGCCGACGTAGCGCGTTCAATTTCGGGTGTAAAAAAATGGCGTCTGTTTTAGTTGAAAATTCGTAAAATAGTCCGTAAAATACAAAGAAATAGTCCATGTTCGCGGAGTTAAAATGCGAACAGAACTGATATGTTATAGGTCCGTGGCGTTCCTACTGTAATGCGACAGGAATGGAACTTCACACAATGATAGAGGACAATGAGAATAAGTGCACAGTGCATGATCTACAACTATATCTTCATTTAAATTAGAGTTATTGCCCTTCGTAAGTTTATACTTAGGCTTCTACTCTACTAAGGAGCATAATTTATAAACTTCTAATGGGACTGGAATAAAAACTTCACACAATGATAAAGGCCAATGAGAGGAAGCGCAGGGTGCACGAACCATAACTCCATCTTCATTTAAATTAAAGTTATAGCCTTTTTGTAATTTTCTACATAACAATTCTTGGAATGGAGCTTCCCTAGAAAAAAACTAATGGGTCTAGCATGACAGTTCACACAATGATTGAGGAAGTACAGAATGTAAAAACCATAACTGTGTCTTCATTCAAATTAGAGTTATTTCCATTTGCAATTTCGTACATAAAATTATAGTTACAACTGATAAAACATTCAAAGAAACCCTCCAATTCTATCATAATGTACACTATCATAATTAGAGGCTGCATTCTCATTTTTATATGTTCTGTTTGGTTTATTATTTTACATGCAACCTTTTCTGCGACGACCTGATGCTGTGCATAATTTTGTTCTTGTTATTTTGTATGATACTGAACAGTTTTGAATGATAATAAAAAAAGACAGTATCATACTCAGAAATATACCATCATATTAATGAAATAAGTATGACCCTGATCGTACACAATATGTGAAGATATAAGCAACTTTCAAGCTCATCGTTTCCAGGTGAAACGTTTATCGTAGGCCTATCCATGCTTCAGAATTAAGCGTAAAAGAAGCATCATTTAAAGGCAAGTGTGTCAAGGATACGTGTAACAAAGAATATGCATATCACAATGATGTTTTTCATACAGATAATTCGCTTTCTCTTTGTCATTATTGGTTGTGGTATATTCTTTTAAAATCGGTTTTAATAATGCCATATAAGACAACTAAGTGGGATTGATATTTGTTAAAATAACTCCCACCTTTACTATAGTCACACTTTGTATAAGCAGAATGTTCATCATTTTTAGTTTCAAGTGACTATCTTAAAGCATTATGGGTGTAAATACAAATACGAATAAAACCAACAAAACAAAAGTGTGTCTCAGTTTCCTATTTAATGTGCATTTGCACATAATTTGGTCCCGATATTCGTAAGATTTAATTCTTGCTAATGAAACGTTTTGGTCTAGAAATCTAGGCTAGGTTTTGTTGTATGAATCATTAATATTTAGCAATGCGATGATGCATTAAAGCTCATACATTTCTCCAGTGTGATCGAAGTATACTTCATTTGAATTATATATACACATTTTAGGAATCTACATCCCATGTAAGACAATATTCATTATACTAACACCATCCGAGTCTTCGGTTTTTTCCGACCAAATTTTTCATAAACAATAATTAATCCGAAGGTAACATGCGGCCTAAATGTAATACATGTGAACATTTCATATGCAACTGAAGCATATTATGAAATTTTCATCTGTATTTGGATTGACACCAAACGCAATCGCCTCCAGTCCATTTAAAGTGAATATGATATAAGTTTAAACGATCTAGGTGCAATTTGTATTGCTCGATAAATACTGCAAGATTGTTGTATACTCTATTAGGTTAATCCTCCCCGCCACACTACCACACTATGATATCCTTATGGTGGTCCTGTTTTAAAGTGGATACATTACATTTCCCTCAGAAGATCTATAATTAAAAATAAAAAAATAAAATCTTATGAAAACCATGACATATCAATCAACCTATTGTGATAGCATGGGTATGTGGATGAGGACCATGGCATATCAATCAACATATGGTGATAACATGGGTGGATGGGGGAGGACCATGGCATAGCAATCAACATATGGTGATAGCATGGGTGTTTGGGTGAGGACCATGGCATATCAATCAACATATGGTGATACCATGGGTGGGTCACCGGGGGGAGGACCATGGCATATCGATCAACATATGGTGATAGCATGGGTGTGTGGGTGAGGACCATGGCATATCAATCAACATATGGTGATAAGATGGGTGGGTGGGGGAGGACCATGGCATATCGATCAACATATGGTGATAGCATGGTTGGGTTGGGGAGAACCATGGCATATCAATCAACATATGGTTAAAGCAAAGGTGGGTGGTAGAGACCTATGGCATATCAATCAACATATGGTGATAGCATGGGTGGGTGGGGGAGACCCATGGCATATCAATCAACATATGGTGATAGCATCGGTGGATGGGGAGGACCATGTCATATCAATCAACATATGGTGATAGCATGGGTAGTGGGGGAGAACCATGGCA
The DNA here is from genome assembly GCA_037043455.1 of Cyrtodaria siliqua. Taxonomy (NCBI): domain Eukaryota; kingdom Metazoa; phylum Mollusca; class Bivalvia; order Adapedonta; family Hiatellidae; genus Cyrtodaria; species Cyrtodaria siliqua. The sequence goes on along the minus strand of JAWPHD010003360.1, from coordinate 185,996 downwards.
TATGGTGAACATATGGTGAAATCATGGGTGGGCGGGGGAGGTCAATGGCATATCAATCAACAGATGGTGATAGCATTGGTGGGTGCGGGAGGACCATGGCATATCAATCAACATATGGTGATAGCATGGGTGGGTTGGGGAGAACCATGGCATATCAATCAACATATGGTGATAGCATGGATGGGTGAGGTAGGACCATGGCATATCTATCAACATATGGTGATAGCATGGGTGGGTGGTGGAGAACCATGGCATATCAATTAACATATGGTTATAGCATGGGTGGATGGAGGAGGACCATGCCATATCAATCAACATATGGTGATAGCATGGTTGAGTGGGGGAGGACCATGGGAAAACAGTTAACATATGGTGATAGCATGGCTCCCTGGGAGAGGACCATGGCATATTATTCAACATATGGTGATAGCATGGGTGGATGGGGGAGACCCATGGCATATCAATCGACATATGGTGATAGAATGTTTGGGTGGGGGTGGACCATGGCATATATATCAACATATGGTGATAGCATGGGTGGGTGGGGGAGGACCATGGAATATCAATCAACATATGGTGATAGCATGGGTGGGTGGGGGAGGACCATGACTTATAAATCAACATATGGTGATAGCAGGTGGGTGGGAGAGCCTTATGGCATATCAATCAACATATGGTGATAGCATGGGTGGGTGGGGTAGACCCATGGCATATCAATCAACATATGGTGCTACCATGGGTAAGTGGGGGAGACCGATGGCATGTCAATCAACATATGATGATAGCATGGGTGGGTGGGGGAGGACCTTGGCATATCAATCAACATATGGTGATAGCATGGGTGGGTGGGGGAGGACCATAGCATATCAATCAACATACGAGGGGTGTCTTAAATGTAATGCAATTTCATTGTTTTTTCGATAATCACGTAGACTTGTACACCAACATTTATGTGCACGGGTAGCCCTATTCAATACCTGTCTATTAATGTATGTATCATTGTCCAACGCAGTCGATATGTATGGAAAATAGTCATTTCAACACAAGCAGTCGTTGCCCGCGATGGTAAATATGGCTGGAAAATGAGTAGCTAATTTTGAAGAAATAAGAGCCTATATAAAGGTTCGCTCAAAACTTAGAATGTCTGCGAAACAGATATATAATGAACTTGGACATGCATTTGGGGATACTGGGGTATCGTACTCTACAGTGTTTATGTGGGTGAAGAGGTTTTCAGCAGGTGTAGAAGCTGTTAAAGACTCTGTAAAATCAGGGCGTCCAAAGTCTGCGACGAGTAAGTCTGTAGAGTCCAGGGTAAGAGAACTAATCTCGAAAGATGGGAAATATACTGTGCGACAGATTGAACGTATGGTATGGGTTTCACGATCCTCGGTACATCGTATTCTGAGGAAGGTTATGAAAGTTAGGAAGATATCTGCCCGCTGGATTACTTGCTTGCAGCTGAGCAGAAGAGGACACGTGTAGAAATTACTTAAATCATTTCCAAAATACAGTAAAAAGAAGTTTGAAAATGTCATCACAGGAGATGAAACCTGGGTGCATTTCTATGAGCCCGTTCGGAAGATTGGTAATAAAATATGGGCCACAAAACACAAAGACCGATTGTTGCAAAACGAAATCAGTTTGAAGGTTTCGTATGCCATTTTCTTCACAGATAAAAGACTTGCTGTTCAAATTCCTGTACCAAGATGTAAATCCGTGACAGGAAAATTCTATCATGACGTAGTACTGAAAAAGGTTGAGAAATACTTTGTAAAAAATCGCCCAAAAACAGGCATCAGACATGTCCGTTTGTTACACGACAACGCTACAGCACACACATCTGTCATTGTTAAGGCCTTTCTGAAGTCCAAGAAGATCACTGTGCTCCCCCATCCACCTTATTCTCCAGATTTAGCCCCGTGCGATTTTCTTTTGTTTCCAAAACTGAAAAAAAAACTCTCTGGTCGAAGCTATTATACCAGATCAGCACTTGGTTCTGCTGTTTATCAGTGGCTTAAGAGTGTGCCAGAATCAGCGTACCGTGACGCATTCCAGAAGTGGATTGCTCGGCATAAATTATGTATTTTCCACAAGGGGGAATACTTTGAAGGAATGAAATGAAAAATATGGCACAGTTTCAATCCAATTTCAAATCATCAGTGAAATTGCATTACATTTGAGACACCCCTCGTATGGTGATAGCATGAAATTGTTCAGGTCCAATTTGAATTCACCGTAAATGTTGAATAAAAGCCAGCATACAATGTTTAAATTAAGCCTAGTGCGTTATCAAAAATAGCACATATTACTTTGCAGAAAGAATTTCCATATTATTAGGATTAGCCAGTTCAGAATAGAAAATAGTTACCCATAGCTGTCATGGAAGTCAATAGTGTGATGGGGTCCAAGTGGCAGTTGCATCTTTGTTATGGGGTCAATGGGATGAATCCCACTGTAGTCCGAGACGGTATGGTGTTTGCATTGCGTGAAATATAGCTTAGAAGTATACTTGTAATACTGTTCATATTGTCATATATTTCAACTGAACTTATTAAGTCTAACATTATACGGAAGCGATACTGAACTCATGGTTAAATTATACTAAATGTTATCGATTTTAGTTTAAAATATACTAAATTTAATTTAAAAAATCGCAGACGAAAACATTTTGGTCAAATTTTCAGAATGTTTGAGAACGTAAAATGTATGCATGTGAGCGTGATTTGACACAAAAATACATGTGTCTCACGCCAATTCGTGAAACTTGACAGGTGTGGTTATAATAATTTGTAAATTTGGAGTCGGACCCCGAGAACTCCATGACACTGAAACTGATGTATCACTTTTAATTTGGTGGTTGTCAAAATGTACCCCCTTTAATTTGGCGGTTGGCATTCTGTTCAATTATAGCTCATACCAAATCGTTTGGGGAGAGGGGGAGGGGATGGTAAGTATATCACTGGATAATATTTATTTAGAGGTTAATATATAGCCGTGGTATGCCTTTTGTCGATAATGACACACCTAGTGTTGTAATGGCCCGAGGACCATGCGCTAGGTGCGCCATTATCGACAAAAGGCACACCACCGCCGTATATTTGCTTTTTTATTAATACCTTACTATAAACGAAGAAGAAGAATTAGAACAACAGGTGCATTTTTATGACAAAATACATCAGTATGTTTACAAAACGGTACAATTTAAACGTATATACTGTAGGCCTAAGTAGCACAAGACACAATCAATTATTTGGCAAATAAATAAGTTACATTAAATTAATAAATAACGTTAACTTAGTTTTCTTCCTTGTCTGTCTTTTAAAAACCACATCTTTCAAATGTAATGATGTATTTCAACTTTTCAACGTTTATTTACTGGGCGTGAACATTGCAGTTGAGATTTCAACGTCCGGTCCTCACCAATAGCGTTCCAATATGATGTCTTTGTGTTGCTTGATGACGTTGACGACGTCGCGTGCGGACAGTATATTGCTTCTGTGCCGATTTTTGCATAATCCATAATAGCACAATGTGACGATTGTGGATTTTGAAAAAGGACTGATAATCATTGTTTTTCTACAAAAATGTGTTAAGCTGGTGCTAGGAGGCGTGAGAGGTGTTGCACTTTATATTACCTCTCATGAACAGACTCAATAAAACCGAGTCTGCTACTTTTATATCGTGTTTGTGTTTGTTGCTTCCAAGGGATCCGATTAAATAGCGTTTGTTTAGTGCCGTATGGCGGCCGTTAAAAGTCGCCCCCGACTACAAATCAGTAGTGATATTACTTACTGGTCATTGGGATCATCAAGCCCAATCTTTGTGGCTTTAAAGTATAATATCGCTTAAGCCGGTGCTAGAAGGCGTGAGAGATGTTGCACTTTACATTACCTCTGGTCTGCTACTTTTATTTCTTGTTTGTGTTTGTTGCTTCCAAGGGATCCCATTTTCAGTATGTATTACTATTTATAATGTGTATAATAATGTATGTAATAATTAAGCTCTAAACTAGTTTATGCTTTATTTATTTCACACCTGTATAAAATCTAACCAATCTCTTTCACGTCTTTTTAATCATGTGAAATCTTTCCGTCGTTTTAATCATGTGACAATCCCATATTTCCACTATTGTTCTCAAACCAGTCGAAACAATAAAAGGACTGGAGGCGATCTGAACGTAGTATTTGTGTCAATCCAAACGTAAATACAACCATCAAAATGTGTTTAAATACACTCAACTAATTAATTGTTTTGTCGATTTAATTGTTTATGAAATAGTGTAGTTTAATGTTATTAATATTACTTATTTGATGCTTGTCTCATCGTTTGAAGAAAAAAGAGAGACATATGAATTGCTTTTCTGGCGGCGATGGCGTCAACATTCAAGTTGTGCTTTCAGGTCACCTTCTCCACGACTGTATTCACTCAACCTTCCAACTTTGGTTTTAGTTGTGTCTTGGGTAGTACATCGCAGATATAACATACGAATTGCGAGTGTGACATTCACCATCGAAGCAAAGGGTACACAACTTAATATTTTTTATATCCAAATTTTGCGTTTAGGTCACTTTCTAGGGAACTGTACGCATAACATCTTTCAAACTGAATTATTACTTTTATCTTTGTTATTACTTCGCAACACGTTATAGCTGTTGCGGATGTGACTTTGACCCTTTAAGGCAGATAACTTCACATTCTCACCAACTATGCACTAGATGTTTCAAACTTAGTTTAATCTTTCGAAGACCGTATACTCTATTTTGACATAGTTATGTCTTGGTTAGTGCATCGTTTTGGACTTATGGGCGTCATCTATGGCATTGACCCATTTATCTCTGGCAAAGCAACGCCTTTATTTCTATACACTGTCATGTTTGATTTTAGGCTCTATGGGCTAAGGGCAAGGGCAGTAGGGCTTATGCCCTGGTCTTTCCATGCATTTGTCCATTAACATTTTGTTGTTAACACTCTAGAAACTTCATTCTGTATCCGACATTTACTAAACTTGGCCAGCATCTTAATATCGATAAAAGCTCGGAGGAGATCGAAAACCACTATTATCGGATAATAAAACTTGGCCAGAATCTTAATATGTATGAAAGCTCGGACTAGTTTGAAACCCGCATTTATCGGAAACTTAACTCCAGAGTTACAAGAAGCTTTGACCTGAAGAAAAGTAATATTATGATGTATTGCGAATCACTGTCATGTTGTTTTACTTGCATTTCAGCTAAAACTTGAAATATGTCCATGGAACACGAATGCCCCCCCCCCCTCCCCAAAATAAAACTATTAGCACGTAAAAGTAGACAATAAAGGGCCACAACTCCCGTAATACAAGGTGGATTTTGACACCGAATCGATATGCACATCTTTCTATCATAGTTATGCGTCCTGTAAAGTTTCGAAACAATCTGTTGAAAACTGTGAGAGGAGCTAAGATACGTTTTTCGGGACGGACACTCGTACAGACATGGCTAACGCTATATGTCCCCTCAGCATTCGGTGGTGGGGCATAAACAGAGAGTATTAATCGTGTAACACGATACATTTCACACCATCTCAGGTGTTAATTTATTTCACAGTTATTCATAACTCAGCAATGTTTACATTTATATAAGCGTGTGTATATAAACAGAACTATTACAACTCTTTGGGTGAAAAAGTTGATTGAATTTTATATTAAACTTTTGTTACTAAATGACAAGAACAGGGTTTAAATTTAACACTTATTTACTTGCTAAATGCAAGTAGAACTTTGCAGATTGCAAGTAGAAAATATTAGCTAAATATTTCAAGTAATAAAAAAAACACATTAGGTCTCAGTCTACATTTATTCACTGAACATTTTTATCTAATTTAGTTAAACAGCTGAATATAAGTAAGTATAATTATACATTATTAAATTCCTGCATCTAGCTGAGTGTATAGCAATCGGTCTAAAATGAATGGAGGTTTTAAATTATTAATGCAAGTACCTTGACTAATATATCAAGTAGAAAACCTTCTCACTTGCTTTATTTAGCAAGTGGCTGAAAATATTAAATTTGATCCCTGAAGAATAGGTTTGCGTGAGCTACAGATTAAATTGTTGATGTAATGCATGTATTATTATTTCATTCAAATTTACGCGTACATACCAAAAATACTAACTAGTAACTTTTTCAATAGTGGGCGCTGATTTTCTGATGCTGTTTTCCAACGGTTTCAGATAAATAAAAGACGTTACCACATAATTTGCGGTGTGGGAGTGTAATAAAGCCATGATGAATTTATCAAACTGCACTAGTAAAACAAACATGCAAATGACGGTTGAACCTTCGTTTGGTCCTTTCCATTCAGTCCGGTGTACATCGGAATTGCTGCGTTGCAATCCGTCACCGTTTAAGATATAAGATTAGCCAAAAAACGGGCAACGGTTTCGAAATGATAGGTAGGCATTTTATTTTAAAGAAGGAAATGTTGATACACTGTGGAATTTACTATTCATGAGCGCATTTAGGTCTAAATACCTGCAAAGGTACTGACATACTAATGCTGATTTCACCAATGTCGTTAAGGTGTGTTTTTATCTTTACACAGTTGAATAAGCGTTTGCGTGTATCTCCTTATGAGTAGTCTCTGTTGCCACAACTATAATACGCTGTAAAACTGAAATACGGACAGCATCAGAACACGATCGAACAAATGTCTTTTATGATTGACAACAACATTTCTTTATGGTCAGCAGGTTTTGCTAGGTAGGGTCGGGTTGCCCGAAACACATTTTGTTTGGCCTTACGGAAATCGACAACGTAGTACCGTTGTTCGGTGATGTACGGAGATGACTATATGAACATTTGATGTCATCATACAAACACGATGTCATCAATCGACGACGTTATATATAGGAAGCTACAAGGGAGCTACCATAAAAAGGTTCCTTATGAAGCTTTTTTTGCATCCCATTCCAAGCCCCTCCCACCTTTAAACAAATAATATAATGAAAATAAATAAAAAATCTTCATAATTTAATACATTTTCGATTTTTTGCAACAAAAAGCATGCCCCATCGCCAACAAATTAATATTTTTGTTAGATTTTATAAGAGCGCCTTGTTGGCATTTTGCACAGCGCTTGACCACTACTTTTTGTCGGGCGCTATTTTTTGGGGAAATAGATGAAGTTGTCGTAAGATGAATCGATCTTTCTTGTACAGCACCCAACAACAGAACCAAGTCGTTGATTTCCATACTCCAGTATTTTTAACAGTTACGGAAATTCACAAGACAATTACGATGTAATCCCGGCTGAAGACCTAAAGATGAAACGGCCTTCATTTGCATATTTTAACACTATTATAATATGATAAATAGATCATGGCTTTATGTTATGTTATAAGGTCAAATAATATCGTGATCCTATTAGTCAAGATGCATACATACTTTGGGCGGAATTCTGTTAAGGTCGAATGATGTACCGACAATGCGGTGTGCTGCTTATGCTACATTGATGCACACCAGGAGGAGTAAAGAAGTTCACATTTTCGGTTGACTTAAATTTCTTGGGAATTTGAATGGCACAACGAGCCATAAGTATAATAAAATATTATTTACATTGCGCGGATACAATAACAAACGTTTCTTTTCATGGTAAACGCATTAATTGCCATTGATGTAGAGACAATCAGTTATCATAATAATATTAAGCATACTTTAACTTCTAAAACTTGTGTTACAAATATCGGAGGTCTTATTAATAAAAGTAGAACCAATATTAGTACTATATGACAGGCTCAAACCATGCTATGTTGGGCATATACACCCCTGTGCTTCATCCAGATTGAGGTTTAACGCAATCTACCATAGTTTAAATCCATAGTGGATGTGGGAGGGCGGGCAGTTGTAGCGAATAAACATTTTGATTCGGATGAAGTATTGGATAATAACGCTAAATATCTGGTTCTAGTATAAGTTTCGAGGACGGATACTTTTTGCACAACTTCGCAACCTAGAGTATCGCTCGACTCTTATATATTTTACTATTACCATGTATACTGACCAAATTATTGGGTATTTAACCAAAAGTGAGACATGCACCAGAACTAACATCGTTTCCATGTTTTGACTTGACTTCAAGTATAGTTTGTTTGACTGTTCATTTCAATTATCAGAGAATGTTCATGTCCATGTGTTAACCAACTTTTATATTTCTTTAAGACTTGATACATGATGTGGGTAGTAATTACATTCGTGCCGTATGGCCTACTAATCTCAGAAACAAACCATAATCTCAACTGGGCCACTCTGGGCATAACGATTTTGATGTGCCCTTTTGTCATTCCCCTCTTCTTAACCATCACTTGGTCTAAGTCAACTCACATGGCATAGTGGCAGGTAAGTGGAAGCAGTTGAGTATATTATATTGTATTGATGCAATTGAAAATGTTTCTGAAGTAGAAGATGTAGAGAACTTTTGAAATAAAATATATTTCCATAAATTGGTTTCCATTTTCTCTGCTCTGCTACATCTAAGACTAGATCCAGATAATATGAATAAGGCACTGCCTCATGGCGAGCGTCGGTTTAAGTAAATAAAATGGTTACATTGTGTAATATTACTCGTACTGTAATACCTTATAACATAGGAATTTTCTAAACCAAACTCTGTTGCTCCGTTCTATGGGACACACAAAAAACGCAACCCACTACTATTCACATACAAACTTTGCGATCATCACATAAAAAAAACTAATTCAACAAATTATTTAAGCATAACTATTCGAAATCGAAATGGGGATCTACACATTATACTCTATTACTTCCAAATCAAACCGTGGAGCGCTGTGGTCTAGTGGTAGAGCGTTGGATCCATGATCCAAAAGTCGTGAGTTCGATTCCCGCCATTGCATTTTGTCCCTGAGCAAGACACTTTATCTGCATTGCTTAGTACTGGTTCTACCCAGGAAGACATCGAGAGTGACTCAAATAAGTTCATAGAGCTTTCGTTAAAATCGATGTAAAATAAATAAGTTTAAACTAAATCAAACCAAGCACTGCAGTGTGATTTTCATTGTAATGTTGGCGGGGCTTTTACCCACTAAACATTGTGAAGACTCCCGACCCTAGCCTGGTCATTTTGGTGGAGAAAAAAAAGCGCGAAAACTGCCTAATTTGTGAAAAAAGTATTGAATACATGCATTGTTTTTGTGGGAGCAGGATAATATGAAACATTTTAGATAAACTTTCTTCTATGAACATATCCAGAACAAAACAATATTGAACAATTTAAGTGATGGAAATGCCAAAATAAATAAAATAAATAAATTAATAATAATAATTGTGAAGCAAATCGGCCACAGTTGACTTAAATAGTGAGTAAGTGTCAGGTGAACTTGAATAAGCATGATCAGTATAATTATGTATGCATACTTTTTTTTATGAGACTTCTCAGGATGATCCAATCTATTCCTATTTCCTAAATGTAAATGCCTTCACTTAGCAGCAATGATCAGGTAGGAAGGAATAGGAATGAATTGGTTCATGTGATACTGAATGTTGCGTTGTAAACCTTCTCGCCTCTCACCGCTGCAGGTTCGAATCCCACTGGGAGCTCGACTTGTGAGGATGTGTCGATCCTTACGGATGGCGGGAGGTGTATAGTACTGGTTCTATAGTACTGTTTCTACCCAGGACAAGTGGGTGGTCTGCCTCCACCACCCAAAAATCCACCGTCATATATAACCTTACATGTGATGAAAATGACGTAAAACACCATACAAACAAACAAACAAACAAACAAACAAACAAACAAATCATTGATGATGTGTCATTTGAAATAATCAGTTCGTTTAATACCTTGTTCCCAAGTCACTACTCTCTACATCCCCTCTTGAAATTAAAATTGCGTCGAACGTCACTGACTGACGTAATCAGCATTGAAAATTGTCATAATGGTGACGTACTATTACGTCTACAGTACAGTAGGTGCTTCACTTTGTCTACAAAGAACAAAAAAGGTTTACGTTTGTGCTTTCAAGTAAAAGAAAGGATATTTCACTTACCGCCTTTGGTTTCGCATAAACAATTTAAGGATAAAAAGGTAGGCGAATAATTATTATTGCATATAACTATTGTTTCAGGTGAATTTTTATTATAAATAAGTGTAACTGAGACTTAAATGGCGCAGTGGGTCGTTAAATACAATTTGAACAAAAAGCAATGACACATTTCACAACATCTCAGACATTTATTACTATTAGGTAAGATGGTCAGCGCTTAGCCAGCTTTCTTAGTCCTTTTATCATATTGTATTTTCAATGAAATTGGACTGCTTTCAAGTATGTAGATCTAATACAAAAAAGATAGATCTAGTAAAACTAACTTACATATTGACGCAATCACTTTTATTTAAACATAATCAAGCATTAAATCGTTGATTTTGTTGTTGCTGAACAGTGGCGAGCGTCGTTTTAAGTTAATAGACTAGAGCGATTAAATAATGTGTGCAATACTCATACTGGTATGCCTTACAGTGTACATCAGTGGAGTTTTCTAAACTCAATGCAAAATCAAAACATCTGCTCGAGTGCTTCTACATCAAATTTGATTCATATTTTGGATTGTTTTTACATTTGTTGGTGTTTCTAAATGAATCATTTTAACTTATACTTTTACTGCAATCAAAGACTGGTTATAGATTTGCTCTTCACAAAGGTAGTACCTAGTACTGTGAGTGTAATGCCAGTGATGGTTCTTGATTGGTAAATAAAAGTTATTCTGTTCTATTCTATTTTAAGCCAGAGAACCATTATATTCTATCTTTATTTTTTAAATAATAAATATTGACGCATTCACCTTATTTAAACGTAATCAAGCATTAAATCGTGGATTTTTTTTTTTTTTTAACAAATTAGATTGTAAAAAATAAATAAAATAAATATGTTGAATCAGGGAGTAACCACTGACTAGAAGAGAAGAGAAGAGAATCGAAAACAAACTTAATTTACATGTATGTTATTTTCAATGCACAAGACCTCGTTTCGCTCGGTGAAATTAGCTGTATAACGTCGCTTCGCTCGATGTAATCTCGGTGTAATTAGCTTTATTTTCCTTCGAATAACACCTTGCTCCGCTCGGCGTTCATGTGAGGTTATAGCGACGTGCTAGAAATACGATTCACCTGCACGGTGCACCGTTTTACTTGCACGATGTAACTTTACGGGCAGGTAACTCTAGCGGTTTGACGAAGATTTTTATTGCCTTAGTATGGCAATTTCAGAAAATCAACAACGCGTTAACCGTAAGGCGAGCTTACGCTCGCGATTATACTGTTATACTATACGATATACAGATATCGCTAGTTGAGACGTGGCATTAGAAGTTCCTGTTAGTATTAAATAAATATATATTCCACTATTATATATATTGCAGGTGGTATTGTAGGCCTAGCGGCCCCTAGCGGCCTCGATTGCTGGCATGGTAACTATGGAGTCTACATACGAAGGAGGACTTGACGATTTCTTTGTGAACACGGTACAAGACTACTTTGTGTTGTGTTCGATTATTAGTGGGTTCGTTGCGAGCGGTGAAATATGTTTAGGCGTATCTGTATGCACGCATAAGATCACGAACGCAAGATACGCAGAGATGGAATGGGCAAACACTATAAACATTGACAACCCGTTGAGTCCATTCCGTCTTGTATATGTGGAAAAATTAAGAGAAATCAATGCTGGTTCCGTTATTACGGCTGCTATAATGGACAAAGTTTTCCGCGAAACCAAAATTGTTAGCCTCATTGCTGTTGTTATTGATTTGATTTTAGTTGCAATAGTCACGGCTATTGCTCTAAGTATACATATATTGACCGAGGAGGAATTTGCAATTTCTTGTGGTATTTGTACCGCCTATAGAGGAAGGGATGCAAATTTGGAGAAAGTATACAGACAATAAAGCAAAGAAAAAAATATAAAACCGACTCAACCTATTTTTCTTATCTCAGAGAAAATGTAACAATATGAAAATCATTTCATACAATTTCTTAAACTGTCCTTATGTGTGAAAACAGACCCATTGCAGCACAGGAAATGTAGTGGCCTATAAATATTTCTCGTTTCATCTTATAAAACGGGCATTTTTTACAAAAGGGCATTTTTTTCTAATTTAGATTTACATTTGTTTGTTCAGTTTGATTTGTTTGTTACATCTTTTAAGGATTGTCATGTTAAAATTATGAGTTTTGATATTTGTTGCTTATCTTTAAATGAGTTAATGAATAAAAAGTATTAGCATCTCACTGTTTATGCTTTTAAAGGGAGCATTCATGCATACATATGCATGACCACAACCTTTCCGTAGTTTTTGGCCACAAATGGGCTACTAGTGAAGAGATTGTAAGTTATTCTTTTTTAAAATGGGCCTAGATATGCATGACAAAATTGGATTTCTATTTCATGACATACACAACACAATGCAAAAGACAATGGGTGTGTCAATAATGCTACCTTGATTGTTAGAGAATATTTCCTGTCGGGTATATATTTATTTACATTGTCCTGTTTATTGGGATGACAATAGGGTAAGAGTGATGTTGCATGAACCCTAGAATCCGGTTTAAACACCCTTTGTGTCATTGGCCGTTCCAAGACGGTAGCCTTATTGTCAATCCTTTTATGTTTGTGATGTCATATCTTGTCTTGTATACATCTTTGTAGTTGTTGTTTCTGTGAGTGTTTGTGAAAGGTTGTGGTCATTGAATGCTATTCGACTTTTATATATTCTTTTACACATATAACTCGCCAAAATGTAATTTAATCTATCAATTAATTTTCTCTCAGATAATTACCTTAACAGCAATTATTTCCTTTTAGAGTGTTCCGAAAAAGTACTTCACGGTATTTTTAAAACCGGTTTTGACTGTTTTGCTGTCGCATATTTTCACCTCGGAAATATAATACTTTGATTTTCAGATTTTTAAGTATTTACATGATGACGTGGAGAAACATTCGTCACTAAAACTAGACTTGTTTGGTGTCTAAATGATGATAGTTATATTTGTGGCCATAATTCAGCATTACTATTTGCAAATACTGGTTGTATAGATGACACTACAAAGTTCTTCCCCTTACCCCTGAAATATGTATTTTATAAGAAAATGTCAGAGAGGATGTCAGTACCAGACTTGCATTTAAGTGTATGTAGGATTTCTATTATTCATGTAATCCTACTAAATTAATGTATGATGCCACAAATAATTTAGATTTGATTTTTTACAGATCAATGCACTTGTCCGTTTCCTGCTTTCTGTGTGTGCTGTGATATGAGCGTTGTTACGCTGTGCACGAATAAGAGAAATTGAACTGAAACATAAGCATATACAAGAAATATAGAAAGATTGGACAGGGAAAGTAGCATTCAAGGAGGACAGTCAACCACAAAACACAGAAACAAACACGCAAACAGACAAACAAGAAGGCAAAAGCAATAATAAATGCAAACGACATCACAAACACAAATGGGTTGACAATAGGGCTACCGCCTTGGAACGGTCAGTGGCAAAGTAGGCCACTGGGGGTTTAAACCGGTTCTAGGGTGCACCAAACCTCACACTTACCCTACTGTCATCCCATTAAAACAGGACAGTGTAAATAAAGACATCCCCGCCATAATCTTATCTCTAACCAACATGGCAGCATCAATAGGCAATATAAGTAAAACACAAATATGCTCGTGTAAATATAATACAAAAAAACAATAGCCTAGAAAGCCCCAAGGAAGGTACTCAATGACTTGGCAGAAGTCAGAGCAGTAAGAGAATAAACCATAAAGGGCACGACAAGAAAGTCAAACGCCACCGTCCCAATGGGCTTTAGGTAGGCGTCATCATAGGGTCCATAACCTGTCCGGTCATCGTACAATTAAAGAGAAAAGCATAGTGGCGAACTGTAAAAGGGTCCACCACCAAGCATGCAGTACGTTGCAAAATGATAGGGTCATAACCTCTTTCGATAAACTTCTTAACAAGTTTAACAAAGATAGTATGAAAGTGATCATGACCAAGAATCTTACGAAGTTTATAAATCACATCACCATAGAAGTCAGGTTGTGTTAGTCCTTGTCGCAGAAGAGACCTTAAATTATTTTTATATTTGGAAAGAAGATCAGGGTTACGATAATAAAATTTTGCAAAGGTTTTACGAAGTTTATGGTAACGGTAACCCTGATTGAGTAACTGTTTAGTTATACAAAGATTACGAATATTAAAGTCCTCAACTCGAGTACAAGCTCTAGAAAAACGAATAAGTCGAGACACATACACCCCATAAGATGTTGCTCGGGGAACACCCCCATCCAAGTGGGGATAATTAACAATGTCAACATTAAAATCATCTCTCTTGTCATAGATTTTGCTAATTATTTTACCATTTTCAATCGAGAGATCTAAATCAAGAAAAGAAGCGTTATTATCAGATATATTAGCTTTGTTAAGCTGAAGCTCTTTAGGATAAATATAATTAACCATAATTGGAAAGAAATGGTTGTCAATGATGTTCAATATGTCATCCAGATACCGAGAGGTGTTATTAAAGGGTGCAATAACATCTGCCTGGGTATCTGGTTAAAGATTCAACATGAAATCCCTTTCATAGCAAAATAAAAACAAATCTGCGACAAGTGGTGCACAGTTCGTACCCCTAGGGATACCAACAATTTGTCTATAAACGGTGGTTCCATACCTGACGAAAATATTATCTAATAGGAAGATGAGTGCTTCACAAACTTCATAGCAAGTCCACATAGTATAATTGTCTAAACTGCCGTTAGTAAAAAACGTTTTTATATTATTACATGCCAAAAATGTAGTATTTTCCCTAGCGAATGTTTTTTGAATAAGATAAATTAGCTTGTCTTTAGTGATGTGGTAAGGATGTATATAGAGTACAGAAGTCATAAGTGCTTATTGATGAAAATTGACCTTTATTGAACATTTTATCAAGAACGTCTCCTGAATTTTTTATAGACCAACATAAATTAATCCCAGAGTTTTATCACAATATAGTTTAACGTGAACTTTAACGGCAGTAAGACAAGAAGTTAAAAGTTTGAAGATGTTTGATGTGGTGCAGGCACTAGAATTCGAAATAAAGCGAGCCTTATATGGATTTTTATGTAATTTAGGAATCCAGTACATAGTAGGCAGTTTATTTTGCTTATCATTTACACCAGCCTTGAAAGTAGTGCACCGAGTGATTGTCACAAAATGTCACGGGTAGAGCGTACTGGTCGTATATAGCTCTTGTAAGTTATCGGTTACACCCAAAATCTATTGTTCGAGTTGAAACAATTTCACAATTTTCATGATCTATTCATGTAACACGTAAAAGCGTGCACATTTTAAGTGGCCACCAGAGAGGCCGTGTCATAAGTTTAGTTTTGTGCTAATGCATGTAAACGTATAGGTATATTTTCCTTAAACGGCAAAATTGTATAAGGGGCCTCTCGTGTAGATTCAATACTGTAGATTTAGCCACGTTTGTCACGGACTGAACGGGGGAAATAATGATTTGGGCGTAATGTTTGCTATAAAACCCATTGTCTTCTAGCTCTCGCCGGGATGATCGATAGTACTTTGTTGGAACAGAGATTGGACGGCAAATTTCATAGGCAACATGTGGTGAGTAATTTTATTAAACTTTTATCGTACATTTGTATTCAGTGGGCGGCGCCATCTTGTTGGGCGGTTACGACATCCGGTTAGCATTGATGTTTCTCAAACATAACTTTAGACTAGCATATGATTTTGAAGTTACTTTATTAGATGTAATTATTGTAATTGATCATTAATTGTAATACAGTATTAATTTGTTAACAGTGGATAATAGGTGCATTAGTTAACGTTGGCGTATAACTCGGTGAATGTAATACACGATTGTTAACATTAGTTAACAATGAGATGAGTGACAAGAATAAATGCGTGCATGCATAACTCAGTGAGTGTAATATATGAGTAATTTGATCATGTTTATATTACATGTATTAGGGGCATTGATTAACAGCGACGTACATAGCGTATACATGGCGTTGTAGAATATGTATACATTGCTACTCATCATTAGTACAGCTTACATATATTGATTGAATAATGATTTGTTTGGGTAATGGTAATTATGCAAGATTGTATGTATAATTACAGCCTAAGCCATCCAGGATATAAGCCATCCAGGGTTGGAGTAAGCCATCTAGGTTTGGATATCCAGGAGTGGAGCTAAGCTTCCACGAATAACGTTTACAAGCGGTGGAGACGGTCCCCGTACCTGCGCAGCCAGGTTTTACTAACGACAACCCCCGGGACACAAGGTGGGCCCGTTACCAGTCCTCACTGGAGGAATATCATTCACAATCTCAGTGGAGATTAACTATCATTGCACCGCGTCATCAACCCTTACAGAAGGCATTTGATGACAATCATCCATTGAATTCGCGCATCATCATCTTCATGAGCTCTCGCGCATCACAGTTATCGCGCTAGATCAACATTGTTATAGCTTTAACAACACTTTAGTGTCTTAGACATTCAGTATTTATAACAATACTAAGAACGTCTTAAACGTTCAGGAGAACATTCTTTTCATAGTTCATTTGTGTATTCGCTTGTTTTTTTAGATAATTGTATATATATTAAACATATTTTAAAAGTTGCATTAAACTTATGTAAATGCATTCACCGCCATTGATTCTTTCCTGAGTTAGCCCAATCACTAAGGTCATCCTGTGACAACTGGTTTCAGAGTAGTGGGATTTTGGGCGACTACGGAGGGAAAGAATCAATAAGTGATCTTTATTATGATATACTAAATCTCTACTTATTAGTTTAGAATTGTGTACCACCCTCTGATCCATCAAGGCGACTGTCGACGATCACGGCCACAGCTTGGAATTCAAGACACGACAAGGGTAGGGTGAGTCCAAACTGTTGTTTTGTCCGTTCTTTCCTTGGCGCGAGGTCGCAGTGGTCTACACGAGTGGGGCTGAGGCACTTTTGCTCAATAATTTGGGTGTTTGTTTTTACCTCCCTTGATATACACATAGTATCCAATTAGGTTGGCGAACAAGACGTTCTTCTCATGTTGTGACACTCGAGTATACTTATATTAATGGGAGAAATAAATATACATGTACATGTTATACGCATTTCTATGATTGATTAAGGTTTATGTCCAATATCAAATTAAGATATTTTATGTAGTGTATATGTTTTGTGGAAGCTAGATACTATCTATACATAACCGTTAGTAGTTAGCGCTAGTACAAATGTGTATGAAACTTGTCCTATGATGATGCCCAGGTATTTACTGAGGACACAGTGACTTACCATTAGTAGTTAGGTGAGTAGAATTATTAGTGACGTGTGTATTGTAATTATTGTAGTTAGTAGTCCACAATGTCCATAGACATGACGTCCATAAAGGATCTTACGGAAATGGGTAAGGAGTTAGGGTATGCTGGTGAGGAGCTTAGAACCTTTGTTAAAGACGAACAGGCTAGGGAAAGGGAATTTAGACTTAAGGAAAGAGAATTAGAGAAAGATAGGCTAGAATTCGAAAGTAGGTTAGCTAAAGAGAAGCTAGAATTAGAAAGTAGATTAGCTAAAGAGAAGTTAGATGCTGATAAAGAGAAGCTAGAATTAGAAAGTAGATAAGCTAAAGAGAAGTTAGAGGCTGATAAAGAGAAGCTAGATGCTGATAAAGAGAAGTTAGAATTAGAAGGTAGATTAGCTACAGAGAGGTTAGAATTAGAAGGTAGGTTAGCTAAAGAGAAGCGAGATGAAGAAAGTAGACTAGTAAGGGAGAAGCAAGAGTTAGAACATGAGAGGTTCGAAACAGATGGTAGACTAGCTAAGGCTAATATGATGATGGAGAGGGAGCAAAAATAGTTTGATCATAAGTTAGCTTTAGAGTTGGAAGCAGCTAAGACACATAGTAAGGACAGTGGAACTGTAGGGAAATATAGTTATTCTGGGAAGTTAAAAGGTTCGAA
The DNA here is from genome assembly GCA_037043455.1 of Cyrtodaria siliqua. Classification (NCBI taxonomy): domain Eukaryota; kingdom Metazoa; phylum Mollusca; class Bivalvia; order Adapedonta; family Hiatellidae; genus Cyrtodaria; species Cyrtodaria siliqua. Next base: position 167,976 of record JAWPHD010003360.1, on the reverse strand, counting down.
GTTACCCTACTTTGATGCTGACAAAGATAACATGGACAGTTACTTGTTACGGTTCGAACGCTATGCTGAGTTACAGGAATGGACCAAAGATAAGTGGGCAGTTCATTTAAGTGCGTTATTGAGAGACAAGGCCTTAGATGTATTTTTTAGATTACCTAGTTTAGATGCTCTTGACTATGACAAGTTAAAGGATGCTCTTTTAAAGAGATTTGAGTTAACTGAAGAAGGTTTTAGAAAGCGGTTTAGAGCTTGTCTGCCTGAGAAAGGCGAGTCATTTATTCAGTTTATTAGTAGGTCTAGAAATTACTTAGATAGGTGGTTAGAGTTAGGGAAGGTAGCGCAGACTTATCAGGGCCTCATAGATTTCAATGTTTGTAGTAGAGATCTGTTCTTATTTCTTAAAGAAAGAAAACTAACTAGTGTAAATGAAATGGCAACACAAGCAGATCAGTTTGCCGAGGCTAGAGGTGGAGCTCATAATGTAGTGTCGAAAGACAGAACTTTTAGAGATAGGCAAGGGGACGATCATAGTCATGAACAGAAAGGCCAGAGTGGAAACTATCGAGGTGGAGGTAGTTCGATGGGTTCTAGAGGAGGTAGCAATAGTGGTAACATAGGTAGACCTTTTATTCGTTGTCGTCACTGTAATGGGAATCATGCTTCACATGAGTGTAGGAAAGCGGTGAAAGTGTCCGCTGTCGTAGACAACTTTAGTGACAATAGTAGAGTGGACAACAATGTAGGGAATCAGAACCAAGGTTTTAACAACCCATGGAATTTCGGTAGAGGTAGAGGTGGTCAAAACCGAGGTAGAGGTAGAGGCAGAGGTAGTAATAGTCCGGTTATTAAAACCGAGAGTAGTAGCTGTTGTGTTAAATCGGATGGTGTAATGGCGAAGATCGGAACATGTCTCTTTCCGTATGCAAATCTTCCAACGGCAGATGGTAGAGTGAACGGCACGGACGTAATTGTAATGAGGGATACAGGTTGTACAGGTGTGGTAGTTAGGCGTAGTTTCGTTACGGATGACCAGTTGGTAGGTAAACAGTCACCGTGTATGTTGTTAAATAAGTCGGTAGAGCACGTGCCAATAGCGAGAATAGATGTAGATACACCTTTCTTTAAAGGGACTACAGAGGCACTATGTATGGATGACCCGATGTATGATTTAACGATAGAGAACATAGATGGTTCAGCACTTCCGGTAATGTCCGATTTTAGAAGTAGCATAAGTAATGCAGTAGAGACTAGAGCGCAGGTTCAGAAGCAAGCTCAGGCTTATAGAAAATTAAAGGTTCCTGCAGCCGTAGGAGACATATCTAAAGCGGAGTTTATAGAAGCACAAACTCAAGGCGAGTCATTAGGTCCTTGTAAGGTGAAGGCCAAGGATGGTGTAGTGAAGAAGTGTAAAGGGTCCGGTAGTTGTAAGTTTGTACATAAGAATAGGTTATTGTACAGAGAATTTGAAGATAGTGGTAGAAGACAGTTTCACCAATTAGTGGTTCCTACCCAGTATAGAACGACAGTGCTTAAGGTAGCTCATGAGTCGATTATGGGAGGTCATTTAGGCGTAAAGAAAACGTTAGATAGAGTATTGGCAGAATTTTATTGGCCAGGCGTTAGTGGAGATGTAACTAGGTATTGTAGGTCCTGCGATGTATGCCAAAGGACAGTACCAAAAGGTCGAGTGACCAAAGTACATTTAGGTCAGATGCCACTGATAGATACACCATTTAAGCGGGTAGCCGTAGACATAGTTGGACCAATTTTTCCAGTGTCGGATAGGAAAAATAGGTACATTTTAACCATGGTAGACTATGCAACTAGGTATCCGGAGGCAGTAGCATTGCCCTCAATTGAAACTGAGAGAGTAGCTGAGGCATTAGTTGATATGTTCAGTAGGCTAGGTGTACCAGAGGAAATGCTGACTGATTGTGGGTCACAGTTTACGTCAGAACTTATGGCTGAAGTAAGCAGGTTATTGTCTTTGCGTCAAATCATGACAACACCATATCACCCTATGTGTAACGGGTTATTCGAACGATTTAACGGGACGTTAAAGCAAATGTTACGGCGTATGTGTACCGAGAGACCCAAAGATTGGGACAAGTATCTCAATGCTTTATTGTTTGCATTTAGAGAGGTTCCACAAGAGAGTTTAGGATTTTCTCCGTTTGAGTTATTGTACGGTAGGTCAGTTAGAGGTCCCATGAGGATTCTTAGAGAGATGTGGGCAAGTGAAGTAGATAATGATGAGGTTAAGACTACATATCAGTATGTTTTAGATCTGAAGGAGAAACTAGAGGAGACTTGTAAGATAGCTCAAAGTCAGTTAGTTAAGGCAAGTACCAAGTATAAACGGTACTATGACCAGAAAGCTAGAGATAGGAAGTTTAAGATAGATGACCAGGTGTTACTGTTACTCCCGACCGACAATAACAAGTTGTTATTACAATGGAAAGGTCCGTTTTACGTTAGAGGGATAGTGAACACTATGGATTACCGTATCGAGATAAACGGAAAGTTAAAGACCTTTCATGCGAATATGCTGAAAGAGTATATCAGTAGAACCGATAATGGGCAACAAGGGCTGTTAACCGTAGTTAATGTTGCAGTTATTGAGGATAGTGAGGAAGACAGTAGTGAGGACACTAGTCCCATGTATTTTCCCACTAGTGTAGGTAAGGAGACAGCAGCCGATGTAGACATATCGGGCATGCTTAGTGTAGCAGAGAAACGAGAGGTAAGTCGTTTAGACTCTGAGTGTAGTACTATTCGGTCCGATAAGTCGAGACCAACATATGTAGGGCAGTGTAGCTTTAAGCACACTTTAGCAAAGCCGATTAGGGAAACGAGAGACCCTACTCCATTTCGCAAACAGTATACTGGTAATGCGATGGATGCAATGTGTAAAGTTGGAGTTCTTGTGGTGACAGGAAGTAGTGTTATTAGTAACCGTAAAGTCGGTGTAATAGACCGTGGAAAGCACAATATTGGGGCAGACTATTTAAGTCGCCGCACATAATGACCGATTTAATACAATAGTGTATTGCAGTGTATTGTACAATAGTAGTATATGTTACGACAGGGTAGTGTACAATTGTAGAATAGTGTTGAAATTGTAATTACATATTATAGTTAGGTTATAACTGCAGTGGTAATAAGTAACATACTCAAGCGATTGAGCGATCAGCTTGTACGTTTTGTCGCTCGTTTGCTCAGAAGAATTAATAGTTTCTTAACGTGTAAATATTAATTATCATTTTGTTGAATTTTAAAAGTGTAGCACTTTCTTTAAGTGGGGAAATGTTGTCACAAAATGTCACGGGTAGAGCGTACTGGTCGTATATATCTCTTGTAAGTTATCGGTTACACCCAAAATCTATTGTTCGAGTTGAAACAATTTCACAATATTCATGATCTATTCATGTAACACGTAAAAGCGTGCACATTTTAAGTGGCCACCAGAGAGGCCGTGTCATAAGTTTAGTTTTGTGCTAATGCATGTAAACGTATAGGTATATTTTCCTTAAACGGCAAAATTGTATAAGGGGCCTCTCGTGTAGATTCAATACTGTAGATTTAGCCACGTTTGTCACGGACTGAACGGGGGAAATAATGATTTGGGCGTAATGTTTGCTATAAAACCCATTGTCTTCTAGCTCTCGCCGGGATGATCGATAGTACTTTGTTGGAACAGAGATTGGACGGCAAATTTCATAGGCAACATGTGGTTAGTAATTTTATTAAACTTTTATCGTACATTTGTATTCAGTGGGCGGCGCCATCTTGTTTGGCGGTTACGACATCCGGTTAGCATTGATGTTTCTCAAACATAACTTTAGACTAGCATATGATTTTGAAGTTACTTCATTAGATGTAATTATTGTAATTGATCATTAATTGTAAAACAATATTAATTTGATAACAGTGGATAATAGGTGCATTAGTTAACGTTGGCGTATAACTCGGTGATTGTAATACACGATTGTTAACATTAGTTAACAATGAGATGAGTGACAAGAATAAATGCGTGCATGCATAACTCAGTGAGTGTAATATATGAGTAATTTGATCATGTTTATATTACATGTATTAGGGGCATTGATTAACAGCGACGTACATAGCGTATACATGGCGTTGTAGAATATGTATACATTGCTACTCATCATTAGTACAGCTTACATATATTGATTGAATAATGATTTGTTTGGGTAATGGTAATTATGCAAGATTGTTATGTTTGTCAACCGACATCTAAAACGTATGTATAATTACAGCCTAAGCCATCCAGGATATAAGCCATCCAGGATATAAGCCATCCAGGGTTGGAGTAAGCCATCTAGGTTTGGATATCCAGGAGTGGAGCTAAGCTTCCACGAATAACGTTTACAAGCGGTGGAGACGGTCCCCGTACCTGCGCAGCCAGGTTTTACTAACGACAACCCTCGGGACACAAGGTGGGCCCGTTACCAGTCCTCACTGGAGGAATATCATTCACAATCTCAGTGGTGATTAACTATCATTGCATCGCGTCATCAACCCTTACAGAAGGCATTTGATGACAATCATCCATTGAATTCGCGCATCATCATCTTCATGAGCTCTCGCGCATCACAGTTATCGCGCTAGATCAACATTATTATAGCTTTAACAACACTTTAGTGTCTTAGACATTTAGTATTTATAACAATACTAAGAACGTCTTAAACGTTCAGGAGAACATTCTTTTCATAGTTCATTTGTGTATTCGCTTCTTTTTTTAGATAATTGTATATATATTAAACATATTTTAAAAGTTGCATTAAACTTATGTAAATGCATTCACCGTCATTGATTCTTTCCTGAGTTAGCCCAACCACTAAGGTTATCCTGTGACAGTGATATGTGCGGAAACAACATCATCCTCAGTAGAATTAACTGGAGTATACGAATTAGTGCTGCAGAGTTCCAGAGATAAAACATTGACGTATTGTAGGCGTCAAACAATCATTACATTATTAGCTGCTTTATCTGCAGGAACTAAAACAAATGTATTATGAAATTCCTGAATTCCCGATTTTAAATTACGAAAGGAAAACCTAAGTCTCGGAGGAAGTAAAGAGGGGTTAGCATTATAAAAGTTAATACGTGTGTCTATAATTTTCAGAATTGACTTTTTCCAAGTAGAAAGTGAGTTTGGGTCCGCATGTTCGCAACCCGGAGAAGGAACAAGCAAATTGATAAACTAAAGAACCCGGAGAAGGAACGAGCCAATTGATAAACTAAACAACCCATAAGTTCATTTTGACTTGTATTTGTTAAGTGCAATTACTAACAGTGTTTTCCGACAAGCCTGAATTCGAATAGATTTGCCAACCCGTATTTAGCTCTAGCGTATTATTTACTTAGTTTCTGACTTTCAAATCATGTCTCTGTATCTGCATACTTTATCGTAAATAAAGCACGTTCATTATATGATGGTAGGCGTTATTCATTTCTTTCATATAATTGTCAAAACGATTCATTGACTGTATACTCTTTTCTGTCTTTTTGAAATTGTGAATTCCATTAACGTTATGAAATAATATTATTAAATTCCAGCTACAGACCTACACTCCCATTTACATGTCGTAATTGAATACTAAACATGTCTACGTTTTTCTATGTTTGTTTGTAGCAACTAATATGAGATCGTATAGCTTAGACACTTTCCACTAATACTTGATACCATAACTGGTAGACTGCTAGATAACTGAAATTATAAACACGAATTTTATTATACTTTGTCCCTGACAGTAACATGTGAGTTTATCATGAACATATATTTAATGAAGCACAAACCTGGTAACCATGTAGCTATGTTGTTACATTCCTCCCATTTTTTAAAGACATAATTGCACATTTAAAGACAAAGATATCTTTAAATTAAATCTACATATTGGCAATGTTACTTAAAATGTGGATCCCTCTTTAATAATATAGTTTGTGGAATCCTGTTGTGTTAAATGCCACAACCTTAAACGAAATTTAAACTTCATTGTTTTTTTGTATTTTGTTTACACGAGCATATTGTGTTTTACTTATATTGCCTATTGATACTGCCTTGTTGGTTAGAGGTTAGATCATGGCAGGGATTTCTTTATTTACACTGTCATGTTTTAATGGGATGCAGTAGGGTAAGTGTGAGGTTTGGTGCACCATAGAACCGGTTTAAACCCCCCAGTGGCCTACTTTGCCACTGACTGTTCCAAGGCGGTAGCCCTATTGTCAACCCTTGTGTGTTTGTGATTTCGTTTGCATTTATTTTTACTTTTGCCTTCTTGTTTGTCTGTTTGCGTGTTTATTTCTGACTGTCCTCCTTGAATGCTACTATCCCTGTCCGATCATTTTATATTTCTTTCTTCATCATAATTGTATAAACCGACTCACTACTCTACTGTCAAATACTAGAGTTAATGTTTGTGTGCATCAGTGCCATTATTTATTCTGTTACTCGTCATTAACAAAATAATAGTAATTACATCGATAAAGAATGTATAAGCTCAATACAACAGCATGCAATTTAGGAGAGCATCCCCTCATTATAACTGATAATTCGCCTGCTATCGAAGAAAGTACGGCGCACAAGCTACTGTACAGATTATAGGTGGACTTGGACAGGTAACCAGAGAGTTCAAACGTTGATAATGGTCGTACTCGAAAGTAGTAGACCAGACTACACCAATTACTAACTAATCAGCGGGAAGGGAAACAGTTCAAGATAAATTCGGGACTATGACACAGAATCTCTTAATTTTGATTGGTTGAGAAGGTAACCAAACCAAAAAATCTTGCTAGAAAATAAAAATGCAACTTTGGAAGATTAGTTTGCGCAATGTATTCATAATTTGTGGCATAATAAAAACAAGAAGTATATTTTACATTTTCCTCATGTATCCACATGCAAGTAGTTGGGTCACAATCATCCTACCCAAACAACTTTTTCAAAACATACTCAACTTATGGTTTGTGTAGTTATCTTGATAAAACTAAGATAGGTCTTTCAAAACAAGTAAGCACAAATATAGCTTCTTATTTATTAGTGAACACAGTACATAGCTTAGAGCTATAATGTACGTCTGTGGCAAATGAATTGGTGTATTATGACCTAATACCATTAGTGTTGTTGTTTGAGAGTGTGTACTGTATTAAACGGGAATAGTTTTATTTAGAAGGGCTTTAAAAACCGTGGAAAAACCGCGAAAAGACCCCAATGGCGGCAGTCATCTTTGAATGATAACGCCATCGTGCCTTTTTCCATGAATGGAAAATATGTAATGAATATTGTTTAATGCTACAGAGTCTCTATTATAACTGGTAATAACTCATGGATATGAATGAGTTACGTGTGAAGTAGTTTCAAATCGACGAACACCCCAATATTCGGTATATAAGGCAGAAATCGATTCGTAAAATATCCCATTTTTATTTAGCTTGCGTACAGGTAAAATCGATAAATATACGGTTTCAGAATATATGTGATAAAAAAAGTACGTGCCCGGAACGGGATTTGAGCAACATCCGTTTCGCTGTTAAGTTTTGATGGCCGTACATTTAACCACTAGACCACGGCTATTTATTGGTATGTTCTAGCATTATTAACACTAAATAGGCATTATGCAATAACTAGCGCACATACAACTGATCATGCGCTAAATAACAAGTCGGGATATGGTTGCTTTGAGGCGGAATATAAGTTTCATATTGATAACATATAGTAATACACCAGGCGATGTTAATTTACACGTCCGACAAGATGGACTATATATTTATGGATTCGTCTTGAGTTGCGTTCAAATATGTTAAGTTATTTTGCTTCATAATAAATGATAGACTGTATATCATTTTCCCATTCTCTGTGGACTGAGCTCCTGACTTGACATCAGAAGGTCGTGTGTTCGAGTACCGAGAAAGGCTTTTTGTTTCTTCTGTAAATCATAAAGCTACGATGTGCACCGGTCGATGTCTATACAATGAATGATGTCCTGCGTTATCTTTGCTCGCTTAAATACTCCATTTCGACATGAGCTGGTGAACATGAAATTACAAATAAAACACGCCTACACAGAAAAAATCAATTGGTACAGAGACTCTGTAGCTTTGACGCCAAAAAAATACATGTATTAAATTATAAATATAAAGTAAACTATTTTTACTTTATTTTCTGTTTTTACGGTTTACATGTATTTGCATTGATATTCTTAGAAGTCAATCAATAGGCAATAAATTGTATAAAGGCTTGATGACGTCATCAATTCAAGATGGCTGCCTCCGTTTGAGAATGTTTGCAAAGGTTTAAAAGATCATATCTCCTGCATTTGTTATGATAGTTTGATAATTCTTTTAGCTTTTTCCATGGATTTGAAAACCTTTTTAAATGAAACTAGTTTCAGAATAGTGCAACAACCCATATAAGTACATAAACGAGGTACATGTATGTATACGTTATATGTTTGCTTTTGTTGTATACTTCCAATGATATGAGTGAAATCGATCATCAGACTTGCACTGTGATATTTAAAACAAAATGAGATGTGATTCGGCTGCCTTTGCCCTAAAATGTCATCTACTTTCATTTTGATCCAAAGCCTAGTTCATCGATCAGTAATTCTGCTATGGTTTGTGTATTTTGGAGGTTTAGACATTTAACGGATATTTGAACTTCCATCCAGAATTAATCGTTATGCCGTGTAGAGCTACCAATATGGTTGATGTAAAAATAATAGTAGTCCATGTCTGAGACTGGTAATATCTGATTTCCGGATTCTTTATCCACAAAAGTAAATCCGTATTGATATTTCAGGGCTTGTTGACTTCTGGAAAAAAACTTGTTTGAAGTCTGTCTTCACTATGCGTTTTGATAAATTTAAATGTTCGACACATTTTACTAGCACTGGTATCATTTTTTCGGAACTGTTTGTTCACTGTGAAACCACACACTTTTCTGACTTAATAAATTTTGTAAATTTGACAGTTTATATTCAAAATTAAGATAGAGTGACAGACGGTAAATTTTACGATTTTTAAAAGTTCTATGTGGATACAGGAAAGGAAAACAAAATATGTGGACAATCGTTATGAAATATACGACAAAGTAGATACAAAAATCGAGCAAGAAAAGTAGCATTCAAGTCAACATTCAACCACAAAAACAAACAAAACAAATAACGACTTTAAAGATGAATAAAAATTAAGACAAGACATTACAAACACAAAAGGGTTGACAATAGGGTTACCGCATTGGAACGGACAGTGCCCAAAAAGGGGGACGCTGGGGATTTAAAACAGGTTATAGGGTGCACCAAACCACCCTCCTACCTTATTGTCATCCCAATAAACTGGACAGTGTAAATAAAACAATTAATTTATTGACACCAGTTTAAAGTTGGTGCTCCCTAGATTATGTGTAACAAAATGAGTGCATATTTACTTAGAGTTTTTAACTGTGGTGGTCGGGGCCTCATTTTCCCTAATAAATGATCTTTTACTAAATTCATTCTATTGATAAAGAATAAGTTGTTTTGGCGTTTATTTCATTAAAATCCATCAACTATTAAGAAAGTTATGATTTTACAAGCTGTGTATTATGAGTAAATTTGCCAGAGTTTACCAGTTAGGGCCTCATAAATATATAAGATAGAGTTCAAAATTACGTCATTACGTGTAGTCCGAACAGTCCGAATAACATGCCATTTGCATGGATGGCGTGTTTCACCAGGTATCCGTTTAGGGACGGTATATATGGGTGTCGAAATCGTAAGAACTTGTCACAGGATCGCAAGCCATTATCCAGAGTAGTCAGTGACCAATACCATAACGGCAAGTGGTAAGTCAAATCTATTTTATTTGTTGTAAATTATTGTCATATTTAAATTGTTGTTCTGAAGTAAATATCTGCCGGTAAAAGCCATAGATAGTAAGCAGGATATTGTCTTTAATTCTTGTACGTTTTCAAACGTCAGAATATTTTAGCAAATTATTGTCTGATAAGATTATTGGGGCATATATTTACGTTATTGATACTGCCAGTTGTTCTGTAGAAAGTAAAGGGAATACGCGATTCAGATTGTAGGTACTTTTCTACGGAGGTTTCTTACTGTCATTACGTTATTGCATAACACGGTTATTGTTTATTGGTTTTTATATTGTCATTATTATTCAATCACTCTGAGGTCGCTGTACCATTATAGCCTATAATGTGTTAACGGGATATAAAACCAAATATTCATTCAGTAGATGGTTGAATTATTATGTTGTAAGTTTTAAACCTTGTCTATTAACTTGATAAAAGAAGGCACTGCTATTATAATATATTATGCAAGCCTTTTGGAAGTTATGATTTTTACTTGTAATCATCTTCAATATGATAACGAAATCTGTAAGCAATTCTTGTAAAAACATTGTAGAAATAGCGTGGGTAATCCCGAACAACTATTCAATGGCAAATACAGTAATCATAACCGTTAGTGCAATGGATAGTTTCAGGTGATAGCCAAAGATAATGTCTCCTACTTCCTCTTTTATGATCTAAATGCGTAATTGCTGCGATGGTATCTGGTACATTAAGGCTCAGGGAGCAGACAAGTGTTTTTTCTGGATTTCTATATATGGTTGCCTATCATGCCATATTAACAGTACTACTGCATATACATGTGCGTCGCACATCACCCTCAGCCCCAATCTAAAATATACATACATTTATCGCCCAAACACCCTCTAATCTCAAATTCTATATTCGCTTCTAACATTATATTCTCAACATCGTGGCCGACTATTACAAAATGGAGGGCTTGCCGTTTTGCATTTAACCTGAAAGCGGGCACTAACAGAGTAATCACATACAGAATACAGAATACAAATCAGGTGTTATTCCGTACTAGTTTCGCATAATTTGAAATATGTTTACATACATGTAATAAAGTTTAAAAAGTTCTGCCTTATATGTGTCTTGAATCCTGAACCTGCAGGTCAGTAGTCAAATAGGGGACAATGATCTAACCAACCGCACACCAAACGCAGCAGGTTAGTTGCACCACAAATTCGTATTAAATAGTATGTATCAAATGCTACGATCTGCAATCTGATTGGTTCCTATCATTCTGCATGTGGAGGATCTTCAAACTAAAAACGTGTTAGTTTTGTTTGTGACACTTTGTGGCTGAAACACACCAAACCAATTCACAGGGGTCAGTGTCGGATTTGGAAACGATCACAAAAGAAAACAAAAAAACAAAAAACGTTAACACTAAAAAAAGCACATGATATTTGTTGAAAAAATATTAAACATTTTCCTGACTAAAACAAAATCCCAGCACTTTTCTAGGATATACTATTATAATCTGGATTTTTTTTTCAAACTACACTCAAGTGATATGAAAACGCAACACGGGAATTTCCGCTATATATTGTATGTACAATATGCTGCTTTTAATCGAATGGTACATGGCTACGTAAGACCTTTTCTTTTGGAAAAAATACTAAAACAACAAATAATACAGCAAATAGTATTCCTGCAATGTTTCATTATTCACAGAGTACGCGTTTGGCTCAATCATGTGAGCAAACTTAGGATGCAAAATTTTGCAAACTATTTACGTTAAATACAGTACTGAACTAGCTCAATTTTTCGAAGAGCAACTTCAACATTGATGAAGTTCTTGTTACAAAGTGTAGTGTGATTAAAACGTCTACAACATCACAGTTGTGTCCTTTCTCTAGTTAACTGCAACTTTTTTTTAAAAACATCTTGGGATTTCTTTAGAATATTATGTGCAATTAAGTGTGCAGTATATACAATATATAGCGGAAATTCCCGTGTTTCGTTTTCATATCACTTGAGTGTATATTCTCGGAATTACATTTTCAGGGGAAGAATTAAATGTTTGCTTTCATTTTCTTTTATATTTTATATTTTGTTATATTTGTTTATCATGCAGATGTGCACTTTTCTGGCCAATAAAGGGGTGACCTATTACATTTTGCTTTATTTCCCACCCTAGAGCTTTATTAGGCAGGGCTACTTCAGGTCACATGAGATCAACACTGCCGGGACTACTTTTGACATAGTACCCGTGACCTCCATTTTGAATTACACTTCAGTGCTATTTTTAGAAGAACACGTTTGTTTACATTCTCCTGTGATAAAAATAATTGTTAGATAGTTGAATATAAACAAATACATGCAGATAAATTTACTTTGTTTCTTTATTACCTCCCAAACAAGTTAATAATAAAAACGCACACATTTGATGTGGACTTTATATGCAAATATGTCCGTCTGCTCGTCCTACTGAAAAGGTCATGGTCACAGTTTAGAGTTCATTAAAGCAGCACTGACACTGTATTTAAGATGTCTGATGATAATAATCCTTCTGATTTCAAGCTGATCTGGGAGGGAATGTTCTCAACTGATGAAGATGTAGAAGAAATTGAGGTTGATCAGGCCTTTTTACAGCGGTTTGGCTTGAATATTGGTAATTATGAAACTGTTGTGCCTGAGGCTGTTGCGGTTGAACAGATGCCCCACCATAAAAACCCTATCACGGTTGAGGTGGTTGAACAGTTGCCCCACCATGAAAACACTGCCACGGTTGAGGTTAAAATTGAAAACCCGATGGTTGAAATGAATGATCCATCCGGAGGTACATCAGGTGCACAAGACGATTGTGAAATGGGTCCTGGAATAAGAAAGAATGAATTTGTGTCAATGTCAACCGCAGAGATTCATCAGTTCATTGATGATAAAGAGAATAAAAACACAGTTAAAAAAACTCTAACTGACATAAGAAAATTTGACCGTTTTTTGAAAAGAAGAGGTGAAATGCGAGAAATATTCCAAATTGAACATGAGCAATTGGATGAGTACATGGCAAACTTCATTTTATCCGTAAGAAAAGAAAATGGTGAAGAATACGAACCGAGTAGTTTGAGAGGAATGGTTTCAAGCGTTGATCGCAAACTAAAGCGTCACCGATATCCTCATACCATTATGCAGTATGATGGACCAGCTTTCTCGCTGACCCGAAATGCCCTGAAAGCAAAACAAAAATCTTTAAAGAAGATAGGAAAATAAAATAAACCAAAACAGGCACAACCGCTAACAGATGAGGAAATAGATATTATGTATGACAGTAAAATCCTAGGGGGAAGCAGTCCAGTGGCACTTCTCAACACTGTCTGGCTCAATAACTGTATCCAGTTTGGAGTAAGAGGCACTAAGGAACAGTACGATCTGACGTTAGTTTTAATAAAGCGATATTGGCTTCCGAATCGAACAAAACGAGTCTGTGACTTTATGCGTAAAAAAGGTTTGACAATCTCTTAAGATGATTAAATTTTTTACTTCCATAATTTTAGATTGAGAATATCATGTCAGTGCCTTTTACTTTCAAATTTATTAGGCGAGGCTTAGAAAACGAAGAGCCGAGCCATTCTTCGTTTTCATGCCGAGCCTAATAAACTTTGATAGAAAAAGGCACTGACATAATATTATATTTATCATGTAGATTATGCACATTTTCTGCATGAATTACTATTATTACAGATTTCTCAGAATGTTACGCTTATCGCTGTTACTCATGTTACGCTTATCACTAAACGCCGAGGGATTCCGCATTGATTTGCTTTATTGGTCAAACACTTCTTATTGGAATGTGTAGACTGTGATCCTATGCGTCAAAGGTACTACAATGTTAATACTATGAAAGAGTTATTTGATACTGTAGATTTTAGTCTTGTTTTAGATTTCCTAAAAGAGATCAGACTATATAAATCATTGTAATGTGTTTTTATATATATTTACTTGTTTATATACCCGTTGACGGGCATTCATTGATTTACATACATAGTTTATATTACACCTTATAATCCCTTATTTTTTAATAGTTTTATCTTTATACATTTACATTAATTTTTAATTAATACTTCATTTCTTCATTTTTCATCAATTTTTGCGCATAATATGACCTATTTATGTGTCGACGTGCCGTAAAACACCATTCATTCATTCATTCATTATTGGTCAGTGCCTAATAAAGCAAAATTTATTAGGTCACCCTAATAAATTTATTATTAGGCAGAAAAGTGCATATCTTCATGATAAAATGCATACTGTGTTTATAAAAAGCACATGTGATACATTCATGACATTTATTTGCACTTTGCACTTTGAAAAACTGAATACAATAAAAAATTCAATGTTAGAGGCTGAATTATGAAAATGCTTATACATCTGTATAATATGAATAACACGCACATAATGAAAGTGGTATTTTTTTGTATATTTACAGATGGGGAGACATTACCCTGAAAACCGCATCCGACGGGGTCACAGAATACCTTGAATTGAACGAGCGACAGACAAAAACAAGAACTGGGAAAAATTTATGTGACATTCGCAAAGTAACACTCAAAATGTTTGCCAACAGTACAAGAAAGGATCCCATAACATTTTATAAACAGTACGCAAGCAAAAGACCAACTGAAATGAACGATCCAATGGCACCATTTTATATATCCCCGCGAACAACTCCAGTGAAGACTGAAGAAGATCAGTGGTTTATAAGTCAAAGGGTTGGGTCAAAAAAACTTGGGGGATTATTAAAAAAGATGGCATTCAACGCCAAATTAAATCCAGACAAAAACATAAGTAACCATTCCGCTCGCAAGCACTTAATTCAGAAGTTAAGGGATTCAAATGTTGCACCGACCGATATTATGCAGATAAGCGGCCACAAGAACGTCCAGTCGATTCTTAATTACAGTAGTATGTCTGAGGAAAGACAACGACAATGTTCAGAAATTTTGTCAACTTCCACTAACAACTTGCCCTCTTCAGCTACACTTACCAGGTCAAATCCCATTCCTGCGCCCGCGCAGATATTGGCTCCCGTGGATGCAAATTCTGTCCGGTCTGTCCCGCAAGGCTCTATGCCCATGGCAGTTGAAATGGCCTCTTTCAATGGTTCCTCTTCCAATAGTCTCAGTGGGATAAATTACCCCACCCACAACAGTTCCATTACGGTATCAGAGAATATTCAACAGGTCTTACAAAGTCAATCCATGTTTTTTGGAGCAACACTCCATGTAAACACACTTAATGTGTATTGTAATCAGCCCATGTGAGTTTATTTCGGCTTGCCACTGGAATAATTTCCGCATTACTGGAATAATTTCCACAAAATTTCACGATCAGCTGTTTGCCTCGTCCTCGATCGTCGTGACTGTGTTTATTTTCAACGTTTGTCAAGTTCAAGTAAACAAATTGTTTGTCTATTATCTTGGAAACAGATGTGTTAATTAATAAAACATTTAACAATAATAGCTTCATGATATGTTCTTCATATTTACATGGAATTATTTTTTTCATCAGAGCGAATCAGGTAGGGTGAATTAGTGGGTACTTCGGTTCTCACTAATCTGAGTATTCATACACATAACGGAATACTGAATGAGGCCCGAACAGGTGGGGAAAAATACAAGAAGAAACGCAAGAATTCCATATTTTTTGTATTGTTTATGTGTAAATCTGCATAATAAATAGAATATTATGTCAGTGCCTTTTACTATCAAGTTTATTAGGCTCGGCACGAAAACGAAGCCTCGCCTAATAAACTTGATAGTAAAAGGCACTGACATAATATTCTATATTTGTGTTCGGTTGTTTTAAAACAGTTTTTTGTTGTAATTTATTAATTTAAAATATAAATGGGTGACAGGAATATATTTCTTGCACACTATTGAATCCACTAAAACATGTGGTTTGGTTCAAAGGCGGCAGTATCGTTGATCCAAAGCACCTTTCACTGGATTCAACATTGCGCAAGAAATACATTACACTGTTAGAACGTGCGTGTTGTAATATGTATAAAGCACCATCAACAATAATCAACTAGACAGTTGTTGTTGTTATTTTTGAAGAAAAACAGATGTCTCCACTCACTGCACAATATTATTAAGATGTGTTTGATAGTGGATATAGAACGTTTTTGTCAGCAGAGGCATTGACCTTTGACCTAAAAATCAAAAGGGTCATCCTCTTTCCACTTTCAGTCCACCAATGACGTTTCATATTATTTTGCCTAAGTGAAAGAGTAATAACGGTGTGGGCAAGACCTTTCATTTTCCTGTCATGATGACCTTGAGGGTTCACCTTCTGACATTAAACACATATATATACACAACTAGGCATTATACTGATGATTCGTACAAAGATTCGTCAAAATCCAAAGGTAGCGCAGACAAGATTTGTGATGGACAGACGGACGAACGGGCAGACCAAAAACAATCGGCCTCACCTACCACTTTGTGAGGGAAGACATAATAATAAAGACAATATTATCGTACATGTTTATACTTTATTAATTAAGCACCTGAGAAAACATAAACCTCAGCATTGACTCTTGTCAATGGTGTACATGCAGTGTTCATCCACGTTGACTTGTTGTCTGAAAAAAGTTAAATTAAATACATGGAATATAACTCGAGTAGAGTATTCAATCTGATCCAGGTAATGGGAAGGGAGAGGAACAGGGATAGAGGGAAAGAATACATATGATTCCAGGAACCCTGCCTTAATCTTACTATCGATTTAATTGTTATAGTTCTTTAACGCGAGACTTCGATACACAAGAACACCATGTTTACGTCCCCATCCGACGGACGACGCTTGGGTATGTTGCCTCAGGTCACATCGAAGTAATGCAGTGAAGCCAGTGAGACTCGAATCCGCGTTCACTAGATTCAAAGCCGAACGTGCTATCCACTGGACCACAACGTCCCATGACTAAACTTGAGTAAATGGCAATATTTGTTCTTAATATTAATCTAATGACTACCGGTAAATAATGTCACGAAATGAGAGAAAACATTATTATACAATTATTTTTTTTCTCTCTCAGAACGTTGTTTAATAGAAAAAAAATCGATTAAATAGGGGAGTTGGGAGACACTTGTAAATGTTTGGTTTGTTTTAATAGTGAAAACGTGTAAAACAGACCCAAGATTGGAAATTTGCTCTGTGCCCCTTTAATAAAGGGAGACCATCACACAGATACTATATTTCAAAATGAGCACATGTTGTTGATGTACCAGTATGTTAAAGGGATACACGACAATCCTGAAGTATGTATCAAGCATCAGCATCTCAATTATTAACCAGGTATCATTTTCACTTTTAACCATCAAAATTGAACTATGATATTGGTGGACTATTATCAACATTAGTAATGTGTAAAAACAATTTCCTTTGAACTATTCTAATAATTAATATTAATGACTGCATAAATGCAAATTGTGTAGAAAAACTAACGGGACTCTGAGAGTTTTAAACAAATCAAGACTGCCACGTGTCCCTATAACACCTTTTTTCACATGTATTAACGTACATGTCTTCTACACGAGCTCATGTATTACAATCACTCAGAATAGTCTCTGCATTATCATTGGAAGCATTTTTCATTATCATTGGAAGCATTTTTTATTCTAACTTTGAACAGCACCGTGCAAGCATAACAAATGTGGTGATACAAATTCCATTTAAAGAACTACAAAACGTGCGGTGGCAGATCAGAGAACAAACAATGTTTAAATAGGTTCTCACCTCCATATTGTTCAATGGCATTAAAGACGGCTGGACACTTTGAAGTTCACACACAAGTGCACGATTCATATTTGGGACCTCTCTGAAAAAAACCATCAATCCAATGTCAGCTGAAAATTGTTTACAGTTCACCGTGAATACTGCTTTCAGTTCACCGCGGATACCGCGTACATTTAATCGTGAATACTGTTTACAGTTCACAGTAAATACTGCGTACAGTTCACCGTGGTTACTGCGTACAGTTCACATTGGATAATGCTTTCAGTTAAAAGTGGATACTGCTTACAGTTTACCGTGAATATTGCTTCAAGATCGGAGTGGATACTACCTACAATTCACAGTGGATACTGCGTACAGTGCACAGTGGATACTGCTTACAGTTCATCGCGGATACTGCTTACAGTGCATAGTGTATACTGCTTACAGTTCATAGGGGATACTGCTTAAAATTCTTAGTGTATACTGCTTACAGTTCATCGCGGATACTGCTTACAGTGCATAGTGTATATTGCTTACAGTTCATAGTGGATACTGCTTACAGTTCATAGTGTATACTGCTTACAGTTCATAGTGGATACTGCTTACAGTTCATAGTGGATACTGCTTTTGTTCAGTTAATTCTGTTTACAGTTCACAGGGGATACTGCCTATAGTTCAAAGTGGATACTGCTTACAGTTTACAGTGAATACTGCATACAGTTCACAGTGTGAACTACTTGCAGTTCACAGTTAATACTGTTTACAGTTCACAGTGGGAACTGATTACAGTTCACAATGGGTACTGCTTACAGTTCACAGTTAATACTATTTACAGTTCACAGTGGGTACTGTTTACAGTTCACAGTTAATACTGTTTACATTTCACACTGGGTACTGCTTACAGTTCACAGTAAATACTGTTTACTGTTTACTCTGGGTACTGCTTACGGTTCACAGTAAATACTGTTTACAGTTTATACTGTATACTAGGTACTGCTTACAGTTCACAGTTAACACTGTTTATAGTTTACAGCGGGTACTGCTTACAGTTCACAGTTAATACTGTTTACAATTCACAGTTTATTTCGCTATGAAAGATAATTCATGTTGAGTCTTTCACCAGATACCCAGGCAGATGTTATTTAAGCCTTTAATGACACCTCTCGGTAACTGGATGGCATATTGAACATTTACAACCCCTTCTTTCCAACTATGGTTAATAATATTTATCCTAAAGAACTTCAGCTTAACAAAGCTAATATATCTGATAATAACGCTTCTTTTCTTGATTTAGATCTCTCGATTGAATATGGTTAAATAATTAGCAAAATCTATGACAAGAGAGATGATTTTTATTTTGACATTGTTAATTATCCCCACTTGGATGGTGATGTTCTCCGAGCAACTTCGTATGGTGTGTATGTGTCTCAACTTATTCGTTTTTCAAGAGCTTTACTCGAGTTGAGGACTTTAATATTCGTAATCTTTGTATAACTGAAAAGCTACTCAATCAGGGTAACCGTTACCATAAACTTCGTAAAACTTTGCACAATTGTATTATCGTAACCCTGATCTTATTTCCAAATATAAAAATAATTGAAGGACTCTTTTGCGACAAGGACTATCACAACCTGACTTCTATGGTGATGTGATTTATAAACTTCGTAAGATTCTTGGTCATGATCACTTTTATACTATCTTTGTTAAACTTGTTAAAAAGTTTATCAAAATATGTTATGACCCTATCATTTTGCAACGTACTGCATGCTTGGTGTAGGACCCTTTTACAGTTAGCCATTATGCTTTCCTCTGTAATTGTACGATGACCGGACAGGCTGTGGAACCTATGATGACGCCTACCTAAAGCCCATTGGGACGGTGCCGTTTGATGTTTGTCTACGATTTTTCTTGTCGTGCCCTTAATGGTGTATTCTCTTGTTGCTCTGGCTTCTGCCAAGTCAGTGAGTACCGTCATTGTGGCTTTCTAGGCTATTGTTTTTTTGTATTATATTTACACGAGCATATTTGCGTTTTACTTATATTGCCTATTGATGCTGCCTGGTTGATTAGAGATTAGATTATGGCGGGGATTTCTTTATTTACACTGTTCTGTCATGGGATGACAGTATGGTAAGTGTGAGGTTTGGTGCACCCTAGAACCGGTTTAAACCCCCAGTGGCCTACTTTGCCACTGCCCGTTCCAAGGCGGGAGCCCTATTGTCAACCCTTTTGTGTTTGTGATGTCGTTTGCATTTGTTATTATTTTTGCCTTCTTGTTTGTTTGTTTGCGTGTTTGTTTCTGTGTGTTGTGGTTGACTGTCCTCCTTGAATGCTACTTTCCTTGTCCGATCATTTCTAGTACGGAAAAACACTAATGGATGTAGATACATGAACGGGACGTAATAGTTGGCCATTACATAAGCAGATCCTTTAACGTCTGTATATTTCTAGTATTATTTAAAAGACTATTGGCTTCCGGTATATTTCAGACGCGCATGCGCAGACTCGGTATTTATGCTTTAATGAACGCCATTTTGCTTTGGTGAACAGTAGGTCGACGTTATAATATACACTGGACATTTGAAACAATTGTAATCGTTGCAAAACCGTGGACGAGAATATTTTTGGGCGAAAGGTAAGTACCGTATGTACGTTTTGGTAGGTGATGGTTTTGGTAGAAAAGTAGATCATGCTTCACGGGACAGTCCACAAGTTCATGCATCTGTGGCTATGGCTTTGGGCTGTGTTGAGAACTTGTCACACACCATTACGGGGCTGATTTTGTGGAGTGTCTAAATGTATTTATTAGATTATGTTGATTGTGAAAAAGGTTGCCATATGTAGGGCATGTTTGTTATTGTTTTTTTGTGTAATTGTTTGCGCATGCGCATAAGTTATGATCACTTTGTCACAGCCATCTTGGAAATTGTATGCATGTTGCTTTTGCGTGGTAGTTTTATTTCAAGAAGGGTTACTGAAGAGTTGATTTGAAAGGATAGGTGGGTAGATGTAACATTCATTTAGTGTGCAGGTGACGTAACTATGGCAACTGCGTGCTCAGTCGCAGTATACATTAAATGAGCTAGTGTGGGACCCAAAATTTCCCTAGAAGGAATGGACAGGTAGGCCTTCATTACGCTATTAAACTGTAGTAACTTTCCATTGATCGGACCACCGTGAAGTCAAAGACAAAAAGTTATCACCATACCGTTTGTATCAATTTGCTGGCGAACACGAAACTGGGAACCAGTCAAAATTGAATCATATCTACTTCCGACACGGAAGTAAAAGAAAATGAGAAAGTTAAATCGTTTATTGAACAATAACTGAATGTAATAAAACAATAAAGACTTAGATCTATATCCATTACATTAACTGAAAATATCTGAGATATAATTTATGTGTGGAGGAGTTGTGGCACAGGACATTGCATCTTTTGATTATTATTACCTTGGAACTTATTATAAGTATTTGTACACTGTCGTGTGCAGAAATGAATTTCCTATCTGACAGTGCCACTCTTCCTGCGATATCTTGTCAACTCGCCGAGATATCAAAGTCAAAATTCACCAAAGTTCGATTTACATGAAAATAACTGTCATTTGTCTGGATATCTGGTTAACATTCCAGAATTATGTATCTGTTATTTTCGGCAATTGGATGCAATCGAAGATATTGCAACTGACTTCATAATTCGTCATTATGTTCTGCATAATGGTGTAAGTAATACCTTGAGTA
Source organism: Cyrtodaria siliqua (assembly GCA_037043455.1). NCBI lineage: Eukaryota > Metazoa > Mollusca > Bivalvia > Adapedonta > Hiatellidae > Cyrtodaria > Cyrtodaria siliqua. The sequence goes on along the minus strand of JAWPHD010003360.1, from coordinate 146,639 downwards.
CGTAACATCAGATTGCCGAAAATAGCAGAAACACAAATTTGGAATGAGGGTCAAGCTATTTTGACGTAACTAATATGGTGACATTCGATATAAATTTGAGTAATGCTACGACAAAGTGTACAAGATGTTGCGATTGGATTATTTCTTGTCTTGGTCTTAGAAACGGGACAAATTTCCGATTTATTCTGCAGGAAATCGATCAAATCATTATTCAAAGAACCTTGGAATGAAACGTGCTGACAAAATACATTGTGTAATAAATATTTCGTAGCTGATGCAGTTTCGAAATGTTTGTGTCTGACACAGTGCCTTTTTCAGGTATTTTGGGAAAAGGACCCTGCCCGGAATTGGGAAATTTTGCCGCTTTTTTTGATGAAATTGGTAAAACTACACAACTAAAAACTATTAAATCAAACATAAATGTAATACAAAAAAGACTCATCAACACTCTTTTCAAAGAGCAACCATTCTTTGTAACCTTCGATACAAAAATAAGAAGAGCCAAACATTTATTAATTTAGGTGCCAAGATTGACTATTTTTTAAATTCCTATAGAGTATTTTGAGATACAGTACAGCTCACGCGAAACCCACACTTTACTCTTTCACGCCGAGTGAGGAATGTACAAATCGTGTACTTACGCGGAGTTTGGATGATAAAACTACTCGGCGTGGGAAACAGCTTCGCGAAAAGCTCTCGGCGTACGATAATTCACCGAGCCGAAACAGCACAGGTAAAAGGTGCAACTTTTTCTAATTGCGGTCAGTTTAATGCATAATTATTCAATAACTTGATAGAAGCAGAAGCCAATTTTACTTTTATTTTGGAAAAGCGGATGTGGTAAAATTCGAATGCCCGGATTATGTATACTGGGTCACGACAGTTACATGTATATGGCGGTTCCTATTAACGGCTTCGCGGCAAATGAACATACAATTCAATCAGTAATTATTATGCTGGAAATTATAATTATATTTTTAAATACTCGTTATTTGTATCACATTTTTACTATTCTCCTGTTTATTATTAATACATCGATGGGTTCTTTCGTCAGAAAAAAATTGTAAGGAATTTCGAGTCATAAACCCCGTTGTTAAACCTTTTAACAAGGCGGCACGCCTTGTTAAAAGATACAATTATAGGTATTTATGTCGGTTGAAGAAGAAATTACTTTTGGACAACAGAAACGAACACAACTTGTGATTAAATGCATAAAAGGTTTGAAATACTTATTTGTTTCGAAATTTATTTATTGTATTTATCAGTCGTGTCAAGTTTGCACAGAAAAGATGCACGCGGCGTGTAACATTTTGTACTTTTACTAGCGATTGGCTTTATCAAAAAAAGTTGTCGGAAAATTCAGATTTTTTTCCCGATAATAGATCACCACAAGTGTGCACTCATGGTTAACTGGATTCTACGCGAAGTAACTCAGAGTGTGATCACAACGAGTGACTCGACAATGGCGTACTTTCGCCGCGTGGATTCGCCGAGTCCAAACACTGACGGCGTAGTTTCGCGCGGCACTCGATACGACCAAACTCGGCGAATCGAGTAAAGAGTGGGTTTCGCGTGAGCTGTACTGTAGTTCTGCCTTTTCAGCAGAAGGCGTTTCACATAATGTCTAAAGCACGTTTAGAAGCCATTCTGACAATGAATAGAATGATGTCACACTTCCTATTTTATATGGACCTAACGAAATCACTCAATTTATACGGACTTAAGATTTAAGTATATAGTCCAGGGAACAATGAGAATGGCCAAATTGATTCAACACCCTTTTCCCAAAGTCTTTTCGCGTAATATTTACAATTATGCGACATTGTTGTTGCTCGCGAAAACTGATGTCACTGGCAAAACCATGTCGTTTAACGATAAAATTCGAGCACAACCAAAACGAATTACAACTTGTTTAATGCAACTGAAATAATGCGGTCCTATATTCGGCGATTTCTGACATCTGTTTTTTTTTTTTGAGATTGGGAATTATTTTATTGAAATTGGGAAAAACAGAGTCTATTTTCGAACAGCCAAAAAGGCCCTGTGATATTAATAATAGGTAACTTAAAGAGAAAGTGTATACAAGCAATACTACATAATCTTAAAAATGGCCGACAAAGTTAGCAAATATTCATATTTTGAAAACAAGCGAGTGTATTATTTTTTATTGAAAGACAATTTAATCAAAACAACATATCAGTTTGTTGTTTTAATTACAGAGCTCCGGACAAACTTCCATGTCAAAGGGTATTTTATCTCCTACATATGTCTGCAATGCTGATTCAGATTATTTTAAAGAGTAAATGTTATAATGTTTTTACTTCAAATTATGCATTTATCAAACTAGAATTGTAATTTTCAGTTCTGATTTTAACTCCCAAATTATGTTTTTTAATGCTGATTTGTTAATTTTAATGCGGAGATACTAAAATTATTTATCTGCAGTTCTGAATGAAAGTATTAGGTTTTATTAATAATATCAGAAAAATGCGCTATTGTTTACATAAGTTCCATCATTCCATCATCTCTAAATCAGAAATACACCCCTAAATGTAACTTGCCCCTGAATCGGACTTGTCCCTAATTTTGTCATTAGTTTACGGTTGAATTTCTTTTGTACTTGAAACCAATGACCTTATTAATAATTTCTTATCGTAATCATTTTTGTATTGCCTTAGTAGCATGGCAGACTTAGAGATCATTTTGTCCATCGTCGTCGCCATCGTCCGTCACACTTTACCCTACAACTTAACCTTGGCCATAATAATATATTATTATGGCCAAGGTTAGAGAAATAAATGCACTCATTACCTGTTTAATTTCGACATGGCCAAATTTTGAGTTTCTATGCAAAATATCTTGATTTAAGTATGCCATTAATTTTTCATGTAGCGGATTTTCACTACAAGCAGTTTATCATCAAACTCCGCATAAGTACGCGATTTTACTCACTCGAAATGAAATAATAAATGTGAGGTTTGACGTGAGCAGCATTGTACCAACCCAGTAGACTCGATCATGAAAAATTGTAATAAAGTAATCCGATGAAGGCTTCACTGATGAATTTTAGATCATAATGTTAAATCGGAACAAAAGTTGCTCTTTGTGGGTTGTCAAAATTGTTATGCCTTTGCCTTCAGGATTGTTATTTGGGTCATTTGGTAAAAGATTAAGGTCACTGTTACTATAAATAGGATGTTGGTTGCCATTCAGTAACAGTAGTTTACCTTGACGGACTTATCAAACACTTCACCTCATCGGAATTAGCATGGGATTGTTACTTGTGTTATCCAAAGGTCAAGGACACTGTAACTAATAATTCAAATTGAGTTTTATCTCGACTACCGGTACTCTGAAACTACAGGATGGATTTTCATGAAACTTTACAAGCATGTTGCCCATGATGTCTAGTAAACTGTTCATCCTAGCATAAATTCACGTTAAAATCCAACATGGCTGCCAAAGCTAAAAATAGATTATTAAAAAAAAGAAGTATATAGAGACTACTTCTTGAAAACTATAAGTGATATTGATATGTGACTTTTTATGCCCCCGGCATTCGAGAATGCCAAAAGGGGCATTAAATGTTACCAATGTCCGTCCGTCCGTTCCTTCCGTCCCTTTCGTCCGTCCCATCCGAATTGGTTTCCGCTCAATAGTTTTTGAAAGGGGCCATGTTTGTAATTAATATGTGGTGTGTAGCTGTGTAATTATAATATACAGGTCAAGTTCGATTTCGGTCTACGTTGCTCATTTTATGCAGGAGTTATGGCCCCTTTTCGACTTAATTTTCTGCAACAAATTGGTTTCCGCTTAATAACTTTTGTAAGGGTCCATGTTTGTAATTAATATTTGGTGTGTAGCTGTGTAATTATAAAATACAGGCCAAGTTCGATTTAGGTCAACTTCGGTCAATTTCTGAAGGAGTTATGGCCCCTTTTCCGCTCAACGTCCGTCCGACAAATTGGTTTCCGCTCAATAACTTTTGAAATGATCCATGTTTTTAATTCATATTTGGTGTGTCACTTTGTAATTATAAAATACTGGTCAAGTTCGATTTCGGTCAACGTTGCTCATTTTATTCAGGAGTTGTGGCCCATTTTCGACTTAATTTTCTGCGACAAATTGGTTTCCGCTTAGTAACGTTTGAAAGGGTCCATGTTTGTAATTAATATTTGGTGTGTAGCTGTGTAATTATAAAATACAGGTAAAAAATGAGATATAGGGTCCTATAGAAACCACAGCGTCCGAGCGCAAAGGTATCGTAGGTCCGCACTGTACTGCAAACAAGGACTTAAAAATACAATGAAAGAGACAAAAAACAACAGAAAGTGTGGTGAAGACAGGGTTACCGACTTGGAACGGTATGTAGGCAATAAGGCCCACTGGTTAGCTTGAATCGATTTTATATGCGCACAATCCTCGCTGTTATCCTGTCTTCAGCGCCCAAATAGACAAGACAGTGTAAACAAAACTACATCCCATCAAAAGAAATTCTCTAACAATAAAGTCCATATCCTGAGAAACTAACTAAAGAAACACATACAAAATAATAAAACATCTCAGGATGTATCCAGAATCGTACTGAACAACCATAGTAGTTGCAGCTAAAGCGAAAACCAATCTAGGGTAGGACCAGAAAACTCGAGGGACGAAAGCTCATTCACCCACCTCCCTTAGTTAGGGTTTCAGTAGGTACGATCATAGAGTCCCAAGAGGTAGTCCAGTCATAGCACAAGTGAAAAGTGAAGCGTAATGACTGACTGTAGAGGGGTCAATCACTAAACATGCAGTGCGCTGTAAAACTAAGTTCGATTTCGGTCAACGTTGCTCATTTTATGCCCCTTTTCGACTTAATTTTCTGCAAGAAATTGGCTTCCGCTCAATAACTTTTGAAAGGGTGCATGTTTGTAAGTAATATTTGGTGTGTAGCAGTGTAATTATAAAATACAGGCCAAGTTCGATTTAGGTCAACATCGGTCAATTTCTGAAGGAGTTATGGCCCCTTTTCCGCTCGGTAACTTTTGAAATGGTCCATGTTTTGAATTCATATTTGGTGTGTCACTTTGTAATTATAAAATACAGGTCAAGTTCGTTGGTCATTTTATGCAGGGGTGATGACCCCTTTTCGACTTAATTTTCTGCGACAAATTGGTTTCCGGTCAATAACTTTTGAAAGTGTCATATTTGGTGTGTCATTTTGTAATTATAAAATACAGGTCACGTTCTATTTCCGATCAATTTATGCATGTGTTAGGGCCCCTGTTGACATTATCTTTTACTTTATTTATTTTTTTGGCGAATTCATAGTTATACTAACATATACCGGGGGCATCCGTGTCCTTTAGACATATTTCTAGTTCTAAAATGATCAGCATGACATGGTTCTTGTCGAAAATCGTTTTAATTTGATGTTAAACATTGCTATAGTGGCTATCTTCGTTTACATAACGTTATATAGTAAATACTTGTAGCGACTACTTTGAAATTACTTAACGGATGTTCATGGAACTTTACATGAATGTTGCTCTTGATGTCTAATTGATCCTAGCAGATTTTCAGGTCGGCGGGATATTCAAGCTGAGTGCCACGGCTTAAAATAGATTTTTTAAATACAAGTTTGTAGGGACTACTTACTGAAAACTATGAGAGATATTGATATTGTTTTTTTTTCTAAAATGATCAGCATGACATGAAGTTGATCCTTGTCGAAAGTTACTTTGATTCGACATTAAACATGGCCGCCAGTGGCTATCTTTGTTTACACAGAGTTACATAATAAACACTTTGCATTGACTACTCCTCTGAAACAACTTGACGGATTTTCATGAAACTTCACAGGAATGCTGATCTATCTATCAAAACCTATCAGTAGAGCTTCAAGGTTATTGACCTGTTGTTGCTGAATAAATTTACTTTCCCTTAAGGAATTTTAATAAAACCACCACAAAGCGCATCTCTTGGAAAGGAACCTCGTGATTGTTATTTAGGTAGTTTGATTTTCAGTCAAGGACATTGTTGCTATTTGAAATTGGTTTCCATTCAATAAATTTAGTTTCCCGTGACGGATGTAAATAAAAAAAATCACCTCAAGGGAATTTAACATGAGCTTGTTATTCAGGTCATTTTTCCAAAAGTTAAGGTCACAGTTACTACAAATAAAATTTGGTTTCTGCTGAATAAATTCATCTTCCCTTAAGGAACCTTAACGAAACTTCAGTTAAATGAATCTCGGATTGTTATTTAGGTATTTTGATTTTAGAGCTAGGTCACTGTCAGTGTACATGTGAAATAGATTTTCACTTGCAGGATTTCAAGAAAACTTCACCACAAAGTATGGCTTATGGAAAGGAAGCTCAGGATTGTTATTCAGGGTGTCAAAAGGTCAAGCCTCAAGGTAATTTTTACTATAATTAAAAAATAGATTCCGGTCTATAAATTTGTAGCATGGTCACTGAAAATTCCCTTTGTAATAGCACAGGTGTAAATCGTTAATTGAATATAACACCTGTCGGATTAAATGGTGTACTACAACTACCAGTTATTGGAAGTCAGAGTTTAGCAGGGAGCTAGCTGAAATGGACAGGCTACAAAACAAAGTATGGTTTTAATGAGTTTCACACAACTTCATAAAAATATGCAGCCCATTGAAAGGAAGTACTGGATTGTTATTTTGGTCGGTTGGTCAAAGTTCAAGGTTGCTGTTACTATAAATAAAAACTTTTTTTCCCGCAATAACTTAAGAGTTTCCCTTGAGGGCTGTCATGCAATTTGGCAGGGTTGAGAAGTATCCAATGTGCAGTTTTAAGATAGTTGATTACACCTATTGCCCTGTCCGATAAGTTTTCATCTGACCGTGGCGTAATTACTTCCCTTGAGAAGCTATAATTAATTCTACTTGCGTCGAACAACGAAAATCATTCATCGGAACGTAGTGATAATAATCTTAAATTTGACAGTTTAACTGTGAATGAATTGAAAATATACCTACACAACCATGGAGAGTACGTATCGTACCTTTAGATGAGTTGCGTTTAGAGGACGAAAATAATGCAAATCAAAGGCGATTTGAAAGGTTTATTTCCCCACTCGGGGAGGTTCTTCCAGATTCCATACGTTTAAAAGATGGTTAAAGTGCTGATACTGGACATATTCCTATTTTTAATAACGGCAAACTTTACAATTATATGGTTTTGAGCAAATGGAGAACGCTCAACTTGGGACCAAATAATGCTAAACGACAGTTGAAGGCGAAGGTGTTCTATGAAGACGGATATGTGCATTCTGTTTATTACTACGATATTTCACAAGACAATTCACATTGCTATGTAAAAGCAAAGGTCATCCCATCCCTGCCAACACAGACAGTGACACAGAAACCAGACTATACTGTATGGATATGTATGGCAAAAGTAACTGGACACGTCCATGCTGCTGGCTGTGACTGTACTGCTGGGTACGTAAATTAAATGTATCTCTTTCTGCCCTTTCTGCAGACAGTGCTATATGGGGAATTGTTATTTGCTAAGTTTTGTTTTCACTGGGTTTCATTTTAATGAAATGTTGGAATTAATTCATAAGCATAACCTGCAGCTTCAGCTGGTCGATTCAAAGGCCATGCTCTAAGAGTTAAAATCAGTGCCTAGAATGGATGGTTATAATTATGTAAATATACAGTTTAAGTTGTGGTTTATTTGAAGTAAAATATGCTTAATCTGCATTTAACTTGGCTGTACGCTATGTGCTGTTGGCAACATCTCTGTAGTGTAAGGAAGAATGCTTTTCTTTCGAGAAAAGAGGTCCAGGCTCGATTCCTGGCGGGGATCCTGGCACACTTATTGTTCTGGGATAACCATAACTTTAAAATACATACATGATAAAATTGTCCATTACACAGTTATACAAGTGTTAAAACATATTTCCATAATATTTGAAATCAGACAAAACCAAAAGAAATATATTATTATACTATAATTCTTTTAATACAATTATTATTTAACTTTTATTTAATTATTTATTTTACTCAGATCGGCAAACAAATATTTTGTCACCTACACCATTTTGGAGATGTGTCCCTTGACTGATATTTAATTGGTCAAATTCTTGCAAATATGTCCTGCTAAAAATGATAATTCACTGCCTTTCAAACATGTCCGTACTCCCATGCTATAATACATGTATTATAACTTTTCTTGTTATATTTCTTTACAGATCACATTGTTTAAAGTTCACAGTGGATACTGCTTACAGTTCTTTGTGGATACTGCTTAAAGTTTACAGTGGATACTACTTACAGTTCACCGTGGATACTGCTAACAGTTCACAGTTGATACGGTTTACAGGTCACAGTGGATACTGCCTACAGTTAATAGTGAATACTGCCTACAGTTCACCATGGATACTGCCTACAATTAATAGTAAATACTGCCTACAGTTAATAGTGGATACTGCCTACAGTTCAATGTATTGCATTAATATAAAAAACTAAATTACACTGAACATATAAAATACAATAGGGATTAGCTTCAAGTTTCACGGTTTTCAAGTTGTATTCATGAAGCTAGGCCGTTTATGGGCATTGGCATATACATGAACAACAACAACAAATACAAACAAATTGTTAATACAACAAACAGCAAAACATTAACATAAAAAGTTTTGACTAGAAAATTACAAATAGATTGCAAACGAGATACATTTTTGTTTTAATTACATCAAAGTCTATGTAAGAAATGTTTTAGAGGAAGGTGACAAAACTAAGTTGACGCTTGCATAATTTTTTTAACAAATATTGCTAATTTTTCAAGATGATTCTATTTTCAGTTTGGAAAAATTTAAAGTGTTGGGGTTTGGTAGTAATTTCCAAGCAATATACTTTTTTTTTCTGTCTAGAACAAAATATCGACAATTTAAAATATAATGGAATTCATCTCCAAGAGAAGTATTATTTATAATTTAAACAAATGGCATTTCCTTAGTATTTTATCAACGTTGAAAACTCTACCTTGTTCAATTGGTAATTTATTATTACAACAACGATAATGACATAGAGAAAAAGCAAGATGTTTTGGTATCAATGTTAAATAATTTTCAAATTGAAATGTTTGTTCGAAAATTCTATAATCTAAGCACCTTAGGATAATTAAATACCCAATCAGACCATGTCTGCACTTAATGATCTTTAATTCTTGCTTTTAAATTGTTATTAAAATATAACGGAGATGGGACAGACTGGGTGATTCAATATTCAGCGAATCCTAAGTTGTTTAATGATGGATGATTTAATATAATCAATCCAAGGTGATTGATATATATTGCTTCTATCTAATTTATACATTAGCCTATGCATACTATTTTCAATTTTGTCATATTTACTATTTATTACTTTGCACCAATAATTTAAAATTCTACTCTTGACAATTGTGTCTAGAGGCAAAACACCAAGCTCTCCATATATCATTACATTATATGTCGATTTTTTTTAATTGAGTAGCATTTTCAAGTATTTCAAATGAAACTGGTTAATAATTGTGTCTAGAGGCAAAACACCAAGCTGTCCATATACCATTACATTAGGAGTCGATTTTTTAAAATTGAGAAGCATTTTCAAGTATTTCAAACGAAACTGGTTAATAATATTTGTGTTACCAGTACCCCATACATCAGAACCGAACAAAACAGATTGAGCAAACCATTGTAGCAAACAAATGTAATTGCAAGTCTAATTCTAAGCATAGATTTTTAGACTTTTATTTACTACAGAATACATAGCCTTCCTGGCTTGATCACATAAGTATTTCATAGTTTTGTTAAATTTTCCATTAAAATTAAACTTTACACCAAGGTAACTAAAATCATCAAAAACATCAAGTTTTATATTATTGTAAAAAAAGGACGGGATATTTTTATATTTGCCCATTACAGAAAATAATAACTTTAGTCTTGGCTGCATTAACTTCTAATTTCCTAGTGTCACAATAAGAACTCAGGGCGTCTAAAGCTAGCTGTGGATCATATTGAGAAACAGCAACAATTACATTGTCATCAGCATATAACAAAAGAAAAAAAGCTTCAAATACACTTTAACATTATCATCACTAATAGACAATCAGTAATAATTTTAGACATTATATCTAAACCATTATATCGAAATATACACGAAGAGATAATTTGAAAATATAGAAAATAATATAGGTGATGCATTTTTCCCTGACGAACTCCAGTGAGATTTTACAAACTATTATTACTTTTAACACATGATTTAGCTTTTTGATAAATTGAATACATAATCTTAAACATATTACCAGTCGTATATGACCATTTTGGCACGTTTTAACACAAACATTGAAATGGGCAGGTATCCCCTAAATATAATGCCCATTTCTATCAAAATATTAGGGATAGTAATCCCTCCTTTTAGTTATAGAAACTACATTTGACTACACTTCGGAGGTTTACATGCAACTGGTGGTGATAAACCGAAACTGTTTTTGACTAAGACCTCGGAAACTAAAATTATGACAAATTTGATATTATCTTACATCTCATACATGTACAATCATGAACGACAAGTGAAATGCATAACATTGTCTGTTTGTTTGTATGGTGTTTTACATCATTTTCAACACATGTAAGGTTATATATGACGGTCGATTTGTTTGCGGTGGAGGCAGTCCACCCACTTTTCCTGGGTAGAACCAGTACTGTACACCTCCCGTCATCCAAATGTATAACATATTAAAACAAATTGAATAATATGTCTCTACAAAATGATGTGGTCTGTTAACATTAATATAGTTCAACAAATATGTTGTAGATGTTGACATATATTCAAATGATCTATGTATTTATTGTGGACGAATAAGGACTATTAAAGTAACATTATGAACTTGCATGTGTTCCACTTTAAGATAAACTTGGTCAAAATATGTTAAAGGAGTTGGAGGCGATCTGGAGGAGTAATTGAAACCAATTCAAATACGAGAGAAAACCCTCATAATGTTATATAGTGTAAGCTGCATCTTAATTTTGAGATGCAGCTCTCATCGAGTAAAGGCCAAACATTTATGGAACTGTTTGGCCTGGAAAACACGCATTTGTTTTTGTTGTTAACTCATCAATATTAATTAATGTGGGATTCGTAATGCAAGCAGTTGTACATATTAGTAAATTAATGAATAGTTTTAGCAGATCACCAAAACAAGAATGTGTTATAGCATTAACACATCATACGGATAAATATTAATGATGTATGCACCATAAGACTAGCTGAGTGGTCCAGTTTTCCTAACCATACGAGTTCAATTACATTACTTAAACGGGTTAGTTTATGGGGCCTAGTTAATTGCAGAAGAATTTCGAATATGCAACCGTATTACATATTCTATGACATATTGGGATTCTCGATGAAATAATGTTCATAATCGCTAAATATTAGTAATAACTAACTCCGAACACAAAACAGACTTTGAGTCATTACGTAAATACAGTGTTGCTAACGTCGACGTCATCCATCGATAACATCCAATAAAGTGAATAATTTCTGTTAACATCGTACATAGACTGATTTAAAATGTAATAATTATATTATATCACTGCTGGGTGCTATTATAGGGAAATCCTTTACTTAATGGTAATCGTTTTTTCTGGTGTTTTTTTGGTTCACTCTTGCGCATCCGCTCGTTCCTTAAAAAACAACCACACGTCTACCGTCTCGTAAAGGATTTTCCTACAATCGATCCAAGCAGTTAAATAATGTTTCTCTAATTCTTTATTTCCTCTTTTGTCACTGAGTCTACCAATGTCTTGCTACTGAATTCCACGTAGTTGTGCATGTTCCCATTTCTGAATCTAGTGAAAAAAGTGCCCACATCACATGTATATTTCAAAAACTATAATTTACATCAAAATAAAATTACCCAAGAGTCTATATTCGTTTGCGCAATTCCTCTAATCAGTACCAATGATTGATGCCCATTTTTACCGACCGCCTGTCCCTTAGTTTATAGGTAAATGTAAAGATGGCATCTGCTGTGATTTCCTGTATTGACTCTTAACTGAGAACAAACAGAGCTGATATTGGAAATACCACGCGGTGCATTGAAATTCGAAAACAATACACAATACTGTTGTAATAAGGAGACTTGCATGCAATCTTTAAGAATATTACACTACGTGTTCAAGATAGTTGATAGTATTACCAGACCTACGAGTTGCGAGATATTGAAACATTTAAAAATATAAAGGTTAATTTTGTGTTTAAAATATAAATAAATTCGCCTATGTGCTGTACAGTACACTCTGAACGATACATCAGCAATAATACAAACTCGTAAAATTTAAGTTTGCTATTTAAGTTTGAAGACTGCTTTTAAGGGGACCGGAGGCGATCTGGAATAATAATGGGTGTCTAATCCAAATCCAAATAAAACCATCTTACTTTGTTTCACAGAGATTATTAGAATGTTGTAATCGGTCTGTCACGAAATGGTAGACGAGGAAACAAAACACGCATACCATCGAGTATAGGACTTCCTTATAACCAATTACAGCACTCAAATAATCTCTATGAACTAGTTATTTCATTTTAAATCAATATATATGATTCTGACCGATTTGTTTGGCTTTGTTGAACGTTATCGGCTGATGATGTCGACATCAGCAACACTTTATTGACGTCACTACTCAACGTAACAGTTAGTTATTTTTGTGTTCGGAGTTAGTTATTAATATTTAACGATAATGTGACTATGAAGTTTCTTTCACTGAAAAATCTCGATCTTTCACTCACAGAAGTGTAATAAATATGAATATTTTCTTTTATTGGACTGTGTGTAAAGTCAGAAAGTTCAAAGATCCGGTGAAACAATAGAAAGGCTCAAGCTGAGTACTTTAAAAATAAAGTTACATTTGTATAATAGTGTATCAAATAAAAATAAATGTCAGACGACATCGCGCTCGGCGCTCGCCGCTGATGGCCTTATTACTATACTGAAAGGAAAAATGCCTATACTACACTATTATATACACCTAATTCCAAGGAGTATTCCAGACATATCTCAGCGTTCTTTATACAAAAAGGGCTACAGCTAATTACAGAAAGGACAATTATTTCATGTAGTAGAGCTTTTAATCAAAGTATACTTATTTACACGAAATTCAAAATCTTGAAGTTTCGCTTGAAAAGTTCAAGGCATTTTAGTATTGTGTTTAAAGTTAAGAGATTGCAACGTGTAAAGAAATATAAAAAATATCGGACGGGGAAGTAGCATTCAAGGAGGAAAGTCAATGTTTGCACCATATTTTGGTTCTCGCCGGAGAAATTTGTCTTCCAATTTTATTTACATAAGTTTTATTTCGTCTCCTTCTTTGTTTCTATTCTGATAATTCATATAGAGAAATATAAAAAGATTGGACAGGGATAGTAGCATTCAAGGAGGACAGTCAACCACAAAACATAGAAACAAACATGGAAACAGACAAACAAGAAGGCAAAAGTAATAATAAAAGTAAACGACATCACAAACACAAAAGGGTTGACAATAGGGCTACCGCCTTGGAACGGTCAGTGGCAAAGTAGGCCACTGGGGTTTTAAACCGGTTCTAGGGTGCACCAAACCTCACACTTACCCTACTGTCATCCCATTAAAACAGGACAGTGTAAATAAAGAAATCCCCGCCATGATCTAATCTCTTACCAACAAGGCAGCATCAATAGGCAATATAAGTAAAACACAAATATGCTCGTGTAAATATAATACAAAAAACAATAGCCTAGAAAGCCACAATGAAGGTACTCATTGACTTGGCAGAAGCCAGAGCAATAAGAGAATAAACCATTAAGGGCACGACAAGAAAGATCATAGACAAACATCAAACGCCACCGTCCCAATACGCTTTAGGTAGGCGTCATCATAGGGTCTATAGCCTGTCCGGTCATCGTACAACCAAAGAGGAAAGCATAGTGGCGAACTGTAAAAGGGTCCACCACCAAGCATGCAGTACGTTGCAAAATGATAGGGTCATAACCTCTTTTGACAAACTTTTTAACAAGTTTAAAAAAGATAGTATGAAAGTGATCATGACCAAGAATCTTACGAAGTTTATAAATCACATCACCATAGAAGTTAGGTTGCGATAGTCCTTGTCGCAGAAGAGTCTTAAATTATTTTTATATTTGGAAAGAAGATCAGGGTTACGATAATAACATTTTGCAAAGGTTTTACGAAGGTCGTGCATATTAATAAATAAAAACATTCATTCCTCCCGCCGTGTGTAGTGACGTTAACATATTTATTTTACATCGATTGCGAAACAAGTTCTTGCAACTTAGATTAATCACTCTCGATGGCTTTCTGGGTAGAACCAGTACTAAGCAATGTGGATTAATTATCTTGCTCGAGGATAAATAACTTGGCCGCGGCGAGGATCGAACCCACGACCTCTCGATCTGAAGTTCGGCGCTCTACCACTGGACCACGCACTCCACTCAGGGACTTTAGGTAGACATTGATTAATATTACTCCTATATTGTGTGGTTTGTGACTGTCGGGGTCGAATTGAAATGGTTTCGACACATTGGTAACTTCGTTGCTTGCCTTTGTTTGCGTTTAAAGCGTTCGTTTAGCCGGGTTTGCTGCGGGCTTGGGCGTAACTTATCCACCTGATTCACCTAATTCCAAAATGGAATGTCCCTTTAATTTAGAGTGGATAGAACTGTTTACTGGTGAATGCAGGTTGGGAATATATACTGCACTCTCATGTTCGCGGTAACTGGGTCAACAGCTGGTTATATGTTATGCTAAATTAGAACAATGTGGATGGGAGTTGCGTCTAGCTAGGCTATATTTTAACTGCAAATGTTTAGGGCATTGTGTGTATTGCAAGCTTTATGCGTCTAGGTGCGTTTCGACTGAGGGAGTTTTTGGGAGTCATGATCAACGGAGACATGAAAAAAAAAGTAATAATAAAATAAATGAAATAATATTAATAATAATAACAATAGTGGGGTAATAATAATAATTAAATAAATATAATAATAATACTTATAATGATAATAATATCAAACCTATAAAAAAAAATCAAAAAAAAAATCATAAATTAAAAAAGAAATAAAAATAAAAATGAAATACACATAAATAAATAAAATAAAATAAATAAAAATAGACTAGATCTACATGAAGACTCCACAATCAGTTATTACAATAAGTTGGTATTACTATTTATGATTTTATTTTCATTTGTACTTCATTTGTGCTCGGTTTAAACATTGTACGTCGTTTTTGTTTTCACAATCACACTGGATAATGCGTCGTGGAAAGCGAGCCAGTTCGAGGGTTACTTCTCTGTCGGTTAACGTCTAGAAAGGTCAGCGGTTGATCGCTCGATTGGTTGCAGAAGAGGCCGTACACAGACGTTAGTCAGTTAGAGGAACAGATGTTGCAATGCCTCCGGAAACAGGACTCGTTTTTATACACTTTATAATGCTGTTGTCGTAGATTATGCAAAAATCACCAAACATTATCATATTATCATGTTTCCAACAGGAGTCTGCAAATGCAAATTGCAAGTTCTTTGTAGATGTTGGTGGGTGATGTATGGCTGTAGATTGTTTACAACTTTTCATTTTTGTTGCAGTAACACATTGTTACTGCAAACAGTTCACACTAGGAAATTTAAAATGATATCAAAGTAAACAATATGCAGTTTGTAATGACAGTAGTTAGACTACATTTTCAACTCAGTGAATCAATTTGCAAATACAATGAAAACAATATTAATAATACTTATTGAGTCATTCGAGAGGCAATTACAACTGTAAATAACAGTGAGTCATATTAGAAAAATATGATTATTCGACTCAAGGCAGAGCTAAATATTATCATGTTGTCATTATGCGGATGATGTCCATATCTACTGCAAATATTATTTAATAACTATTATGAAAACCATTTATATAAGAATAATTTGTTGAACACCATCTAGTTGATGGAGAAATGTTGATCAAGCCATAATGTTAGCCTGTTGTTATCATCATCGTTGTTGTGCACTATATTTTCAGCCTCTGCTGCTATTATTTAACTCCAACGCTGTTGGTGAAATCGTGTTTTATGATGCTAACCATGTAATTGGAGTGTTTAGGCAATATGTTTTCTTACTGCGGATAAGTATATCTCAACAGTTTGTTGATCTCAGCTAATTTTAACTTGCTGCTGTTGACTGTTGCTGCTAATAAAAGTTGTTGGTCTGACAATGGAGGCAATGCATATTCATGACCCAGAGCTGTAGGTGACGTCATACTGTCTGGGCGTGCGTCTATGATAGTGCGGAAGCATTGTGTTGGATATGGCATTGTTTTCATTTGAATTAATACTGTTTAACAGTTTAAAATCAATTCATGCCTCCTTTGTACTTGCCTTTTTTCTAAATTGACTGTTTATAAAACATCCAATGCTTTACGTCTAGCGATCAGCTTTACATTTATTCAGTTTGCGTACAATGATGTTTCATTACAGGTTTATATATGGATGCTGTTGCTGTTGCTGCTTAATTTTTATTGGATCTCTATCACTTCTTTCAAGGTTTATTTTGTTTCATTCTTTCGAATATTTTCCCTTCTATTTCAGTTTGTGTAACCATCAAAAATGAGATATAGGGTCCTATAGAAACCACAGCGTCCGAGCGCAATGGCATCGTAGGTTCACACTGTGAACAAGGACTTGAAAATACAATGAAAGAGACAAAAAACAACAGAAAGGGTGGTGAAGACAGGGTTACCGACTTGGAACGGACAGTAGGCAATAATGCCTACTGGTTAGCTTGAATCGATCTTATATGCGCACAATCCTCGCTATTATCCTGTCCTCAACGCCCAAATAGACAAGACAGTGTAAACAAAACTACATCACATCAACAGGAATTCTCTAACAATAAAGTCCACATCCTGAGAAACTAACTAAAGAAACACATACAAAAAAATAAACATCTCAGGATATATCCAGAATCGTACTGAACAACCATAGTAGTTGCAGCTAAAGAGTAAACCAATCTAGGGCACCACAGAAAACCCGAGGAACCGGTCAGGAAACCCGTCAGACCCCTTTAACTTTCGAAGTTTATAGACCACATCTCCATAAAATGAGGGTTGTGATATGCCTAGTTCACTAAATACCGGTCAAAAGTTCCTATGTCTGTATCGGATGCAATGTGTGGAACAGGTCATAGAGTCCTCCAGTGTTGGTATTGTATGTAAAGTTCCACTTTTTACCTGTTATACAAGATAAGCCTACGCCACCCATCAGCTTTTTAAAACATGGTGCATTTCGAAAGATTTTCGTGTGGAGTTTGGGGAATATATCCCTACAGTTCTTTAATACATTCATATTTAATACATCAGCAGTGCCTTATCAGTTGTGTACATATTCAAGACCTGGAAAGAAGTTACATACTTTTCATAATGCCTTATTTTAAGGCTATTCTATTTGATCATTGGTTTAGTTTAGGGCTATTCCTTTTGATCGATGATGTTTTATTTATCGTGCACCAGGTAGTTTTGCCAGCGGTTCATTGAAATTTAGTTAGGTTTTCCTTTCCGCTTGTCCCTATTCAATATATAGCACTTTAAACCAGTTCTGTGCAAGGTCGCCAAATTATAAAACCACTTCTATCTATGCTGTGTTCTATTCAAAATAGACTTCTCTGCAGGGTTCCACACTGCAATGTGTGTGTGTGTAGCTCTGGGGTTTATAGTCAATAGTCATAGTCATATACACAACAGGGCGTCCAAAAGGTATATGCACAATAGAACCTGGGCAGGTTGCAAATGGTATTCTAATAACACTTCATCCAATTCAACAACCTCATCGTAGGTTGTCATACAGGAAGGTGATAAATGAGGTAAATGTCATTCCAATAGTCAGCATCAAATCACGATGACATCCCCTTTATGTATTAGTTAAAAGGAGTTTACATAGTTTTGCGGCTGACCTTTTAAATGTGGGCTAATTTCAGGGTTTGAAATTGACTTTTTTTTTACAGCAACTACTCCATAGGACAAATAACTTCCATCATTTACTTGTGATAAAAGTGATACAAAAATCAAGATCAATCATGACAATGACATTACATTCCCTCAGTTGCATTCCACCAATGACAACACGATGGGTTTTATTTGTCATTTACATGCTCGCCAGTGTTTTGGCATATTTTCAGCCACAAGTTTTAAAGATGTAAAATTCATTTCTTGTTAAAACATATTCCGTAGGACAGGTCACCTGGGACAATTAACTTGTCCCCAGTAGAATCTACATGGCATAGGACAAGGGAACAACTGTTAATGTCGAACCCTGAATTTACTTGAAATGGATACATGTTCTTCGTATATTGTTGTCGGAGTATTTGGATGGATTAGCTTTCAGATAGTTATAGATCGTAAGGCAAATACTTGGTATTTCTAGTGTGGCTGATAAAACAGTGGAGCAATGACATCAATTGAGAGTTACTATATATGGCTTGTACTCAGGCATGTACCGATTGATTGACTAACTGTTCATCAATTACTTAGGCCTCTGATGATGATGATTGATACAAAAGTCTAAAAACCGATCGTAGGTTAAAGGTAAAAATACAGTTAAAGACCTGTTAACAATAGACATAAACTTGATTATCAAGGAGGCAAAAGTTACTACAATTGGGAAAATTTGCATATTATATACAAACAAATGTATATCAGTTGTTTGCTGACTGAAATGAAATAACAGTGGCACACGAAACAGGTGGAAAGGATACATGCTTAATCAGAAATCATTCAATGTTCAAGGTCTGAAACTAAGTAATATGTACATGTTACATTTCATATTATTTAAATTTCTGATGCTAATTTATGACAGCTTCGAAACGTTTAACAGTCAATTTGTGTTTGGCGCCACACATTAAAGGTTACAATCTTCCTCCAACCTTTACATACGGGATATTTTTCTGACATTTATTTATTTTGTCAATGTCTGATGCATCAACTCATGTGGTCCTGGGGACCTGATTTAAAGAAATACCCATTAAAGGTTCTTTGAAAGCACGTTAAGCTTCTGACCGAGTTTTTAGGGTAAATTTACATAATGTGGTCGTTATTTGGTCTCAAATACTTCCTAGGCTTTCATGGCGTTAGCCTAACCACCCTTTTGCAATGGAAAGGACCAGAAATAGGCTAAACGGTTATGCTGCTAAGGCGATAATAAATATTGGGGGCCATTATCTGCTATACGAAGACATACAGGCTGATGATACCTGTCTTGAACCCGATGGTGTTCATTTATCAAATATGGGGAACAACTTGTTTCTTAACCAGTTCCCGGCTGGATTTGAATGTTTCATTAAAAGTGGGCAGTGCTAAGGAAATATATACTTTTTTTGCACCGTTTCTTTTTTGGGCGTGGCATTTGGATATTTTGCTAAACAAAATTTATAAAAACAAAACATAAATGTTTCCTCCGTTTTTGGCGGTGGATGGGAGCCTGGACACTCCATATGGCGGGCAGCGCAGCAAAGGTGTGACAGGAAGGACATATAAGTTTCAGTTTAACTTTATTCAGCTCCTGTATACCCAGAGACTGAATTGTAATCTAAACATAAATTATATACAAATTTGCTGTCCGTACGAATTGCTAAAAAACATTTGAATTGATTGAATTCGGTGCACTTGTAATTATGCTTGAATATCAACCGTGCTTTCATTATGATTGGGGCTTGTTTATCAATCCATGCCACGCCCAATATTTGCCAAATCTATTAAAATTTAAAAAATATTTTATGTGTTGTTATTACAGTGCTCTCCAATAATACTGACTATAAAAATATAGTTTATAGTCACAGTTATTGGGGGACACGTTACTGGGTTTTCCACTTATTGAGTAATTTTCACGGTGCATTTGTTCGTACATGTAAACCGACATGTTGATTTTTCATAAATAGGTAAGATGTGCTTTGAGCTTACATTTAAAAACTTAAAATCCCTCCCTCCCAGTCCACAGGATCATTTGTTTAAATCAGTAACAGGGTCTTCCAGTTGTACAAGTACAACAAGTTCATTTAAGACAGTTGTTTAAATGTGTGTCAATACTTCTATTCAACAGATAGCATTTTATGTTGCAATTCCAGTTGTATAAGTACAACAAGTTCATTTAAGACAGTTTAAATGTGTGTCAATACTTCTATTCAAAAGATAGCATTTTATGTTACAAGATCATGTTGCTTTTTCTGAGTTATATATTTTCAGTTGATGCCTTCACCTGGATCCACTTACCTAGTCAACAAGTACTGGTTTGGCATGGACATTCAGTGCACTTACATACTTGATGGAACATTTGGATCACAACTAGTTGATGTGTTTTAGTGTTGTAATGTTTAATTATCGGCGGGCAGCGAAGGTGTAAAAGGAAGGACATATAAGTTTCAGTTTAACTTTATTCAGCTACTGTATACCCAGAGACTGAATTTTAATCTAAACATAAATTATATACAAATTTGCTGTCTGTACAAATTGCTAAAAAACATTTGAATTGATTGAATTCGGTGCACTTATAATTATGCTTGAATATCAACCGTGCTTTCAACACTTGCTTAAATGCTTATCAGAAAAGTTGCTTTCATAATGAACATTTAATTTGGTGCACATGCATTTATGTCCTTAATATTGTAATATTCAATTTGCTTTATTGCTTAATGCTTTCTACTGTAAGGGCTTTCCATAATGGTATTTTGTGCTTACCGGCAGCCCAATTGTTAAGCCCCATGATTGGGGCTTGTTTATCAATCCATGCCACGCCCAATATTTGCCAAATCTATTAAAATTTAAAAAATATTTCATGTGTTGTTATAACAGTGCTCTCCAATAATGGAAAACTAAGGTGAAATAGGGGAATATTTCTGCGTTATTGCATCACATAAATATAGCTCTTGTCTCAATAGGTTATTGTCATGACAGTGAATGAATGTAAGTAAACGCATTTAGAAAAGTAGTTAAAGGTCATTTATATTGGTCTTATTTTGGTATGAACATACTGCGGTGATGTAGATGTAAGAGCGACTGAAGTATGAGAACAGTGTGGCATTGGTATCTGAAATACTTAAATGCAAATTGACAAAATGCAAAAGCGCAAACAACAGTCATTGATATGTATCTTCTATTTATTGTATTGCCGTCATGTAGCTATACATATGTGTAAACTTTGAAAGCTCTTCATGGCTACTAGTGTCTGAGAAATGAAATAATCGTAACACCTAGTAATTGTAAACCATTTTTTTGTATGGACAAGACACGATGGAAAAGAGGTGCAACATTATATGCCCGCTCCACTTTTTATCGGCATAGTTCTGTTTATAAACGGAAAACAGATTTTTGGCACTTACCTGTCCGATTTCCTTTTATATTAGTATGTACACGTATGAAGTGTCATCGAGTTTCTTTAGACGTGTTCAGAGATATGAGTTTACCGTCAAAAGTTAAACAACGTGAAAAGCCGAGCTAAGAAATATCATCTCATTTAACTTAAATGCTAATTCCTGCGATATTGCAGGTTGGCAAGTCCCCGATCATTGCACGTTAATGAAAATCTACTTTCAATTGTAAAGAAAGGAAATGCGGCTAATTTTAAAATAAAACAAAGTTTTTTGTGAAAGGAATGGAATAATGAAACTGAAGGAGTAATTGCATTATAGCATCATTTCTGTATTCTCAAATTAAAGAACCCTTAGGAAGTAGTACCGTCTCCAATTGTTTTTAAGTGCATACAGTCATGCATGTACGGCAATAGAACGTTTTTAGCAAAACCCATTTTGCGACTGTTGTTGAAGCGAAACATGAATGTGCTTATGTTCATGTCAGTTATTAAGGTTTCATGGGGTTTGACAACGTTGACGTGTTTCAATGACACATTCGTGCGGTTCATAAAACGGTGTCCCTTTTCCTCTATTTAAAGTGAGCAAGTTGGCTACTTTAATTTATCTTGTAAATATTGTTATTTCATGGCGAAACACAAGCGCATGCATAGACATGATAGAGATGAAAGACAAACGTCTATCTCTGATAATTCTGAGACAGTATTAACACTGTCATACACATTGAATTTGACTTGATTTCATTTTGTTTAAAGCTAAAGTTAAGCTGAAGATATCTCTATTTAGAATAGTAACCAGGTAACTATGTATCGAAGAAATACAAATAATCTGTCTAAAAAACAAACAAACACGAAAGCGATTTTATAAAATTATTAAATTTCATGATTTTAAAGGAAAAAAGGTCAGATTCATGCATAATGATTATCTTTACTGAATTGGTGAGTATTTTAGGAAATGTTCAGTGTATGATAAATAAAATAAAAATCCTACCGAAAAGGTTTGGTAAGTGCTCTATACCAAATTTCTATTCAATCGGATGGAAACGTTAGGAGGAATACACTTTTATTTATAACATTGCATTCACTAATTATTTTGTTTTAAATATAATCCTTTAATCAGGCCGAACATCTCGACAATCTCTGCATATCCACTTCTTTTCAGTAATCTTTACCAAGTCTACCTTCAGTCAGATGGACATTTTAGGATGAATTGCTGAACAAGATGTTGCATTCGCAGGTTCAAATAAAAAGAGACGGGACATAATACATGCACAAATTGGACCCAGTAAGAGTATGTCAATTTTGTTACCTATATATCTGTGTTTACTTGTTGCATTGCATGTTTATCATTGATTTTGCCTTGAAGAACAGCTACCTCTAGAACAGATGTAAGCATGTTTACCATTTATGCGAACTATTTATGCAGATTCATTTATGATGATATGGACTGTTCTAATTGTACTGTTTTAGTGGGGAAGCTTTTGAAACAATCGTTGGCAGTATATAAACAGAATCTGGGAGAACCTCAACTATTCAGTTCAGAAGATTAGCATTCAGTAACAAGTTATGTTTGAACTGGATGCTTTTAAAAATATGAAATGTATTTATGAGAAGATTTACTTATTATTGTGCTCATTCATAATAACAGTGAAATTGGATATTTGGACACTTACAGTTTTGGTATAAAGGTACACTTACTGTTTTGGATTAAAGAGACACTTACTGTTTTGGATGAAAGAGATACTTGCTAATGTGAATTAAAGGAACATTGTATACTTTTTTTGGATTTAATTGAAAAATTGGATATTAATGAAACACTGGCTTTATGCATTCTGTAAGTGAATATTTTATGTAAAAAATGTGTTAATTACATTTTTGTGTTGCTGGTTTTGCTTCCTTTCTTGTTACATTTAAAACATTCAATCTGATGATAATTGTAGAGTTTGTTAGCTGCACAGTACTTTGCATTTCCAAGGCTAAAATATAAAGCGGAAAAGCTGAAAACGCAAACAACTAATTGGACCGAAAACTCCGAAAATTCACGCCAATGTCCACTTCGTGTTAGTGTTTTATACAAAGGTCAATTTCATTTGGACGGACACTTCAGAATAAAGTCGTTACATGGTACTACATGGTACTAATTACTTATTAATGCTGTCTACTGTGTAAGCGCATAACGCCTGACGGGCAATTATGTATGTGCACTGTTCCGTTTATTTGGGATGACGTCGGGTTAAGAATGAGGTTGTGTGCATACTAGAACATGGTTTAAATTCTCACCGACTTTTATGCCATTGAGTATTCTAGTGCGCTATCCCTATTGTCAACCATTTTATGTTTGTGGTGCCACATACGTTGCCTCAGTTGGCTTTGTAATTGTGGTTTGTTTTCAATGTGTCCGTTGCCTCAGTTGTCTTTGTTATTACTGTTTGAGTTACTGCGTTTTGTTAATGCTACATTTACTGTTCGACTTTTGTATCGACTTTTGTATCTACTTTTGTATCGACTTTTATATCTACTTTTGTATCGACTTGTGTATCTACTTTTGTATCTACTATTGCATCTTGTATCTTTTTTGTATCTACTTTTGTATCTACTTTCGTATCTACATTTGTATCTAATTTTGTATCGACTTCTGTATCTACTTTTGGATCTACTATTGTATCGACTTTTTTATAGACTGTTGCATCTACTTTTTTTTAAATTTGTATCTTAATTTGTATCTTAATTTGTATCTATGTTTGTATCTACGTTTGTATCTACTTTTGTATCGTCTTTTGTATCGTCTTTTGTATCGACTTTTGTATAGACTTTTGCATCTACTTTTGCATTTTAATTTGTATCTTAATTTGCATCTTAATTTGTATCTACTTTTGTATCTACGTTTGTATCTACTTTTGTATCTACCTTTGTATCTACTATTGTATCGACTTATGCATCGACTTTTGCATCGACTTTTGCATCATAATTTGTATCTTAATTTGTATCTACTTTTGTATCGACTTTTGTATCGACTTTTGTATCTACTTTTGTATCTACATTTGTACCTACGTTAGTATCTACTTTTCGATCTACTTTCCTATCCACTTTTGTATCTTCTTTTGTATCCAATTTTGTATCGACTTTTATATCTACTATTGTAGCGACTTTTTTATCTACTTTTGTATTTATTTTTGTATCAACTTTTGTATCTAATTTTGTATCGACTTTTGTATCGATTTTTGTATCGATTTATTTATAGACTTTTGCATATACTTTTGCATCTTAATTTTTATCTTAATTTGCATCTTAATTTGTATCTAATTTTGTATCTACTTTTGTATATACTTTTGTATTTACTTTTCTATCTAGTTCTGTATAGACTTTTGCGTCTACTTTTGCATCGAATTTTGCATTGACTTTTACATCTTAATTGCTATCTTAATTTGTATCTACTTTTGTATCTACTTTTGTATCTAATTGCGTACCTACTTTTGTATCTACTTTTGTATCTACTTTTGTACCTACTTTTCTATCGACTTTTGTATCTACTTTTGTATCTAATTTTATATCTTAATTTTATATCTTAATTTGTATCGACTTTTGTACCTACTTTTCTATCTACTTTTCTATCGATTTTTGTATCTACTTTTGTATCTAATTTTATATCTTAATTTGTATCGACTGTTGTATCGACTTTTGTATCGACTTTTGTATCTTAATGTGTATCTTAATTTGTGTCTACTGTTGTATCTACTTTTGTATCTTCTTTTATATCTACTTTTGTATCGACTTTTGTATCGACTTTTGTATCTACTATTGTATCTACTTTTGTAACTTTTTTGTATCTACTTTTGTATCTACTTATGTATATTCATATTTTTTTTGATATGACATAACTCAAATTTCGGAAAAATTCAAACCCTCAGTTTCAGTCCTGTATTTTGACCGGTGTCACGTGAGATCCACACGCGTGGACAAAAAGTCCACGCGTGTGGATCTCACGCGGGGTTCATGAGATTCACACGTGAGATCAACACGCATGTCAAGTATGTATTGTTTAATGATGTATTGTGTATGTATAACATGTGAATCATACGTTTTTGGTATTTTTCAGTTATCTGTTGAACTTTTTGATAAAATAATATAACAGTAAAGCCCACTGTGACGGTGATAATATTCGTAGAATGTTGCTAAACTTTAACGCATGTCTTCTATTTGTGTGTAATAATGGTTAGCAAAGTAATTATGGTCTAGAATGCCACATGTGATTGTTTTTATTTCAAAGCGGCAATTTATTTTAAAAATATAATATTGTACAAACGAAAATAGGATGAGTCTGAAGTCAGCCTTAAAAGGGTCAAGTGATAAATAGATACACTAAACAAATACAATAATTCAATACAATTGATTGATTGCTTTTCATCATATAACACACGTATTACAGCCAGTGCCGAACCAGCATTTCAGCTTAGCAGGGTGGAGCCCAATGTTGGGAGTGAGGTGAATGGGATGTGGGTGGGAAGAATTCGTTTAAGTGTACTTTTCGGAGTTTATTGGATGGCAGCTGCTTTCGTCCCATGTTTATGCTTTGAATAGGCACCAACCCCCTAAATCCGTGCCTGAGCAATAACATCATATTTATAAAATACAAAACGAATGCACATGCGCAAATGACGGCGGAAAACAGTTTTTTTGTGTATATATATATTTTATATAATTTAATTAATTTTATATTGTGTTATTGGCGTGTTGTTATGTTCCCTCAAATCCGGAATCTCCGTTTCATCAGTTCATAATTTCGATTCTGAGTTGGTAAAATGTTTTAAAATGTATAAGCTCGTATACATAATGTTTTATGGTCGGCCTTTTACATAGTTTGGATTTTATACTAGGGAATGTGGTATTACAACTTTATATTGAGTGATGAAATAATGACTAAATAAGGGAATTGAATTGAATTGAAACGGAATGTGGTATTATAACTTATTGAGTGATGAAATAATTACTACATAAATTACTTACGGAGTGGTAAAATATTGACTAAATAAGTAACTTTAATTGAATTGAATATTGTTTAACGGCTCATCAACACATTATAGGTTATTTAGAGCCGCCCCAGAGAGAGTGTGAAGTGGTATTAAAACATACTGAGTGGTGAAATAAATAAATTAAATGACTAAATAAGGAAATAGAATTGTATTGAATCTTGTTTAACGGATCATCAACACATTATAGGTTATTTAGAGCCGCCCCAGAGAAAGGGGGAGGTGGTATTATAAATTATTGATCGGTGAACATCTTAATTAAATTGAATCTTGTTTAGCGGCTCATCAACACATTAAATATTATTTAGAGCCGCCGCAGAGAAAGTGGAAGGGGTATTACAACTTATAATGACCAAATAAGGAAAGTTCGTTTAGCTTAAACTTATTTATTTTACATAGATTGTAACGAAAGCTCTATGAACTTATTTGAATCACTCTCGATGTCTTCCTGGGTAGAACCAGAACTAAGCAAATGCAGATAAAGTGTCTTGCTCAGGGACACAACGCATATGGCAATGGTGTGGATCAAACCCACGACTTTTGGATCATGGGTCCAACGCTCTACCACTAGACCACAGCGCTCCACTTGGTTTAACGGCTCATCACACATTTTAATTATTTAGAGCCGCCACAGAGATAAAAGAAGGGTACATATGAGTCGAGGAACCTTACCTACTCTTATTAGCGATTAGATTAGTATGTTTTAACGCGATCGGAGGATAGACTCCGATACACGGTACCACCCAGTTTACGTCCCCATCCAACGGACTAAAGCTTAAGTTTATATTGTATGTATTTGATTGATTTGCCCATGGATCTTTTCAGATTTATTGCGATATTTTATATGTACATTTGTTCAGTTTATGGAGGATGATCTCCAACCCCCATACACTTATGCCGAGACAAATAAAGTTTCTTTATTTCTACTCGAATCTATGTTCAGTAGAGTTCGTGAAATTCTAAAAATAGAAAAAAAGAGTAAAGAAACTCTATAAGGGCGTAAGAAGCGTTTTAGGCATGGTTTCCAATCTGAAAGCAAATGATACATATAAATAATGTTTAACAGTTAGCTCTATGCTCAACTTGACTTTGTATTGCTGCCCTGCTGGAATACCCCGCCGTTCAATGATACCACAACCAGTCACATACTAACAACGGCCCGACATGTCGCAGCACTACGCTTTATTTATGCTGAGCCTCAAGTAATGGAGTACCATTGTTATATAGTCTTTGGAATGGCCCAGCTGGGGACTGAACACACTATAGTCCAAAGTAGACCCAACTCCACGGTTTTGTATGTAACACTAACGGTTTGTTTGTGTGTTTGGTGTTTTACGTCATTTTCAACACATGTAGGGTTATTTATGACGGTCGCCTGTTTGTGGTGGAGACAGACAACCCACTTTTCAAGGGTAGGACCATAACTGTACACCTCCCGACATCCGTAAGAATCGACATTTTCTCACTTACAGGTACTACAATGTTAATACTATGAAAGAGTTATATGATACTGTAGATTTTAGTCTTGTTTTAGATTTCCTCAAAGAGATCAGACTATATAAATCATTGTAATGGGTTCTTATATATTTATACTTGTTTATATACCCGTTGACGGGCATTTGTTGATTTACATACATACTTTATATTACACCTTATCATCCCTTATTTTTTAATAATTTTATCTTTATATATTTACATTAATGTTTAATTAATTCTTCATTTTCATCATTTTTTTGCGCACAATATGACCTATTTATGTGTCGACGTGCCGTAAAACACCATTCATTCATTCATTCATTCATTCATTCATTCATTCTCACTTACAATTCGGACTACCAGTGGGATTCGAACTCGCAGCGGTGAGAGGCAAGAAGGTTTAAAACGAAACGTCGTTAACCCCTCGGCCACGCAGGTAAGTATTAATAATCCAGTAGAAGTTGCTTCTTTACACGCACATAGTGGACAGAATAAAGTTTACTATACGCAAATCCATGTTCAGTAGACTCACTAAACATAACATAAAATTATATATAATAAGTGTCAATGTAATAAGGCTAAAGACATGTTTTCTTTGCTAAAAAACATTTCTTCCGTCCATATATTATGCGTATGTATCGGTCGGTTATAAAACACACGAACTCCCGTATGCGTCAAAAATGAACTAATCTAGGTTCAGTAGACATAGTTAACATAAACTAAAGACTCAAATCCACGAGCTAAAAGTGCTAAAATGCTTTATAAGTATGAATTATCCATATAATACTAATATATTGGGCCGAAAAAATGTAACTCTACCGAACTAAACCTATCAGAAAATCATATAATTATAATAATTATCAATGCAATTTACATACACACCTGTTTCCTTTACAAAAGGACTCTAAATCCGGCCAAATATATGTGTGCGGTATGGATTTCAAGATTCAGATTTGTTGACCCTTATCAGATGCATTTCGTAATAGTCATTAACGGCTTAATGGGATACCGCAGTAATAATTATCGACACAGCGGGGTTATAACCATAAATCACGCAACTGATCGTGGGCGGTTAATGACTATTACGTAATGAATTACAAGTCAACACATTTGCATACTGAAATTCATACCGCACACACTTATATTTGGCCGGATTTATAGTCCTTGTTTCAAGTTGTAAATGCAATAAAAATCAGAGTGAGACGGAGGTAAGGGTGGAAAATTACCACTTTTTTTGCGAGCATAAAATGTCTATATTCCTGGCAAATATCGCTTATACGAACACCATTTTGGTCCAAAAATGAAAAAAAAATCGAGAACCAACATTCAGTAAGGGAGACACCTCCTCTCAGTATTTCCACTACTCGGGACTTCGCATCTCGTATTAGGAGTACGTTTAAAACAGGCCACGCTAGGACTCTGTTGAAAACAGGCCACGCTACCCCCCTGACACTGGTACATTAGTTTAGTCGGCTGGGGGTAATGAACGGTTTTAGCTGACAATCCTCTGTCAAGACTAAAGGATGAGATTCTTGATTTTTTCTGTGCGTTTACACCTAATAGAGTAATTTCAATCTCTCTGGGGTGGCTCTAAATAACCTATAATATGTTGATGAGCCGTAAACAAAATTCAGTTCAATTCAATTTCCTTATTTAGTCATTATCTCACCACTCAATACGTTATAATAACAATTTCCACTCTCTCTGGGGTATAGACATCAATTGATGTGTATGCTCTGGGGCGGCTCTAAATAACATGTAATGTGTTGATGAGGCGTTAAACGAGATTCAGTTAAAATTTAATTTCTAATTTAGTCATTACTTTACCATGCAATACGTTATAATAATACTTTCTATCTCTGCGGTACAGACATCAATTGAAGTCTATGCTCTGGGGCGGCTCTAAATGTCGTAGTATGTGTCGATAAGCCGTAAAACAAGTTTCAATTCAATTCAATTGACTTATTTAGTCATTATTTCACCACTCAGTAAGTTATACAATCACATTCCCCTCTCGCTGTGGCGGCTCTAAATAACTTTTAATGTGTTGGTGAGCCGTTAAGCAATACCCAATTCGATTCAATTACTAAGTTATAATACCACCTTCCACTTTCTCTGGGGCGGCTCTTAATAACTTTTAATCTGTTGGTGAGCTGTTAAGCAATATCCAATTCGATTCAATTACTAAGTTATAATACCACCTTCCCCTTTCTCTGGGGCGGCTCTAATAACTTTTAATGTGTTGGTGAGCCGTTAAGCAATACTCAATTCGATTCGATTATTAAGTTATACTATCACATTCCCCCTCTCTCTGGGTTGGCTCTGAATAACCAATAACCTACACTGTGTTGATGAGCCGTTAAACAATATTCAGTTTAATTACATTTACTTATTTAGTCAGTATTTCACCATTCAATAAGTTATAATACCACTTTCCACTTTCTCTGTGGCAGCTCTAAATAACATACAGTGTGTTGATCAGCCATTGAAAAATATTCAGTTCAATTCAATTTCCCCCCCTCTCAATAATTTATAATACCAACTTCAACTGTATCTGGGTCGGCTCTAAATAACCTATACTGTGTTAATGAGCCGTTTAACAAGATTCAATTCAATTCAATTTACTCATTTGATCATTTTGGGTCTCAAAAGATGTACCGAATGTGTTTTTACATGTGTGTATTACCTAAATGTCATCTAGGGAGAGTACATGTGTGACATTCATCCATTCTTTTATATGACATCTATGATGCATACATATTATTTCACATTGATACATTCGTGTGTGTTTTGTGAAACCTATATAGGATATGTATTACTAGCATGTTATATAGAAAAATGTAACTGTGATTCTCAGTTTTATTTTTGAAATTCCAGGAAGCAGGTATATAACTTGTATTTTATCTAGGGAGAGTACTTGTGATTCTCACGCATATATTTTTTGAAGCTAACGTGTATTAAATGTATTACATCTAGGAAGAAAACGTGATTATCATTTTTATTACATCTAAGAAAGTACGTATGATTTATATACATGCAATTGTTTATTTATGACATCTAAGTAGCATATGTGTATTATATGTATTTTATCTAGGGGGAGTTCGTGATTTTCTCATACTTTCGTTTGTTAACTAGATCTATGAAGCATATATTTCATCATGGTTCCGTGTGATTTTCGCGCATACATTCATTTATTTATGACATCTAGGAAGCAATGTATACATGCGTTTATTTATGACATATATGAAGCTTATGTATTACCTGTATTTCATCCTTGGATCCGTGTGATTCTCACGCAAACATTCGTTTATTTATGACATCTTTGAAGCATGTGTATTATCTGTATTTCATCTTTGGATCCGTGTGATTCTCGAGCATACATTCGTTTATTTATGACATCTATGAAGTATTTGTATTACCTATATTTCACCATTGGGTCCGTGTGATTCTCACGCATACTGTCGTTTATTTATGACATCTATGAAGCATGTGTATTACTTGCTTGTATTTCATCATTGAATCCGTGTGATTCTCACGCATACCTTCGTTTACTCAAGACATTTATGAAACATGCGTATGACCTGCATTTCATCCTTGGATCCGTGTGATTCTTACCAATACATTTGTTTACTTATGTCATCTATGAAGCATGTTTATTAACTGTATTTCATCATTAGGTCTGTGTGATTCTCACGCATGCATTCGTTTATATATGGCATCTATGAAGCATGTGTATTACCTGTATTTCAACCTTGTATTTCACCATTGGATCCATTATTCTAAAGCTTACATTCGTTTATTTATGACATCTATGAAGCATGTGTAATACCTGTATTTCATCCTAGGATCCGTGTGATTCTCACGCATACATTCGTTTATTTATGTCATCTACGAAGCATGTTTATAACCTGTATTTCATCATTAAGTTTGTGTGATTCTCACGCATGCATTCGTTTATTTATGTCATCCATGAAGCATGTGTATTACCTGTATTTCATCCTTGTATCCGTGCATACGATCGTTTATTCATGTCATCCATGAAGCATGTGTAATACCTGTATTTCATCCTTGGATCCGTGCATACAATCGTTTATTTATGTCATCTATGAAGCATGTGTATTATCTGTATTTCATCCTTGGATCCGTGTGATTCTCACGCATACGTTCGTTTATTTATGTCATCCATGAAGCATGTGTATTACCTGTATTTCATCCTTGGATCCGTGCATACAATCGTTTATTTATGTCATCTATGAAGCATGTGTATTACCTGTATTTCATCCTTGGATCCGTGTGATTCTCGAGCATCTATTAGTTTATTTATGACATCTATGAAGTATTTGTATTATCTGTTTAAAAAAAAAGGAGATCACGGGTGAGGAGAAAAAATATATAATGCAGACTTGAACCAGTACTATCTCATCTCAGAAACACTTTACTGAAATGTTATTCGAATGATTACATATATATGAAAGGGAAACATGTCACTTTTACAGGGAACCATTTCTGCATGCCAAACACGAAACTCGGCATGCATTTTTAAACAAATAAATTTAAAACATGCGAAAGGCATTGATGATAAAACTACAATTTACCTCCACTTTGATATTTAGGCCGCAAGTGTTAATTTTGAAGCTGCCTTTAACTACATAAATCAAAGGAAGGGTGTGTGTGTCGTTATTTTACCATATATTTTAATTCAATAATTATGCATTGTTCTCAACAATAAGGAATATTGTCAATTTGAAACAATTTATTTTGAACTCTGTGAGAAAAACACGTTTGGGATATATAACCTGATCGAGTTTATTTTACAATCATCAGTCATCAAGTTCATTGATTTCTATCTCCTTATTGGGTTTCAAACAAAGTTATATAGGTCACGTACGATGTCTTTCAATGATGTACGAAACATAAATAGAGTTTATTCCACCGTATGTTAAAATCAGTAAATTGAATTGAAATGAAGCTCTGTCGCATTTATTCTACATTATTTGAACGGCCACTAATTACTTTTACATGGAATACCTAGAACTGTACTAATCCATGCTCAAGGGATGAACTTACGCCCAAAACTTTTAAACCCGGCATCGATTGAATAAACCCTAATTTCTTAGAGAGCTAACATGGCGGAATATATGGATGTGTTTCATGCATTGGTCCAATATAAATGCAACGGAATCGATAAGCCCATTCTCCTTAGGAATTAGGGCTCGATCTGGCTTGATTTAAACCACGACCTGCGCTTCATTCAACGATTGAATCTGTCATTTATTAGTATATGGTATCTAGTTCATCAATTAACCATTAGTGCAGGCTTACACTTCTGAAATTGGCTTTGGCTCACATGCTGGAGGTCGTGGGCTCGATCCCCGACCTGGTCACACCAAATACTTAACTAGTAGCTCCATTGCTTGACGCTGATGATATAAGTGTTATTCTATGACTGGTCGGTCCGATGTAAGTTTAATGTGACTGAATTAGTCATGGCATGCGTCTACGGATGGATCCACTTCCATATATATGTATTATTTATGCACACTGCTTGTACTTAGCGTATTTGAGTATATTTGGTCCATTTGTACTAATACACGGGCTTTTCAGTATACATTCTTACATATTGAAAATAATATTCTGATTAAGAAAATATTTATGTTTTAAAGATTTTACATCAGTATGTGTAACATCTCGTTGTGATATCATCACAATAAATTATAAATAAATCCCAAATCCAAGAGGTAATCTTAATCAGAAATCTTCATCATACCAATACATGCATAATTATTTACACATCTGTTCATTTGAAGAACTATCATAATTACATCTCTAACCTCGGAGCTGATCTTAATCCTAAATCTTTATTCTGCAAGTACTTGCATAATATCATGCCTAATTATGCACACAGCTGTTCATTTGACAAATTAATATCATTACATGTATCATCACAGAAGCTGACCAACCCACTCAGTCTTTCTGGTCGTTAACAGCTGGTTCTTAACATGAGGACACCGTCCTTGAATGCTGTTTTTCCTGTTTTTCCTGTTCGATTTTTTATATCTGTCTGGCAAATTTAGCATGTCCACTCCAAATCAGTAACTGATACGCACATTTGATAAATGAAATAAAAACCTATCATCTGTTTGGGGGAGGATGGGTGGGTTGGTTTTAAACTTTTGTTTTCAAGTACTCATTTTTATTCTCAACGTATTCAAAGACATACA
Organism: Cyrtodaria siliqua; assembly: GCA_037043455.1. Taxonomy (NCBI): domain Eukaryota; kingdom Metazoa; phylum Mollusca; class Bivalvia; order Adapedonta; family Hiatellidae; genus Cyrtodaria; species Cyrtodaria siliqua. The sequence goes on along the minus strand of JAWPHD010003360.1, from coordinate 112,526 downwards.
TTTATCGGACATATAATTCTTACGCCTCATCAGCACTGTTCATCATTTCATCAGATGCCATTTTCTTGCCAATTTCAAAGGAAGAGCAACATGTGTCGTATTCCGTGAGTGTGTAAACCATCAGCAAGATCCGCTCACATTAACGTTTATCAACACCATCATGTATATTGATTAATCTGGTCAAATCTAAATGCTTGACAGTCTCAAAGAATAGATTGTCCACACCCAACCACACACTGTACAATTTGAATAATTGCCATTCCGTGGAAAATGATGCTATCCACTTCATCGATACTCCATAACACTGATACTGGTAGAATTTATTTGTTCAAAAGTCTTAACTCTTTCCAGAGGCGTATTGTTTAATTATTGTATGGTCATTAGCCCTAAATACATCTCTTCCTCATTAATTAGGATATATTTTGATTTGAATTTCACAGAATCTTACTATTTGTCATTGTCTTTTATAGGACATTCATTGTCCATGTGTTCGTTTGATTGCAGTGTACACTGACATGTATTCATTAGGAGGGGTGATTATAATTGTGTATATACTACCTTTTCTGTGTCGTGTAAGTAGTCAGATGCAATACTGGACTAAAATTCCGCCCAGAGTAGAAGGAGCTCCGCACTGTCATCAAAAAAACATGTCACAACTACCAATGTTATACATTAATTTCTTTAATCTCAAACATCTTAGTAACATGCTGTTATGTTTATGATTTTAATGAAATTGTTCAAACAGCAACATTGTTCTAATGGCTACCGTTTACATTTGAATGTTCCCTCTTCAGAAGCTTTACCACCTTCCCCTTTCTCTGCGGCGACTCTAAATAACCTATAATGTGTTGATGATCCGTTAAACAAGATTCAATACAATTCAATTTCCTTATTTAGTCATTTAATTTATTCATTTCAACACTCGGTATGTTTTAATACCACTTCACACTCTCTCTGGGGCGGCTCTAAATAACCTATAGTGTGTTGATGAGCCGTTAAACAATATTCAATTCAATTAAAGTTACTTATTTAGTCAATATTTCACCACCATTTATGTAGTAATTATTTCATCACTCAATAAGTTATATAAATACCACATTTCGTTTCCTCTGAGATAGCTCTAAATACTAGTATCCTATAATGTGTTGCTGAGCCGTTGAACAAGATTCAATTCAATTCTTTTTTCACCACTCAAAACGTTATTCTACCACCTATTACGTTCTCAGGGGCGGTATATATAACATATAATGTGCTAATGATCCGTTAAACAAGATCCAATTCAATTCAATGTACTCATTTAATAAATATTTCACCACTCAATACGTTATATAACCAAATTCCCCTTGCTCTGGGGCGGCTCTAATTAACTTATAATGTGCAGACGAGCCGTTAAACAAGGTTCAATTCAATTCCCTTATTTAGTCATTATTTCATCACTCAATATAGTATAAAATCCAATCTATGTAAAAGGCCGACCATAAAACATTATTTATACGAGCTATACATTTTAAACCATTTTACCAACTCAGAAACTGATGAAACGGAGATTCCGGATTTGAGGGAACATAACAACACGCCAATAACACAATATAAAATTAATTAAATTATATAAAATATATATACACAAAAAAACTGTTTTCCGCCGTCATTTGCGCATGTGCATGCGTTTTGTATTTTATAAATATGGTGTTATTGCTCAGGCACGGATTTAGGGGGTTGGTGCCTATTTAAAGCATAAACATGAGACGAAAGCAGCTGCCATCCAATAAACTCCGAAAAGTACACTTAACAGTAATTCTTCCCACCCACGCCCCATTCACCTCACTCCCAACATTGGGCTCCACCCTGCTAAGCTGAAATGCTGGTTCCGCACCTGCTGTAATACGTGTGTTATATGTGTAGGGATGAAATGAAAAGCAATCTGTCAATTGTATTGAATTATTGTATTTGTTTAGTGTATCTATTTATCATTTGACCCTTTTAAGGCTGACTTCTAATTAAAAATCCACGCCTCAGACTCATCCTATTTTCGTTTCTACAATATTATATTTTAAAATAAATTGCCGCTTTGAAATAAAAACAATCACATGTGGCATTCTAGACCATAATTACTTTGCTAACCATTATTATTACACACACACAATTAGAAGATATGCGTTAAAGTTTAACAACATTTTACGAATATTATCACCGTCACAGTGGGCTTTACTGTTATATTATTTTATCAAAAAGTTCAACAGATAACTGAAAAATACCAAAAACGTATGTTTCACATGTTATACATACACAATACATCATTAAACAATACATACTTGACATGCGTGTTGATCTCACGTGTGAATCTCATGAACCCCGCGTGAGATCCACACGCGTGGACTTTTTGTCCACGCGTGTGGATCTCACGTGACACCGGGCTTCCGAAAAGAGAACCTTTTACACAGAATAGTTTGTCTTAAGTTACTTTTATTTTTACGCGGGTATTGGTGCAAAATATAGAAGATATTTGTTTGTTTTGAGTGAATATGTGATTTATTTTCATCGAGAAGGGAGACAACTTATATTTTCACGAGTGCTTTAGCACTTCGAGATGAAAATAAATTATATATTCACGACAAACCAACAAATATTCTATTAATTATCTACTCACAATCTGGAAATTTATGGAGAAAAAAATTTCATATATGAAATATAAACAATGAAAATATAAGATTTTATTTTAATCATAAAATCCACCATTTCACTGAAAAGTATATAATAAAAACTTGTTTATACGTGATAATGTGCACATACTAATTTGAAAACAAACACGCTGTAAAAGACGATAAAAGACGAACACGCATAATAACTTAAAGGTCCAATATCAACACGTCTAATTGTAAAGAATATCTGAACTGTTCGGGTTCAAATTAAATCAATGGAAAGAAAAGTCATAACGTTACAATTATACAATTATTCAGCTTGCAAATTAAATTGCAGAGATATGTGGTTCTTGAACGGCCGGAAACTATGTATAACAGCTCCGTTAATACCACACTATTAAACAAAATTGTGCCAAGAAACAAACATACACCCGCAAATAAAACAAATGCAATTACTTGTAATCTGTATTATTCGGCAGAGAAACGTGTAACACATGTATTATCTTAATGACATTTGTATGAACAAAAAAGTGTTATATAGCTTAACTACGCACATTGTTTCGTATGGCAGTGATTGATCTATATATAGAACATACTTTAATTTGTCTCTGTCTATTCTTTGTATAAAGTACAAGTCAGCAGTGGGATATGTCGTCTAGTTCTTCACAATTACATATTAAGCAATTAAAACAATACATATGTGCGGACACAGTGTCGAAACTGAAGGCTTTTGTTTCAAACTATATGTATAAACATCTTCTCAATCGTCTACCCTTGCAATGTCGCAGTATGTGTACTCATAGCGTCTGTCCCTGCAATAAATATTAACATGCACACGTAATAATATCATTCGAATACTGGTCTAAACAACAGGTGGAATATCATATGCCATATGTAGTAATATCGCCCATGGTATACACATTACGTAGCAGACATCCCATGGTAGATTGTCACAAAATGTCACGGGTAGAGCGTATTGTTCGTACATAGCTCTTGTAAGTTATCAGTTACCCCTAATCTATTGTTCGAGTTGAAACAAATTCACAATATCCATGATATATTCATGTAACACGTAAAAGCGTGCACATTTTAAGTGGCCGCCATAGAGGCCGTGTCATAAGTTTTATTTTTGTGCTAATGCATGTAAACGTATAGGTCTATCTTCCTTAAACGGCAAAATTGTGTAAGGGCCTCTCGTGTAGATTCAATACTGCAGATTTAGCCACGTTTGTCACAGAATGAACGGGGGAAATAATGGTTTGGGCGTAATGATTGCTATAAAACCCATTGTCTTCTAGTTCTTGCTGGGATTGCTTGATATAGTTGCTTTGTTGGAACAGAGATTGGACGGCGAAATTCACAGGTAACATGTGGTCAGTAGTTATTTTATTAAACTTTTATAGTACATTTGTATTCAGTGGGCGGCGCCATCTTGTTTGGCGGTTACGACATCCGGTTAGCATTGATGTTTCTCAAACATTTACTTTAGACTAGCATATGATTTTGAAGTTACTTTATTAGATGTAATTATTGTAATTGATTATTAATTGTAAAACAATATTAATTGGATAATAGGTGCATTAGTTAACGTTGGCGCATAACTCAGTGATTGTAACACACGATTGTTAACATTAGTTAACAATGAGATTAGTGACTAAGAAAATGTTTGACGCGTATGCATAGCGTTGTATAATGTGGTCATTAGTTGACATGCGCGCATGCATAACTCAGTGAGTGTAATATACGAGTGATTTGATAATGTTTATATTACATGTTTTAGGGGCATTGATTAACAGCGACGTATATGGCGTATACATGGCGTTGTAGAATATGTATACATTGCTACTCATCATTAGTACAGCTGACATATATTTATTGAATAATGATTTGTTTGGGTAATGATAATTATGCAAGATTGTTATGTTTGTCAACCGACATCTAAAACGTATGTATAATTTAAGCCTAAGCCATCCAGGTTTGGATATTCCGGAGACGAGCTAAGCGTCCACTGATAACGTAACGAGCGGTGGAGACGGTCCCCGTACCTGCGCAGCATGGCCAGGTTTTACAAGCGGCAACCCCCGGGACACAAGGTGGGCCCGTTATCATTCCTCACTGGAGGAACATCACCCACAATCTCAGTGGAGGTTAACCATCATATCATCGCGTCATCAACCCTTACAGAAGGCATTTGATGACAAGCATCCATTGAATTCGCGCATCATCATCTTCATGAGCTCTCGCGCATCACAATTATCGCGCTAGATCATAGATCAGCGTTGTTATAGCTTTAACAACACTTTAGGGTCTTATACATTCAGTATTTATAACAATACTAAGAACGTCTTAAACGTTCATGAGAACATTCTTTTCATAGTTCATTTGTGTATTCGCTTGTTTTTTTAGATAATTGTATATATATTGAACATATTTTAAAGTTGCATTAAACTTATGTAAATGCATTCACCGTCATTGATTCTTTCCTGACTTAGCCCCAACCACTAGGGTCATCCTGTGACATAGATACATTACGTAGCAGACATCCCATGGTATACACATTACGTAGCAGACATCCCATGGTATAAACAGTACGTAGCAGACATCCCAAGGTATACATATTACGTAGCAGACATCCCATGGTATACACATTACGTAGCAGACATCCCATGAGAGATACATTACGTAGCAGACATCCCATGACAGATACATTACGTAGCAGACATCCCATGAGAGATACATTACGTAGCAGACATGCCATGGTATACACATTACGTGGCAGACATACCATGGTATATACTTTACGTAGCAGACATCCCATGGTATATGCATTACGTAGCAGACAATCCATGGTATACACATTACGTAGCAGACATCCCATGGTAGGTACGTTACGTAGCAGACATTCCATGGTATATACGTTACGACAGTTTAGTACAGTGTAGCTTTATATCCATGGTTATACTATTTTCGTCATGTTAAGATGTCCGGAACAACAAAAACAACCTTATACCTTATGGATCAAAGATTTGTAAAGGTGTTTTATTTATAAAATGCAAATCTAAACCACATTGGTGAAACAATTAAATGTTGATTCTCATTACAATTGTTGGGAGTCAAATGTTGTCTATTAAATTAAATTAAATTCATTTACAAGATAGCAATATTTGGAATGAACAAAATGTAAATATCTTGAAATGTTTTGGAACATTCGCCAAACAAAGCCTAAACACCACTCATTTTTCACTAATTAGGAGAATTTTATTGATATATAAAACAAAACAGGTGTTGTTATAATAAGTTCCTGAGCCACAGTAACGAGTACTAAGTGATCAGATTAGAAAATGTCGTTTTATTTGAACTAAAAGATGCAAATTGGAAACAAAGTCGCTGGAAACAAGAATATTACTTTCCACATCACCACGCATGCTTTTCTTAGGATTTATATAATTAACATGATTAAAGGTTTTGTATCATGCATTTATATATGCCGGCTTAAAACACCTTTTGAACTGTGTTGGTTATCTGGTGTCACTAGAACTGCTGGACGCTATTTATGTGGAGAAGTTGTAACTGAACGGTATAGCAAGTATGGCTCTGAGTTTTATCACAAAAGGATATGCAGTATACAGTTTATTGGAATGATTGTGTCATATATGTGGGTGATTACTTCCAAGTATCCAAGAGGAGTCCGTAAATCAGTGCGTACAAGTGTGATCTAAAAATGAAATGTAAATCGATCATAGCAAATTGAGTATTCACTTCAGGAAACAATATTATTGATATGCATGTCGCTGAATGAGAAGAAGCTGCCTAAATGATGACCTAATGGTCGCAGTTAAGTCAATAATGTGGTTACACCAGAGGGCTGTAAAACACTCAAAGCAAAACTTAAAATTGTCATTAGTAATTGCCAAATTGAGGAGAAACATAACGGCTGAACATAACAGCTATACTTCGATTAGAGTACATATTTGTTTATGTTACGACTTAGAAATACCAAACTATATGGATGTATAATGCCAGCTTGTGCTGACACAAATTTAAGCATGCAGCAGTTGCTACATGTATTACTAGTGATTAGCACATAGGGCAATATAAAGGCAATATAGATATAGACGTGAACGACTTTGCTTCAATTCTTAGGAGTAAACTACCTCTCTAAAATGAAAGGCATTGAATTGCGAAGTAGTTTAAGAGACATGACTGCTTACAGAAAGCAGCACCAAATGCAGATACCGCTATAGCATAAACGCAGAACATTCTGATATATATATAATTTGAAAGAAGGTACTTGAATTATAGGTTATTTCGAGTACCCTGCCCCAGCGCTCCGCCACCAGAGAAAGAGGAAGTATACATATGAATCCGAGAAACTTGTCATACTCTTACTATCGAATAGAATCTCATGCTTCTTCAACGTGCTCGGAGGATAATCTCCGACACAATGGTTTCCATCCCTATTCACTAGACGAGGCTATGGGAAGTGTCTTGCCCAAGGACACACCATAAAAACAATGGTGGCAGTGAGTCTCGATCCCATTTCCGAATTGAGTGAACTAGTAGAACGAATTGACTTCCTTGTAATATATTATGAATGCAGGAGATTTTAATTAATATATGGAAATATATCAACAACTTTAAACATTATCAACATTCATCAGATCATTATGAACTGGTATGCTATTGATGTTTGTCATGTGCGTATACAATAGTTGTGTTACTTACACACATTTCTGGACTGAGTTTTCTTTAAGACTTCTTTAACGTCTCAATTATTCTCACCACAAACAGGCCGATTGAATTGTTTAAAGCTAAAGGAGTCCCGTTCGTTTTGCTAAATAATGTGCAATCATGTTTTATGTATATAAGCTTCCTCTCAACCTGTCATCTTATTGAAACACCAGGTGACTTAATTAATATTGAAAGAGGTATATATAACGATTCGAATGGTTGTTTAACGGCTCATCAACACATCATATTAGGTTATTTTGAGCTGCCCCATATCGAGGGGAATGATCTATATGAATCACCGAACCGTGCCTTTCACGTACTACTATCGAATTGCTCCAAGAACAATTGGAACTGTCCGGTTTATTACCAAGTCTACTGAATAAAGAAAATATAATATTCAAAATAGAAAATATTTACATGGCTGCGATGACATCTTGGATAAACAATGATGACATACTAAATATAGTTACAGTACTATGATTCTGGGAGCACGTACCTTCGTAGAACAAATATTGATCATAGTGTGACCCTTGGCACAGGAAGAATGAACAATACTCTTTTTGCTATATTTTCTCCATAATTCATCAAACTGTTTGCAATATATTCTTTTCAAATAGTTGGTTTTATAAACATACATTTAATAGACAATTTCCAAAAGCTTCAGCTATATATTCGTGCAATAATAATCATATTTAAGACAAGTATTCCAGTTGCCATTTTCAACTTTTTAACCCCCTCCACCTCAACCAACCTACTCCCCTACCCCCAAAATACCCCACGCCCCAAAAAAGGTATTTCCTAACTCCGATTATTTAGAATTTCATCTGTACCTTTAGCGCACCTCGCCAAATGTGAAATTGTTGAAAAAGTTAGAACTATTTATGTTCTGTGGTTGTTTTATGGCGTCATTAACCGTATGTATCAGGCAGTGGGGAAATTAATCAGTGACATGTCAGCTGATAGTTGAAAACTTAATACATGCCATACTATAGACACTCAGCAACTTATTCAATGCCATAAACAGAAGTAACAGACAGTGTCCAACTTACTCCATGTCATAAACATTGATTAACTGACACAAACTACATTACGTTAGAGACTGAAACTTACTCAGCGCGATTATTATGTTCTGAAATCACACCTGTCATGACCTTTCCCGTTGGTACTGTGAAATCCTGTGCCCTGTCAAACCCGTTAGTCCAACCACTTGTGGTACAGCCGACGAGTTTCAATGCTTCAGTAGATACAAAAAATAGACATATGAGATGCCAAACTGTTAGGACTGTCCTTTGAAAGCAACCAGTATTGTAGTTTTATAACAAAGGTTAAACTCATACTGACATTCATATTTCAGTTATATCACAGAGTAGTCCGCTATTCCAGACTCTGAGTCTATGTTTTGATTTAGCATAATCGACATATGACACAACATTAGAATATCTCCTAAGACAATTTGTTGATTTCCGCCATTGTTTATATTCGGGATAGGAGTGACTGTACACACATAGGACGGTTGCAGGGTTTGTTAGTTGACTTAAGTGTGACATGTTAAGTGTGTCGGCCGTAATTACAACCGATGTTGTATTACACATAGATTCGTTGATGGTATTGCGCTCAATATACCCGGTTGAATATTATTAATACTCAAGTTTGCTCTAGTATTTTAGAAATTGTATCAAATTTAATATAGCCGATTCGACAAATTCAATGTAACAGATGTGTTGGATTCTGCTGTGAATTGAACAAATATAAACACAATCTGAAGGATTTTAATTTAAATTGTGCTTGATTCGACACATTTTAAAAAAGACAATACCATAATACCATAAACTATGTTTATAATAATAATCAATTTATGATTTACTTACAGGCTAAAGAGCAGCAATATAACCTCCAAATACGGTCCTCTTGGCGATTGCGGTGTATGCTATACATTCCACTAATATACTGATTGGCTGGACATAAGTAATGTAACAATTTGTCATACTCGTTCTGAAAATCTGAAACATAATACTGTATATAACATTTAAAGGTCTACTACTATTATTATTTCATTGATAGCATTAGTCAAATACACTTTTATACGACTGTAGACAAGAACAATTGTATTTTATAACAATAATGACAACGCTAGATTTTTGTGAATGCATTATCATAATCAACATTAAGATCATAGTTTTCCTAATTTGTTCTCATCAATAAGCAAAACAATGAACACAAAACTAATTTTGTTAGATTTTTGATTTAGCACATTAATATTCTAGAGAAAATACAAATCAGATGACAACAGTTATATGTGACCGAATTTCAATTTCAAAATTAAGGTTACACGTTTTGAGAACATTAAATCGGAAGATATGAATTGTGTGAGGCTCCAATTTTTAAATAATTTCTTGCGTTTCCAAAACATAAAAGAAGGAACAAAGAGTTTACATTGTGTGATGTTTCATTACGTTAGAGATTAACAGCATAGGTGCATCAATAACATGAAATAGGTTCTAAAAGTCAAACAGAAAATATAGCATATACAGCACAGTCAAATAAAACACGCATACAAACCAAACAACAATTACAGTAAAAATAGAAACTGAGTATGCAACACCACAAACATAAACAAGGTTGACAACAGGGGTACCACCTTGGAACTATCAGTGTCAAACAGGCCACTGGGAGGGTGCTGAGGTTAAACTTGATATCCTTAACGTGTTCTCATTAAATTATGCTTGTATGAAAAGGATCGAGAGAATTAAATATCCTTATTTTTATAACTTCATTTTATTGTTTTTATGTGCGTCACTGTCAAAGAACATATATACTAAATCGGTACTATTCCAAAACAGATATTGAATGGTTGTCATACATTCAGGTTCATGAAGGTGTATTTCATAATAGTATATTTAAATGAATTAAGTCACCTGTCCAAAAGCATACAGGACAGTCTGCCGTCTTCTCCGTCCAGACATCAGCACACGATAGGTCAAACATCCTATCTTCAGCACGATTGTTGTGAACACTTTTGACCCTATTAATGGCTTGTTTCCCGGAAGGACACTGAAAGAGCAGAGGCCCATCGTACGAGTTTATGTACGCGCCATTGGTTACCATCAGAACGGCTAATAAGGTCCATACAGTGATGATCTGCAAGGTAAAAGAGGGGAACGCATGCTAGTGTAACGTATTTATTTCTTAGTCTCAGTCTAGTAATAGTGTATAGTTGATACGTGTACATTAAAATGACATGTTAACAAGAGACATACGAGCTCATTGATTTTTCGTATCCATTCAGGAACTTCAAATGCATTTCAACTGTACCGAACAATGTCTTTCAAAAGGGAATTTCTGCGGATATATACCATTTTCAACGATTTCACCTTTTTTTTATAATAAACGTATTTGAAGTATGGCATTTACAAACGCCCCTGATATGCATTTCGAAAATCATTTTACAATATTCCCTTTACCATATATACTCAGCAAAAAAAGAAACGTCCCTCTTTTAAGCTGTAATTTGCATAGGGTTGACTTTGTTACACTTTGTTCACCAATCTAGATACAATTTCATCATTTTATATTTATCACTCAATCATTCTGATCAATATTAATAATCATCAAAAAACAAAGTTTGTCTGTTGCTGCTAAAACATGTTTTATTCAAATTGCGAAATCACTATATTTTTATTATAAAGGGAGGTAATCTGAAAATATTCGTTCTTGAAAGCTGTATGGCGCAAGGTCAGTGAAAAGATCAGCGTCTTTTCTCTGTTTTTGTGGTGATGAGGTCATTCTCTGTTTATTTCAAAATAACAAAACTGTGTTAACTCAAAGTTTTAACCACAAGACCCGGACCAAATCAAGGGGAATATGTTTGCCCACAAGTTTGATTCAAAGAAAATTGTTTTCATGACAGTGCTGGCCTTTAACAAAGGTATTGACATATAAGATTAAATAAAATATAATTTCATTATGTCTAAATATATGGGTAAAGTTGGGGACGTTTCTATTTTTGCTCAGTATATTAAAACACTTGTCTCAACAGCATTTCATCGTCACCGTTTCACTTGTTGTCCTTTCAATCATAAGTAAATTAAACAGCCCGCTTCGTCAATAATGATCAGTAAATTGACCAATACCAATACATAGAAGTCTACAAGGCTAATCTGTTTTTATAAATTTGTTAAATGATACAAGATAAAAAAGTTGCTTAAAGCTACAGTCTCTATATCAATCGATTTCGTCTTTGTAGGCGTGTATTTATTTGAAAGTTCATGTTCACCAGCTCATGTCGAAATCGGGTATTTAAAGCTATACTGTCCCTTTTTGAACTGGTAATAACTCATGAATATAACTGAGTGTGATGTAGTTTTAAATCGACGAACACCCCAAAAGAAATATAAAACGATCGGACAGGGAAAGTAGCATTCAAGGAGGACAGTCAACCACAAAACACAGAAACAAACACGCAAACAGACAAACACGAAGGCAAAAGTAATACTAAATGCAAACGACATCACAAACACAAAAGGGTTGACAATAGGGCTACTGCCTTGGAACGGTCAGTGGCAAAGTAGGCCACTGGGGGTTTAAACCGGTTCTAGGGTGCACCAAACCTCACAGTTACCCTACTGTCATCCCATTAAAACAGGACAGTGTAAATAAAGAAATCCCCGCCATGATCTAATCTCTAACTAACAAGGCAGCATAAATAGGCAATATAAGTAAAACACAAATATGCTCGTGTAAATATAATACAAAACAACAATAGCCTAGAAAGCCACAATGAAGGTACTCAATGACTTGGCTTAAGCCAGAGCAACAATAGAATAAACCATTAAGGGCACGACAAAAAAGAGATAGACAAACATCAAAAGATCATAGACAAACGTCGGTATATAAGCATAAATAAGCACCATATAGGTAACATCGATATATATACAGCTTCATAATATATGTGATAAAAAATAGTTGCCCGGAACGGGATTTGAACTACAGCCTTGCACTTGTAAGTATTGAAAGATGTATGCTGAATCACTAGACCACTGCTATTTATTGGTATGTTGTAGCATTATTAACATTAAATAGGCATTATGTAATAACAAGCGCGCGCAAACTCATCAAGCGCTAAATAACAAGTCGAGTTATGTTTGTTTTGAGGCGAAGTATTAGTTTGATATTGATAACATACATTATTACACCAGGCAATGTTAATGTACACGTGCGACAATATGGACTACATATTTATTGATCCAGCTTGCGTTGCGTTCAAATAAGTTATTTTGCCTCATAATAAATGGTAGTTAGTATACTAGGTCTCAAGTAGCGTTATAGTTCAGTGGATAGAGCACAGGACTTGAAATCAGAAGTTTGTGTGTTCGAGCCACGAAAGAGGCTAACGTTTGTTTTCTGTAAACAATACTGTTACCTGTGTATACTTACGATGTGCACTGATGGATGATGATTTCCGGCGCTATATTTGCTCGATTAAATACCCGATTTCGACATGAGCTAATGAAGTTACAAATAAAGACACGCCTACAAAGAAGAAATCGATTGATATAGAGACTCTGTAGCTTTACGCAGGACATCATTTATTGTATAGACATCGACCAGTGCACACCGTACCTGTACACAGGTAACATTATGATTTACATCAGAAAAAAACTGCCTTTTTCAGGACTCGAACACACGACCTTCTCATTTCAAGTCAGGTGCTCTATCCACTGAGCTATAACGCTTCTTGAGCAAACTACCATTTATTATGAGGCAAAATAACTTAACCTATTTGAACGCAACTCAAGATGAATCCATAAATATATAGTCCATCTTGTCGGGCGTGTAATTTAACTGTTGTAATACTATATGTTATCAATATGAAACTTACATTCCGCTCAAAACAACCATATGTCGACTTCTTATTTAGCGCTTGATGAGTTTGTTTGTGCGCTAGTTATTGCGTAATGCATATTTAGTGTTAATAATGCTACAACATACCAATAAATAGCCGTGGTCTAGTGGTTAAACGTACGGCCATCAAAACTTTAAAGCACAACGGTGTGGTTCAAAACCCTTTCCGGGCAAGTACTTTTTTATCACATATATTCTGAAGCCGTATATTTATCGATGTTACCTGTACGAAGGCTAAATACAAATATGATATTTTACGCATCGATTTCTGCCTTATATACTGACAATTAGGGTCTTCGTCGATTTGAAACTACTTCACACGTGACTCATTCATATTCAATTATTACCAATTAAAATAGAGACTGTAGCTTTAATGTTGCGTTTTTGTCATCGACTACGATATACATGTAGTCGATTGAAGCGAATACCATTCATAAATATGAACTGTGATCTTGAATAAAGAATTGATCTTTGTGCTAATCATTTTCTTTTTGTTGTTTTAATTGCATTTCAGTCTTTACAATTCTATTTGTCTGTTAGTAACGTAGACATCGTTCAAGGTTTCGATACACAAAGTAGCTTTTAGTAAGACGCTAAAGGTATGAACTAATTACGTTTTAAATGCATTGTCAAGATCTTCCCTCGCACCTCCTTTGTATGGGATAAGTAAAACATAGCACCAATGCAGAAATGCGTTTAAACATTAGTGAACAATAAAAGAGAGTATGAAACGTAGTTTTAACGTTCTAACATGTAACTAATAAATATTAATCAAGCGGACCAAATGGTACTGAATCGCTCATGTATGACCATTATCCATTGTCAGAACAAAAGTGTGCCAGAAAGAGGTATGGTAAGGTCAGAGAGAAATAATATGTATAACTATATGTTAAAATGTGAACCCACGGTGTGCTAACAATTTACTTGTTAGTTTATTAGTGGTTCACCCAAAACATGTCCATAACACAGTTGTTGATGCACATTTAGTATTAAATGTAAGATTTAGAAACAATCAAATACAAAATCAACAAATTATGTTCACCCTTTAGAGCGTCCAATAACAAGAATGCATATGGAAGTTCCGCAGTCTAATATGCTGGTATTACGGGGAGTGTGAGTGTGTGTTGGGAGTGTGAAATAAACATTCTGAACACGTCTGGTAAAGATTTGATTGTTTTTGAATAATACAGGAGCTCAAATGTTAACTTATAGCATTTTTAAATACTTCAAGGGCCACAACTCTGCAGTTCATATTGCGACTTTCTGTCCACGCTATCATTTTACTACCGAGGTAGTTCATGTATAACTGACCGTAAGTTATTTATTAAACAAAAAAATAAATAACGGAAGGGATGAGTGGGTATAGTATGTGAATCAGCTGTGGCTCGTAGTCAGACTTCCTTGACTTTTATTATGATATTAATATTCGACCGATATTTTTTTACAACAGTTACATCCTGCCAAAGATCGGTTAAGATCAGATGGATTTAAAATGAAGTAGATAGAATGTAAACGAAACAAATTATAGCATTTATCAATTATAACTCAAGGGCCATGACTGAAGTTATACTAATCCAATTTTAAATGAGTTATTTTTTAACCTGTATCAGCTTTTATGGATATTAACTATCTGGAGGCGTTTAGTAAATATTGATTAAAAAATAACAAAACAAACTAGCGTGCCAACAAAGCAAAATAAAAACATGGTACAATACGTCACGGGCCAAACTCGGGTGTTACTAATCCGATCTAGCTGGCTTTCAAACGTCTTGGAGCATGTTTTGTGATCAACAATTTACCAAAGTTTGTTAACGATCGGATTAAAGACAACGGGCCTATAATGCTAACGAACAAAATGCTAAAAGATGGCGATGACGGACAGACGAAAAGAGTCAAAATTTGCCTACGTAAGCTTACGGCTCAGATGAGTTAAAAGGGTTAAACAATACAAACAAGAAGTAAGTTTGTAATTAATTGCCAAAAAAGTAATAGTTGCAACTACTATCATGTTTTATGTATACAAGCTTCCTCTTAACGTGTCATCATATTGGAACTCCAGGTGACTAATTTAATGTTGAAAGAGTTACAACGATTCGAATGATTGTTTAACGGCTCATCAACACATCATCTTAGGCTATTTCGAGCTGCCCCTGAGCGAGGGGAATGACCTATATATGATACACCGGGCCGGTCCTTTCGCGTACTATCGAGTCCTATGCTCTAATAAAAAACGGAA
Source organism: Cyrtodaria siliqua (assembly GCA_037043455.1). Lineage (NCBI taxonomy): Eukaryota > Metazoa > Mollusca > Bivalvia > Adapedonta > Hiatellidae > Cyrtodaria > Cyrtodaria siliqua. The sequence goes on along the minus strand of JAWPHD010003360.1, from coordinate 97,019 downwards.
CTGTCCGATGTATAACCAAAACTACTGAATAAAGAAAACATATTTAAAATAGAAAATGTACATCGCTGTGATGTCATCTTGGATAAACAATAATGAAATACTAAATATAGTTACTATGATTCTGGAAACACATACCTTCGTAGAAAAAATATTGATTATTATAATTATTAGTAGTAGTGGTAATAGTAGTATTGTTATTATTATGTTTTCCATAAGCATTGCTCTTTACTAATCCATATTAACTGTCATATTGAATTATGGGCAGATACTTTTCACAATTCTGAAATCAAGAAGTTCAACTTTTTAGCTAACATGCTTAGTTTTTTGTTACCTCCCTAGTTTGTCCTCAACTTAAAGAGTGGGAGGGTATTGATTCCTAAATTCCCTCTCATGAAAAGACGCAATACAACCGAGTCTGCTACTTTATTTTATTGGTTGTGTTTGTTACCAAAGGATCTCTATTATCAGTATTTATTAAAGACGGAATCATTCATAGAACAACCGATGCTGTACGTTTATGCTAAAATGTATTATGTTCTGTCGGATATAAGGAGTTAAATCTCAAAGCTATTATGAACTGTTTGTTAACATTGTCCGGTATTTAAAGTACCCCAATGCCTTTTGATTTTGGAATTACTATCTGTCAGAATATATGGAAACAAACACTCCAAATATCTTACCAGTTAAAGTGTGTAAATATGTATTTATTGTTCACTTTACCTTCACACAATGTCTCAATTACGGCGTTACAGCTTGATTGGATCACACGAAATATGAACCGATTGAGCACTTTGCAAGTGATTGCTATAAGGACCTATTTAGTATATTTTGCGGATATAATATTTGATTGCGAAGAATGAACTCAATTACTAAATTGTTATTATTATCGGTTTTTGAAAAGTCATTGTTGTTTTCAGTTGTCCAATTATATACCATCAAATGCCGTCAGTTGAAGTAGGTTTCAGCTTTCTATTACATGGTTATGTGAAGCTCATCTTACTCTACTAAACTCTGTTGGAAACAATGTTCTTCCCGGGGGCTCATATGGTAGAGGGACTATACTCCTTAGAACAAAATAAGTAAAATATCAAATTGCATTGATCCTTCAACAAGTAACATCGATCAATATACGGCTTCCAATAATATTTCATAAAAATAGCTGCCCGGAACGGGATTTTAACCAGTAACGTTCAGCTTTTATTTGTGTGCGTTCATGTATATATATAACCACTCGGTAACGGATATTTATTGGTAAGTTGTAGCACTTTTAACACTTAATAGGCACAACGCAATAGCAACTAACGCAGACACGAAAACACACTTATCAACCGCAAATTAAAAGATCGAGATAACGCTGTTTTGAAACGGATCCTAATGTTAATATGATAAAATGTGTTATTACATCACGCATGGTAAATACAAGTGCCACATTATGTACTATGTACTCATACGTCTGAGATGAGTTCAAATATATTAATTTGCATTATAATAAATGGTTCTAAATATACCATATTTTGAACAAATATAGTTCGGTGGTAAAGCGGCAATATGTTGAATTAGACACATCGTTTTTTCAAATCCCGATAGAGGCAAACTTTTGTTTTCTGCAAATTATAATGCTACCTGTACGGTGTGCACTACTCGATGTATATACAGTAAATGATGTCCTGCGGTCAATTTGATCGCTTAAATACCCGATTTCGCCATGAGCTGGTGAACATGAAGTTACGCAAAAAATACATGAAGAAGAAAGAGATTTAAATACAGGGTCTGTAGTTTTAATATTATTGTTTTAAATCCTACCTCTGGTTTCCCACGGAAGAATTCAGGCATCCACAAGGAACATAGAATTCCTATCATATTTGATTCTGAAAGTATATTTTTTACGAAAATAAACTATTGTTTTAAAAACATTATTAGAAATGCTGATGTAATGCGTGGATTAAATAACTTGGTCGCTTAGAAATACATATTATATGGAAATGAGAACAACAAAGAAACGTTTAAATCAGTAAATATTACATGAAAATAATTAATATCTATATTAAACAAATATAATTATTATATAACCTATAAATAGACGCGTTTTCATTGGCTAAAAAGTAATTTTTTAGAAAAAATATCTAGCGATATTGACCTGTTTTTTTGATATTGACCTGTTTTTTTGATATTGACCTGTTTTATATAATTGTTTTTTTGATATTGACCTGTTTTATATAATTGTAAATTGAGGGTTATATAATAAAACAGTTATGGACTTTTCAGCTGTTATACATGATGTTGATATGTACCAAAAAATCATTATTGACCTCGGCTATCGCCTCGGTCAATAATGATTTTTTTGGTGCATATCACATCATGTATAACAGCTGAAAAGTCCATAATTGTATAATATACTGCAGCCAGCATAAACTTCGGAACCATTAATCCAAATCGACATAAAGAAAAAAGGAAATTGGGGTTTACTTGTATATATATTACAACCACTTGAAAGTGACATTGGTAAACAGAATGATAACATCTTACACGAGCGTGTATCCTATGTGTATAAAAAGGAAGGGAGAGAGGGCAAAAGACACACATTATATTAAAACACGCCCGCTATAAATAGGTAAACAGTATCAACAGGTGCCTGAGGCGAAATTGCTTGATATTTTGTAAAATGATCATGAAAAAGACACAAAGATGTTTTGTTTGTTTTGTTTGAAACGAAACGTAATAAGGTTTTACGTATCCCGTTAACAAATCATAGGTTTATATTGGGAAAGCAAACTTAACGGGAGAAGAGACAACAACCTCAGAGGAGATGAGATATGGAGCTCTTAATGACAAGGACTTTTTCACTAAGCTACCGATGACGCTGAAGTGTGGATATTATAACGTGGGGTAGATATACTGACTACCCATTTGATCAATACGGGGTATTTTCATAACAAATGCAATTAGTGACAGACATATGAATCGCAAGGGAATAACTTGCCAAAACAGTCAAATAAGATGGTAATTGTCAGGGTTAATCTTTTATGAACATAGGCTTGACTATTCAACTTTTGGAAGATAACCTGAATGAAATATGCTGTTTAATAGTTTAGTGCATCCCTTCTTGCATGTTTGTTATTTATTCATGTATTACTTGACATTTAGCAGGTTTTAGGCTTTAGACTGGACATATTGTTTTAAATATGTCTTGTTCATTCCTGTTAAACACAATACCGCGCAATTGCAACCTGCAAAAAACGTTTCAACATTTTACGACGTCAGTAACGAGCATAACAAACATATCAAAGTAAGAATTGACCTAAAGTAAAAGTTACATATTTAGTAGATAAATAGACTAACGTGAGCATTGGACTAAAGTCAGAGTTACATATCAGCACATAAATATACCCAAGTGTCTAAAGTCAAAGTTACATATTCAGCACATAAACAGACCAAAGTGATCATTGGACTAAAGTCAAATATACATATTCAGCACATAAACAGACCAAAGTGGCTAAAGTCAAAGTTACATATTCAGCATATCAACATATCAAATGGAGCACTGGACTAAAGTCTAAGTTGCATATTCAGCACATAAATAGACCAACGTGAGCATTGGACTCAAGTCAAAGTTACATAGTCAGCACATAAACAGACCAACGTGAGCATTGGACTAAGATAAAAGTTACATATTCAGTACATAAACAGACCAAGGCCAAAGTGAGCATTCTACTAAAGTCAAAGTTACATATTCAGCACATAAGCAGACCAACGTGGCTAAAGTCAAAGTTACATATTCAGCACATAAACATACCAAAGTGAGCATTGGACTAAAGTCAAACATATTCAGCACATAAATAGACCACCGTGAGCATTGGACTAAAGTCAAACGTACATAGTCAGCACATAAACAGACCACCGTGAGCATTGGACTAAAATAAAAGTTACATATTCAGTACATAAACAGACCAAGGAGAGCTTTGTACTCAAGTCAAAGTTACATATTAAACACAAAAACAGACCCCAGTGAGCACAGTGAGCACTGGATTAAAGCCAAAGTTACAAAGTCAGCACGTAAAAGGTAGGACAGGGTTTTATCGTAGATAATGCACTATATGTGTATGCATAACAGTTAGAACAACGTTTTATTCATCATAGGTGTTGACATATTTGCAGAATAAAATGAACATGAAATCAATTTCAAACAAGATATGGGCCTTCCGGGAGAGCATGCCGCGTAAGTGGACACATTTCATCAAAGTATAGGAACCGTCTCTTAAAAAGTATGTACAAACACAACATATTTTGTCGCAGACAACACACAACACATGGATATTATTTAGTGATTGTTTTCAGAAATCAACTTGTATTTTTATAAAATGTTATGCTCTTTCCGGTTACATTTTTATCCTCCTTTTATTTCTGTGACAATCGTTGTTTTAGTTAGGGAAACTACCTATCTCAATCCCGATTATCCATTGTACGGTAAACTGTCAGATTTGATATTGATGTTAACTAATTTACATAAGCATGTACGAGTATCATTTCACAATATTTCATTTAAACAGAAAGGACCTTAAACGAAATAGTGTTATCAAAAAATAATAAGTTGTTACTTACCTTCAATCAAAGACGTTATAACTCGGTTAACGCAGAATGTTTATTCAAAATATGTCTGCGTGACTTTATAAATCTTCTGGGAACAAAAGAAAACCTTGGATATGGTTATCCACGCCAACCATGTAAACATGTTTAGATATTTGGCAGGTACACATGTTTACGATATACTCAGTGGTACACATGTTTACGATATACTCAGTGGAGTGCGACGTAAATCAAAACAAATATAAACAGAACGTTGACATTTAGGATCCATATAGCACAGGGGTAAACGGTGTACATGCATTTTTGTTTATGTCAGACGGGTTTACGTTGTTATCGATTTCTACCGATGAATTATATCTTCCACGCAAACATAAGAAATAGTGACAGGCGTTACAAAAATGATTTTTGTTTATCTAGGTATATTTCAAAGACATCCTTTGTAGTGTATTTTCAGGAAGCGTGTTATACTATACAATGCATAAGGATTGACATGTTCAATTCATTTGTCCTCAACGCCTTATCCAGCTTTGACTCGTTTTGGCTATCTACGGGAAAAGTCTTGATTTAAAATTGTCATCTCTTGCGCCTTCCTCTTAATCCATTCTTTCAAAATGTATATTTGCCTACTACTAATTTGGACTCTGAAGTAGAAATGTTCACGTTTAAAGTTTGTCTGTGTGCGGTTTCCATAATTCGGTTTAATTTCAGTTTGCTACCTCAGTTATATTTATTTACTGTGTATATTTTCGTTCTGCTCAAATAATAAATATATAAATATATTTTAATCACATCTTTATGATCATCTGTACATTGGTTTCTAGTTTGTTTTCATTGCAATCGTTGTTTGGATGATTTTCTTGTAAATGTTACATGTCTTTGTACTCCTGAAGAAGGCGTAAAGCCGAAAGAGCTCGAGTATATATGTTAGCTAGTATACAGGCTAGCTAAGAAATATAAAAAGATCGGACAGGAAAAATAGCATTGAGGAGGACAGTCAACCACAAAACACAGAAACAAACATGCAAACAGACAAACAAGAAGGCAAAAGTAATAATAAAAAGCAAAACACATCACAAACACAAAAGGGTTGACAATAGGGCTACCGCCTTGGAACGATCAATGACAAAGTAGGCCACTGGGGGTTTAAACCGGTTCTAGGGTGCACCAAACCTCACACTTAACCTACTGTCATCCCATTAAAACAGGACAGTGTAAATAAAGAAATCCCCGCCATGATCTAATCTCTAACCAACAAGGCAGCATCAATAGGCAATATAATTAAAACAATCATGCTCGTGTAAATATAATACAAAACAACAATAGCCTAGAAAGCCACAATGAAGGTACTCAATGACTTGGCAGAAGCCAGAGCAACACGAGAATAAACCATTAAGGGCACGACAAGAAAGATCATAGACAAACATCAAACGCCACCGTCCCAATGGGCTTTAGGTAGGCGTCATCATAGGGTCCACAGCCTGTCCAGTCATCGTACAATTAAAGAGGAAAGCATAGTGGCGAAAGGTAAAAGGGTCCACCACCAAGCATGCAGTACGTTGCAAAATGATAGGGTCATAACCTCTTTTGATAAACTTAAGACGTTTTATTTTATTTTGTTGATAGCACTGTAAATGATAATTTTAGAAATTGTATTTTAACAAATTACTCTATCGATTAGTATCCTTCCTGACTCCAGTGTTTTTGAAAGGTGTTCTGTTCAATGTATGATTTTCTCTACTATATACATGTATATATATATATATTTGCGTGCGTGCGTTCTTGTGTGCGGGTTTGCGGGCGTGCGTGAGTGTGTGCGCGCGTGGGTGCATGCATGCGTGTCGTGTGCGTGTGTGTTGCGTTGTTCTAAGGTTTAAACATCGTTATTAAGATTGCTAAATGAACTGTGAACTGGAGAAGATATTGAAGGCAAATATTAAACGTTTACTTCCTTTTTTCGGATTTAGATAGACGTCATCACAGTGTCCGAAATCTATCTGGTCATCGTATACTCACAGAAGAACTGTAAATAAGTAAACCGCTACACATGCAGTGCATTGCAACATCGTTTGATAAATGTTCGAACACGTTTAACAAAGAATGTATGAAAGTGGTAATGGTCGACCAGGGTCTTACGAAGTTTGCAAAACACGACAATATAGATGTCAAATTTGTGACGGTCATAGACCATTGTATAGTATTATACTTCAATCCACACACAAGCGTGATGGTTTCACTTTTGTAATATAAAGTTGACACTCCATACTCCTTGGCAAGACACACTTATGAACTTTCTTGAATACTTATGGTACAAGGTAAACAGTATAAATAAATGTTACAGTCGTAAATTATAACATACAACTTGTAAATTAAGCAGTGTAAACACCATGTTTATTGGGATGATAACCTTGTTGACTACTTATCAATGTCACTGACACAAATCTTTAAATGCCTTCTTTGTAAAACGTTGTCTATTCAACATGCGTTTATTTATAACCAGGTAACCAGGAAGATTAGGATGTCCATATTGCCCTACATATCACTTTTTTTTCGAAATGCGTAAGGCAGTACGTTCATACATAATTACTTTTGTAAACTTAGGGTACACACTATGCATACTAATGCATATTGAAAGTGTACTTACCTACTCATCTGTCTAGTTATCTATTCGGCGGCCACAAAGTGCAGAGTTCGCCTTGGTTTATCCGGCGCTTTGAATTACACAAAACACATCATGAAATTAGTATAATCCTAAATGAATAAATAATAAATTTTCACGAACTATACAAAGAAAACTGATGTTTTAGAATGTGTTTAGCTTAACTCGTTACTATGTGCTGTCATTTACATAATTTAAACCCCGGAAATAAAACTTGGGAGTCTTGACCAGGCGGTTCATGGTTCGACTTGTGGTGGGGTCCCGTGCCTTTTGGTTTAAACATGTTTTATTTGTCGAAATTTTACAACATTATATATGTAATTGTACAAAACATATAATAGGATTAGAATGAAAGCAAAACTGCTAATAGAATTCCTTTCCTTAGGATGGTAATTTGTAATTTACATAATAATGATGGTTTTTTATAGTTGCTTATTTTAAAGCTAAATCACACGTACTAGTAGCAAGAAATATATAAGAAGAACAACACAATCATTGCACCAACCACATGCAAAAGACTTTGACTGGTAAATTGTTGAACGGCTCATCAACACATTGTAGGTTATTAAGGGCCGCTTAAAAGATAAAACTTCGTATAAATTTGAGAACATTGAATTGGCTGTATAAATATTGAACCAAACAGCTAACACCAGTAGACAATAATTTTAATATCTCAATAATCAATAAATCAAAACAAATTTCATTCTGAACGAGACAAATATCTTGTCAATAACGACCGTAAATTTAAACGAAAATCATTCAAATCACCTGTCTCCAACGGTACCTGTCGACATTAAAGGTATTAATTACTATATCGGTTAGCGGTTTTATCGCAGATATAATATCGGTTATAGTTTATCGGTGTATATTATATCCGTTATCTGTTTCTATTTGTATAATAAACTCCTATTATATAAATATCGTATGAAATGATTTATATAAGAATGATATGTGGCTTTTATATAATAGCCATATCAAAATGTTATGATTGTCATATGACAATGCAATCATATGTTTATTGTCTTTGGCAATATAACTGATCATAAGTATTCCTAAATAATTATCGGCACTCATTTACATGCAGAATATATCGTACATTTCCTCTCGGCCATCATGAATAAATGACACATCTCGTAATAGGAATACTGTGGTGTCTGGACCAATTAAGGCGAATAAACGTGTCCGACTACAGCAATTTGAAAAGAAGACACTGCTTGTGTCACTTGACATGTTTTAAATAATATTAAAATGCGCCGTTCGGAAAGATGAGGACATTCTTTATTGCGTCGATGTCGATATTTGTTTTACTTAATACAGACTTCAAGAATGCCATGTGCCCCTTTAAGCATTTGTGTGGGCAGTCAACAGGAATCTGATATTTCACCGACTCTTGTTTCATTCTGTTTTGATCGTATACTACTTAGGCTTTAAGTTAGCTCCAGTAGTGCATCGGATAATTTAGGTGAGAACATTTGATATGTGTACAGGTAGCGTGACAGGATATATATAAGATGAAATCTTACGTGTATATGTTACAAGATGTGTCCAAAAGAGTATGTCATTAAGAAAATGAGACTATCCTTTTACTGTGCTAAAAAATACTTATTTTCGTAGAGTATCTTTAAAAATCACTTAACTGTTGTTGTTTTCTATGTTTTCTGTGAAAGTAAATTCGGTTATGGACATTTTAGCGATGCTCTACATGATAGTCTGGTTCTCTTACCGACTATGTTCGCTTGGTGTCTACATAGTCGACAGAGGCTTGGTGTCTATATAGTCGAAAGAGGCTTAGTGTTTGTGGTGATCTTGATCATGTCTGTACAATGATGTGCACATGTCTGTGCCATACTGTGCACATGTTTGTATCATGATGTGTACATGTATGTATCATGCTGTACACAGGTATGTACATGTACCACGCTGTGCATGCATCTTAATGTGCACATGTATGTACCACGACGTGCACATGTCTGTACCATAATGTGCACATTTATGTACCATGTTGCGCACATGTCTGTACCATGATGTACACATGTCTGTACCACGATGTGCACATGTCTATACTATGATGTACACATGTATGTATCACCATGTGTACATGTATATACCACGATATGCACATGTCTGTACCACGATGTCCACATGTCTGTACCATGATGTACACATGTCTGTACCATGATGTACACATGTTTGTGCCATGATAATGTCTGTACCAAGGGTGGAGTATCTGATGCAGAGTGAGTGGAGCCATGATAAGTAAGACCGTGGTAGGAAATCGACAGCACTTACATAATATTCAACTCTATAATTGGTAATCATAACGTTGGGAAATGGCAAAAACAAAGATATTTGACACTGTCTAAGTGAGCTGATTTTAATTTAATTTAATTTAAGTATATTGCATTTATATCGATTGAGAAACAAGTCCTTGCAACTTATATATATATACACCACTCTCGATGGCTTCCCTGGTAGAACCAGTACTAAGCAATGTAGATTACTTATCTTTCTCAAGGAAAATAACATGGCCACGGCGAGGACCGAACCCACGACCTCTTGATCTAGAGTCCGACGCTCTACCACTTGACCACGCACTCCACAGTCAGCTGATAGAATTGACAATTGAAAATAACATTAAAGCTTTACGCCTTCTTCAGGAGTACAAAGACATGTAACATTTACAAGAAAATCATCTAACCAACGATTGCAATGAAAACAAACTAGAAAACAATGTACAAATGATCATAAAGATATGATTAAAATATATTTATATATTTATTATTTGATCAGAACGAAAATATAGATAGTAAATAAATATAACTGAGGTAGCAAACTGAAATTAAACCGAATTATGTAAACCGCAAACAGACAAACTTTAACCAAGATGGCCGCCATTACCATATATGGTTAAAACCCTAAAAAATCTTCCCAAGAACCACTGAATAGATTTTGACAGTTTTGTTTTATAAATGATCGCCAACTCCTAGACTACAAAAGTTACAAACGAAGTTCCTAAGATCAAAAATGGGTCTGCCCCGGGGTTCCAAAGTTTGTATAATTTATGGAGGTTTTACATGTTTTACATCGACTAATATAGGGCCTTTGTAAACGACATCTCCTCAGAAACCGCTTGACCAATTTGACCAAATGTCACGTGGACGATACTGAGATCATTGCCTTCCAAAGTTGTAAAAATAAGGTCAATGCGACATCCAAGGTGGCCGCCATTACCATATATGGTCAAACCCTTAAAAACTCTCCCCAAGAACCGCTGAACAGATTTTGACAGTTTTTATTTATAAATCTCATAGACTACAGAAGTCGTAAAACGAAGTTCCTAGGGTCAAAAGTGGCTGTGCCCCGGGGTTCCAAAGTTTGTATATGGAGATTATACATGTTTAACATAGGCTTATATAGGGCATATGTAAACGTCATCCAGGGCATTTGTAAACGACATCTCCTCAGAAACCGCTTGATTAATTTTGACCAAATTGCAGATGGATGATAATATTTAAACCAGCTATATCGGACCAAAAACATGTGCCCTTGACGTATTGATAAATGCCATTTTCAGCCTTGTTAACACTCTAGCGCCTTCATTTTGTATTTGAACTTGCACACACTTGGCCAGTTTGTTGATATCAATGAAAGCTCGGAAAAGCTCAAATCGAACCAGTAACATCGGAGTTGTGACCCTTTTTTAATATTTGGTAATGTACACTGGAAACCACAGGGGCCGTGGGTTCAAATCTCACTGGGAAGTATATTTATATTCTTCATAAAATAACCTTGGTTCATGGGTTGAATTTTTTAATTTATTTTTATTATTTTACGTTTTTATTTTGTATTTGGTTTTTTTCCATTGTTTTTTTTTCAATTTATCTTCTTTTTTTTTTTTAAGCTTGTATAAGTCCTTTTAGTATGTGTTTTGAAATAAATCAAAGTAAAACAAATAAAAAATACAAGCTTTATTGTTTGATTGTCTTCTCATTTATTTATTTCAGATCCACCGAATAATTATGAGTTTTCATTTTAAGATTATGAAATGAAAATAAAAATAATGTTAGAAGCATAAAATGTAATAGCAATTATTTCAAGAAGTTGACTTTGAAGTTACCTGTAAGTGGCTATGCCATTAAATAATTAAATTTACATTTATATGTTTATTAAAGATGGTTGTTCTATTAATTTCTTAAAATACTCTTTCACATGTATACAAACATCAAACGTCTATATACCACACTTCATTGATTAGGGCCTCTCAAAGCATAATTTGTGACTCCACTCCAAATACCGTTTTATACTGGCCCTTATCAGTCAGTGTTTTATTGACCTTTATCAGTTAGTGTTACGTAACGCACTGATTTCTTGCTAATAACATGCTGGGATTCTGGGACGGGCGTGCAATGTTTGTACATACAGTCTAGACCTTTAAAATCAGCCTCACGTGTATATATCGTTGAGGTGCTCCGTGAAACAGCTATTTATAGCTTGGGGATTTCCTCAATGACCTGATAAGGCTTATTGCAATCTATAATTATTACTTATTACTATGTCTGCCTATGTTTTAGGAAACCTATTTATTTGAACCGTTTTACGTTTTAAATTGGTAATTTAATAGTGATTTTTTATTAGAAAAGAACATCAACAAAAGCTACAACGCCCGACGTATCCGCTTTAAATTAAACATACATACGATTTATTCATTGTTTGATTATGTAATATGTTTATGTCACTGCATGTATAATTATGTATCAAACAAAACCAAAACAGATAAATAAAATGTTTTATCCAGATTTTTTAAATCTTATAGTAGAATCGCCTACAAATTCACAACAAAAATGGAACACAGATTTAACAAAGTTCTGAGTAGAGATGACAAAATTGGTTTTCCCAAGATATTGGAATTTCTAATGAGGTACCTACATGCCTCTGATCAGTATTTGATGCTTTAAAGTAACCTCTAATGGTATCCGTGCCTAATGTTACATCGTCATCACTTAAGACCTAATCTCAATAGTGCTACATAAGCAAGAGAAAAGGCTCCTGCAAACAACATACTTTCATACTGAGACCTGCAACCTAGATCTAAGGCCTGTATAAATTTTGCCAAAACTGCATGAGTGATGGGTTTCCTATTATCATTGCATTTCCTGCGCCTACGCACTCCTTCAAGCATGCTTTTGACCATGAACTGCGTAGTATGATCTGGAAAGTCATTTAATTTGTTGACAAAGCTGATTGCAGAAATGTGACAGCTAATTGTGGAATGAGAATACTGCCTCAACGACATGAATGCAATTTCTCTGTTATGACTTGCAATGGAGGAGGCCAGGAAAGGGTTAACTTCATATCCTTACGAAAACTATCAAACGAGCTGATGCCAGCTTGGCAATTTTTGCGTGTATTCAAAGAGGCCTGGATGAGACAATTTATTTCTTACCGAATAGTTTGTGAAACGCTTCTGGAACGTTGCAGGGGTATTTGGAATCGTGGGCCGGAAGCAGATGTCCCAATCTCTGACACGGAAATCGACTGATAACATCACATTTTACGTTGTCATGCCCCATTATATGTTTAGCTTAAATCTGAATTTTATTGAACAGAAGTGTAAGCATCAAGTGCCGCACTAAAGATATAATACTTTTATTTTTTAAGGATATCTTGTTGATTATCTCTACAAGGGCCATGTTATCGGATATGATAACAATTTGTCTGTTGATCATTTTCTAGCCCCATATGGAGAAGGCCAGTATAATAGGGATAAACTCCAGGTAAGTGATATCTTTGAATACCTCTTGACACCAAGATGTAGGCCATTTGAAAATGGACCATGACCCATTGTAATATGCTCCACAACTTAGATCTTTATTCCCTGCCGAATTTGTATATAGTTCTAGAGCTTTATCCATAACCCAATCGTTGGCGTTAAAAAATAGTAACCCTATTGTAACCTACGAGGAATGTTAGCCAAACAATGGCTTCTTCCCGCATACCCTCGTTGACCACTTAAGTAACTATTCATAAACTAAATTATTTCATTTGATTTATATATATCGAGTTTAGATGACGATATAAACATATGTTTGAGAGCAAAATATTTAGCCTTACCGTATTTAGAAGGACGTCCAGTGATTTGCCTTGAGTATATACTGAACATGCTCTCACGAGACGTCTCCGTTATAATGAATATAATGAGGACCTTGAAGGATATTTAGTCTTTTCCGAAGTGCATGTAGGTTTTAATCTTATGCGATTATACATGTTTTAACTTATAATATACCTCTTTGTCAGTAGGGTTAGAGTCGGTGTACCTATGTTGTAAATAATTGGCTGTTGTTAGCTACTTTAAAATAATATGATCAAAAGTTGCACCCAAACTAATATTTTGAATTGATATAATGTTCCTTCAGAAAATGCAGGTCCTGGGCCTCAGGGTCCGCCATGATATGAACTATATAACTACTGTCCGAATGCGGTCGATATTGTTTCTATGAACAATTCTCAGATTTAAGAGTGGAAGAGACGGATGTAGGGGCGCGTTACCCTCGTCTGAATTCGAATCTGGTGTGTCCATGTTACAGACATTGTGTTTGACTAACATATTGTTACAAACGTACGGAAATTTGTCGTTATATATATATACGTGTATAGTTAATCAATTGTGTACGCCAAAGCTGACGTGTCTATTCAAATGTCCTATATTGCAGGATACAGACCCAGTTGCGTTCAAGTACCCCAAAAATGCATTCCGTTTGCGTTCCGTTTGCGCTCCGTGTGCTGCTATTGCTGTTACTGCCGCTGCTATTACCTACACTACCGCTACTTCTGCTTCTAATACTACTACTACTACTACTACTACAACTACCGCTGCTGCTGCTGCTGCTTGTGCTGTTACCATAGCTTAGTAGTAGCAGCAGCAGCAACAACAATAGTAGTAGTAGTAGTTTTAGTAGTTGCAGTAGTAGTAGTGGTAGTAGTAGTAGAAGTAGTAGTAGTAGAAATAGTAATACTAGTAGTAGCAGCAGCAGCAGCAGCGGTAATAGTAGTAGTAGTAGCGGCAGCAGCAGTAGTAGTGTAGCACTACGGGGTCGTATGCCATGCTTGGTACATTAATAACAAGGTCCGGACTTCGCGTTGTGATTTCCATAATGTATTGGTACATATAAAACAGTCCGACCAATTACACATTCATAATACGCTATGAACATCCTGTTATATATATATACATATCAGTTTCGTATAGTGGTTTTATGTACTTCCATTTGTCAACTACTTAAATAGTCCCTATTATCAAATGTCTTATATTCACAAAGTATAATAGTATTTAGAAACTTTCAAATGTCCAAATCCTCAAATTATTATGTAACGCTGAACAACTGCCCTACTATACTTTCCTCCATAGTATAGTTTAACTTATCCCACACCCTGTCTTAGACTGCGAGGATCGATCTTGTGGATACAAGACCGACTGGCTATTGAAACTCACTATCGACTCTTTAACCACCGACTCTCTACTAGACTTTCCGTGCGCTCAGTATTATATTAGACGATTCCCCCAGACTACCTTTCGGTAGTTAGTCATGCCCCACATGAAGACATCGACCTGTGTAGCTACAGGTTAACGCCATGGTGATTGCGTCATTGTATGCATACATTACCCACAAGACATTTCGGCGAATGGTCTCCCTTATTATGGCAATACCTCTTAACTCCCAGACTTCATAGTTTTCCAGAAAATTCCAGAGAAACTAAGTTTAGTGCAAGTAAACAATAACAGGTGCTCAGATGATTATCCAACAACTAACTGACAGTATTAGAAAACTCCCATTGCATGATCAGTTATGATACAGATTAACAGAGGTTTACTTAATTCTAATTGTGTTACATTTATAACTGATATTAGGTTAAATACAATGGCAAGGCTGTAGTGGTACAGTAGTAGCAGTATTAAAAAAGGCGAAATGGCCGAAATATTGAATAAAAGAGTAACATTTTGAACAGTCTTCAACATATATAGAACAATCCACATCAGAAAAGAGGAGGAAGAGGAGGAGGAGGAGGAGTAGTAGTAGTAGTAGTAGTAGTAGTAGTAGTAGTAGTAGTATTAGTAGTAGAGTAGTATTAGTAGTTACTGTAGTATTAGTAGTATTAGTAGTAGTAGTAGTAGCACATATACGTGTAATTAATATGCACATTTTAATGACATTTGTCAATCAATAACTAATATGCACATTTTAATGAAATGTGTCAATCAATGACTAATATGCACATTTTAATCAAATGTATCAATCAATCTTTGAGAAAATTATTCTAAAGATAATGATTAAAATCCTTCTGCTTAGGATGTAACTATTTTTAGCGACATTATGGTAATTGTATGTCTAATTCGGCAATGTTTACAGATGCATGCATTCGAGACAAAAATGAATTTAATTCTTAGTTTCCGTGCAGCATCAGTGACACAAAGTGTCATGGTCTTGCATCCTCATTTTTTAATGTGACCATGTGTTCTTGGTTCGTATGTTTCAACCAGTTTTTTTGTTTTTGTTTACCCGGATAGCCAGAGATGACATGATAAAACTGCCCATGATGAAAATATGTACTTAGGACATCCATTTGGGATGGGACATACTAAAACAGAAAAGCAATACCCAATTATTTAATAAAAATGAATAAAAATATAAAAGTTATCTGATAAATAACGACTATGAACTTGCTCCGTGTCAAATCATACAATGAACAACTGTACAATATTTTCAGGGGTGTGTAGGTCACTCGTTGGGAGAGTGGAGTCTGGGGTGTGGCCGTGGTCTTTAGTGAAAAACTACAAACGTCTGGTTACGTCTTCAATCATATGATGCACGTCTGTGATTGCTTGCCTACTATGTATACTGCTGCATGTGGTAACTCCGGCATTATGGGTAATACTGATGGTTACAACATGTAGGAAGCATTATCAACCAATTAGAAAACACCAAGAACGGAAATGCTGCACAACATAGCTCCAAGTGTCCAAAATAGCTGACTCAGGGTTGGCAATAATCAATTGTTAGTAGGGTATTTTGGGATGGCATGGAGGGAGTGACTGGTACAAAATGATATATAGGGTCCTATAGAAACCACAGCGTCCGAACGCAATGGCATCGTAGGTACGCACTGTACTGCAAACAAGGACTTGAAACTACAATGAAAGAGACAAAAAACAACAGAAAGGGTGGTGAAGACAGGGTTACCGACTTGGAACGGTCAGTAGGCAATAAGACCTACTGGTTAGCTTGAATCGATTTTATATGCGCACAATCCTCGCTATTATCCTGTCTTCAGCGCCCAGATAGACAAGGCAGTGTAAACACAACTAAATCCCATCAAAAGGAAATCTCTAACAATAAAGTCCACATCCAGAGAAACCAACTAAATATATACATACAAAATAATAAACATCTCAGGATGAATCCAGAATCGTACTGAACAACCATAGTAGTTGCAGCTAAAGAGAAGACCAATCTAGGGTACGACCAGAAAACCCGAGGGACGAAAGCTCATGCACCCACCTCCCTTAGTTGGGGTTTCAGTAGGTACAATCATAGAGTCCCAAGAGGTAGTCCAGTCATCGCACAAGTGAAAAGTGAAGCGTAATGACTGACTGTAGAGGGGTCAATCACTAAACATGCAGTGCGCTGTAAAACCAAGGGGTTATATCCTTTTCTGACGAACTTCCTGATTAAATTTGTAAAGCGGTCAGGAAACCCGTCAGACCCCTTTAACTTTCGAAATTTATAGACCACATCTTCATAAAATGAGGGTTGTGATATGCCTAGTCGCAGAAGTGTTTTAAGGTTGGTGTTGTACATTTCCAGCAGGCCCTCGTTGCGGCGGTAGAATTTAGCGGACAAACCATGGCAAGAAGCAGCCGACGGAAAATAGATTATTATTTGAATGCAGTAAAACTCGACAACATATCTGACATGTGCAATTAAGATGTGAATTTAAAGATACTTTATTTTTAAATTTGTCATTGCAATAAGATACTGAAAGACATTACACACCTCAAAGACACAATGTTAAATTGCATTGTGGGAAAACACTTTCAATGCATCATCAAACTGTGATCCTGTTCATTCTCTGTGTTTATACAGTATCGCTAAGAAAACGGGCGAATATTATAACATAGCAGTGACTAACAACGACGTTTAATGAAGATGTCACGGACATTTAACGACTATTCCAATACAGCGGTGACAACCCTGAACAAGCAAGAAGATCCGTTATGAAATCCAAAGTTACACAATGGTGCCGCCTCTGAACAAGCCAGACGATCCGTTAGGAAATCCAAAGTTACACAATGGTGCCGCCTCTGAACAAGCCAGAAGATGCGTTAGGAAATCCAAAGTTACACAATGGTGCCGCCTCTGAACAAGCCAGAAGATCCATTATGAAATCCAAAGTTACACAATGGTGCCGCCTCTAAACAAGCCAGACGATCCGTTAGGAAATCCAAAGTTACACAATGGTGCCGCCTGTGAACAAGCCAGAAGATGCGTTAGGAAATCCAAATTTACACAATGGTGCCGCCTCTGAACAAGCCAGAAGATCCGTTATGAAATCCAAAGTTACACAATGGTGCCGCCTCTGAACAAGCCAGACGATCCGTTAGGAAATCCAAAGTTACACGATGTTGCCGCCTCTGAACAAGCCAGAAGATGCGTTAGGAAATCCAAAGCTACGCAACGAATCCTGGGTGCCTTCGGTAGAAAGTTAGCTTGCATAACTGTGATAAACTAGTTATTAAATAATACTACACCGTCATAGTAGTCAGGACTTTTGTTTTAAGAGAGTATCGAAGGATGTATTTATCACATAACGTGCTAGTTACGTGTAAGTTATAGTGTAATAAAGCCATGGCATACATATCTTAATACACTATTGTAATACATGAACAATGAAGGCAGAATCATCGTTCGGTCTTTTCTGTTCAGCTCAGTGGGCAATTGGAATTGTCTTATCAATTTTCTTTAGCGTTAAACATACTGGATTACAAAAATGGTCAAGGCAGTTTCATAATATATTGTCGTACGAGGAAGTCGTACGAAGGAACATACGTCATCATAAGAAATATAAAAAGATCGGACAGGGAAAGTAGCATTCAAGGAGGCCAGTCAACCACAAAACACAGAAAAAAACACGCAAACAGACAAACAAAAAGGCAAAAGTAATAATAAGAAGTCACAATGACAGTGATGTACAGAGGGATCTACATTAATACATATATGTTATGGAGCATATTACAAAGGGTCATATGTGTTATGTGGACATTTTAGTGTTCTGTGATAAACAACAAATCCATTTGTGCCTATTTCAAATTGAATTTATTAAACTGATATACATTTGATATGAAGCTTGCTCAGCACAGCGATGCATCACAATTAAATAAGACGTTTTTAACTGGGGTAGGTTTGCGATATTTGCCCGTGATAGCTAACGCTCTCTTGCCCCATATCATTATCCAGCGCCAGTATTGCAAAGAGGCGCACCTACCCACGTTAATAACTTCTTATTTGATTATTAGCCGGATTGCATAGAAAATACAGGCTTATAGGTTGGCGATTTCCTTCTGTCCGTCCGTCTGTCCGTCCGCCTTCGCATTTTGACGTTTTGCTTAAAGTGTTTGGTTAACGTTTTTGTTTTTCCTCATTTTCTAAAAACGAAATATCGGAAAGCTTTGAAACTTGGCACACATGTTTATTATCATTATACACTGTTATGTGACAAGAACCATAATTCTGTCATGTATTTTCCCTGAATTTCCCCCTTTTTACTTTGATTTTTCAGTTAAAATGCTGAATTTGCAGTCCGGCGTTCACACCTCTGTTGGTGCTTTACTTGTGTTGCATATACTGTTGGAAGAAATGAATAATGTTGTAAGGACTGTAGGTGGGAATGGTCAGTAAATTGTGTATTTACATGTGTAATCAAAACAATAATATCTAGATAATTGCGAAAGATAAAATTACATTTATTTACATTCAAGTAACTTGTGTAATATTTTGTTTCTTGTTTCTATGCCCTTCATTATGCCATCCTCACCGAATGGTGAGGGGGCATTTAGCGTTAGCCATGTCCGTCCGTTCTTGGGCAGGTATACTTGTGAGCCCTTTTAGACGTACAATCTTACCTTCTTACCTTCAATCTTTGCTTTTATGCCTAGTCACAGACGCAAATACCCTTCAGTCAGTGTAACAAGGTGTAATGCTTCATTTAGCATGTTTAAAGCAGTAAAAAAGTCACAGAGGATTGATTGTGTCCAAGAGTGTCTAAATGTGTCAACTTTGTTTGTCTCAACAGGTCACACATGATCACCAAATGTCACACACAAGATCACTAAAGGTCACAAAAAATAATAAAATAAACTGAAAGTCACACAAGTATATAGAGCATTAAAAATACTATTTTAGGTAAAACAAATTGGCAGAGAACAGGTTTTAACTGATTCTGGTTCCAAAAATTATGGAAAAATATATATCCATAGTCCTCATCTCAAATCACGTGCTAAAGATGTTATTTTGGGGCAAAAAGATGAAAAATAATGAAAAAATCACCTTTTTGGGGAATAATTTAAAAAATATATAATTGAATAATAAAAAACACAGTTATATAGTAAATAATGCTTGTAATAGAGAAGGCAATCAGAATGTATGATCAATTTGACCAAATAAATAGACAGACTCTCAATTATGGGATAAAAACGTGAAAAAAGTGATAAAATCACCGATTTCTGGAGATAAAATACTTAAATTAAATCTGTGTGTAAATATCATATTTTGTTATTGTATTTTGCTATTTATGTTGTTCTCTATCAGATATGTAAAAAAATCCAATTCACAGCTCAAGTTGAAATTGTACTTATTTTGAGGCTGAAAGTTAAAAAAAATAGGAAAAAATGAACGATTTTTCGGAACATAATTTTATAATGATATTTACGTAATAATGTTAAATTAAGATATCCAACTTTTTGTAGTAGATCTACTTGTTTGATCTCACTAACAAGTTTAGATTGGTCATAACAGTAGATTTGTAGGTAAAATATTTCAGATAATCTCCCTTAATTAAAATGTGTTTGATTTGATAGGGTACCTTCCCTTAAAAGTTTGTTGCCGCTCTTTTTGACAACACATGTTTTGATACTGAGGTAAACATCAATTCAGTGAACTGATATACACTTGATGGCGTTTGTTATACAGTAACATAGATGACAAGTATGTATATGTTCGATTTTGAAATAAAACTTAATTTTAAAGGTAGTAACATATCTTTGTGCTACTTAATTAAGATTGTTGTTATACATGTGGAGCAATACGTATTGACCATTGCAACTTTAGTATATTACACCATTATACACACTACGATAGTATTATGTCCTCTCCTTTCTGTTTCTAACCATGCTAACAGTCGGGTATACTGGTTATAAATCAGGGGCGGATTCAGGCGAGGGCGCACCCAGCCACCCCCACCCCACCACAATAAAATCTGAAAATTAATGAAAACATGTGCTTTTTTCTATTGTTTCTTTTTTGTTGTTAACAGGTTTTTAAGTTGCGCCGCCCCTCCCTCACACCCAGACGATATGAACATGCATGCGAAAAGCGTGTTTTGGAGGTGTCAATTTATTTAAGTTTCGCCCCCGTATTAAATACTATATCCGCCCCTGTGAACACTCTTTTCGATTTATATTTGCGCCGTATTCGGAGAAATATTATTGGGTTTATACTGACCCGCTACATGGGGTCAGAAAGAAGTTTAATAGAGGTGAGGAGTGATCCGAGTCACCATAAAACTTACTGACCACATATACGTGCATCTAACGGTAGTGATGGAGGTGGTGGGGGCGACGAGGTAGCAACATACTAAATACAGATATTTGCACTACGTACCATTTTAGATACACATTTTGTTATAAAGTAAATATTTTACAGTATTGATTGCCAATCCGACTAAACAAAATATTATAGTCACATTTTTATTCAAATACAGTTGACAGAAATGGTCTAAGATGTACAAATGGCGGACATCTGTCGATTTTGTGATCAGCCCATTTCATCTAGAGAGTATGTAACCTTAAGTGGAAAGAGTGTTGCCGGTATTCTAAATGCTGCAGCGGAACGTAATGACAGCCCGATTAATATCAGTAAAGGCGAAACGGTGTAAAAAGAGTGTCGACGGTTGTGTACAGAACCAAAGAGGATAGAAAAAAAAACAGGAAAGAGGAAGTCCAATGAAATTCAAAGTGATCAACACACGTTACGCTCCGGTGAAAACGTATTCAGATTTATTTTGCGGTAAATATATAGAAGATACAAAACTTCAAAAGATATACAAAGAGGTTTACCCAGTTCGAACACAAGATTTTCAAAATGCAATTGATTTTAAGTGCAAAGCGAGAAAGGACGACTGGGGAAGAAAGTTATATCTAGGATAGAATATTCCCGTGGCCTCCATGGAACTGATGCTAGTTATCGTCAGTTGTTTAGTTTAAAATTCAGATCAGGAAAAGGGACAATTGATGAAATAAACACGCCACCAGAGAAGAAAATAAATATAGGCAGACACAAAAACATTGAAAGGGAGACTGCTTTTATGAAAGTGATACAGTATCTTGAGGAGAATGATGAAGAGCAGTTAACAGTTAACAGTCTTATTGATCAAATGAAGCATTATATTGGCGATGAACATGAACCATTTAGATTTCCACATATGAAATCAAGATTAAGTGATCACTTTGGTGATCAGATTATATTTGCAGAAGTATACATTTTTTTTATGGAAAACCGAATGTGGTAACATTCAGAAATACAGCATCAAATATCCTTTACAATTTCCATTCACTTCTAAAGACAGAAGACACGTACACAGAGAAATACAGGATCATTGAAACAACTGCTTAACTGATTAAAAGCGATGTCAAGAGCGTCGACTCATTAAAACACACCTACATTTCACCGGATGAAATAAATACACCGGAAAAGTGTTTACAGTACATTCCGGAATCCTTACAACTACTTCTGAAGGAACTCTTTGTAGCGAAAGATTCAAAAGGATAGCAGGCTGCCATAGGACAGACTATAATGCAATCCATTCGACCTAGAGCTATCCTGGCTCCCTTACAACTAGGTCTTGGTGTCCAATGTCATCATTATTTTGGGTCACGATTTCTTGTTGACTAGCCTAATAGTTTGGGGTTCTGCTGTTCGTATCAAGGAGTGCAGCGATATGAGTATAGTGCAGCTGTTGCACAACATACCGAAATTCCAAAGTATGAACAAGGTCAGTTCATTCAGTTCGTTGCGGACAATGTTGACCATAATGTACAAACACTAGATGGGCATGGCTATTTCCATGGAATGGCGATAATAGCTGCAGTTACACCTGGTGGAAATATTTCCAAACCTATACCGAGATTCAAAATGATGGCTGAAGATATCGCACTTGTAGGCATAATACCGATTCATTGCTACACTCCACAGCGAAATGCTAATCTGAAATACACCTCGTTTACTGGTATTATTGCTAAAGACACGGCATATAACACTGCTATCCTGTGGAAATCCACCTGGTTGCTGAAACCATTTACGTCATCTTGGAATGGAACAATGCAAACAGTACACACTAGTGGCGCATATCACGGACTGTCAACGGTTATGTTTATGCCAATGATCGACCTTAGCCCGAATTATGAAACCTGTATCTACTCGACATTGCATTTTAGAAATGACCAGGCCAAGAAATACGAGGTAACGCCAATCCTCACATTTGACCAACCTCTATGGTGGAAAACCCTGAACATCGTTCTGTCAGAACCTAGTAACAGCGACCTGCGACATATTGTGCTCAGATTGGGAGGACTGCACATGGAAATGAGTTTCCTAGGCTGTATTGGTCATATAATGACATACTCGGGGTTAACAGAACTGCTAGAAACAACATATGCAGATAATGCTGTTATGCACATGCTAACAGGCAAAGCAATATCACGAGCAATTAGAGGCCACAACCTTGTAGATTGTAGATATGGCCATTGTAGATATGGCCATGTATTCGTTAATGGCCGCCGAGGTCTATAATATTGACATACGTAAGAACAAACCGAGTGGTGAAATTGAAGGTGTCGAAAAAAATGACGGAGCTGAGTTCAATGGTGGTTCGGAAAATGATGAGACATGTAATGTTGGACTGGAAATAAATATGAAGGAAAGTACCTCTGACGAGCAAGTTAACGTATTTGTGGACACTAACAATCACCTAATCGAGACAGTAGAATTGTTTGCTGAAGAAACATATATACATGAAAGAATAGACATTGACAATGATATCGAGTGTGCATTGACATTTGATCAGGTTCTTGAAGGTGAGTTAGATGTTGAATCTGCATGTTCATCTGCTGTAGTAGAGTGCATAAAAGAGAGAGTAGATTCGCACCGTAGTAACTTAAAACAAAGTCACACATCAAGATTATGGTTTCAATACATGGAGATGGTTGATATACTGAGGACATTTATTAAGACAGAACGATCTGGCAACTGGAAGCTCTATTTACAGGCAGTATTAAATATGTTACCCTATTTCACAGCATCTGGCCACAACTTATATGCAAAGTAGGCACAGGTATACCTTGCAAATATGCTAGCATTAGAAGCAATTAGTCCTGATGTGTACAAGTACTTTATGGTAGGGTATCATGTACTAAGACAAAGCGATCGATTTTGGGCAGGACTCTCGACTGATTTAGTCATAGAACAAATGCTCATGAGAAGTTTGAAAACAACTGGTGGGCTAACACGAGGAAGGGGAATGACTGAAACACAGAGGACGCTGTGGGTACCATCTCGCCCGCTTGCTCAGAAATCAACGAAGCTATGCAACAAGCATCAGGAACATAATTCATCACCAGTGACCAGCATTAAGGTACTTCAAACGCAACAGAGAGACAAGAAAGACACGAACATTCTAATAGAATATCTCAGTGAACGAAACCCCTTTAATAAGGATCCTGAGCTAAAAAGTATATTAAATGGAGTTGTTTCTTATGATTCTGTCAATGTAGATGATGCGAAAGCTGCTGGGATCAAGATTCTAGTCAAAATGGCTGGAAGCACTGTTAGGATTTTGCTTTCAAGCGAAAAGATAAAATAAAAACAATGTCTGATACGGCTGGTTTGAAAATAGGCTATGACGTTGTCATGGTAGACTCGCAACTATTATTTCAACGGCTTGTTTCTGCGGCAAGGGGACCACTCCTAGAAGACGAACTGGATTCGCTATTCTCTTATGAGTTATGCACTTACCCTCCAGCAGTAATTGAAACCCCGCACATGCTGAGTTGGGCTGATAAGCCAGCATTGACAGAAGTTATACGAGATAAAGTAAAACCACAGAGTGAAAGACCGACTGGTGAAATAAATATATACTTGATGGCGGACAACGGATTCCTTGGCCAAAATCTAACAGCTATGGTCAAATATGCGATGTGTATGTGGAGCATGTTACAAAGAAGTATGGAAAAGCGACTGTGATATTTGATGAATATGAAAATGTTCCAAGTACTAAAGACAGGAGAGGAAAGAAAGGTAAGTTTCTCACAAACAAGAAACAAGATTTATTAATCTTCTAAGTGACAAATTGCAAAAAGCGGGTATTGAACATGTACACTCTTCAGGTGATGCCGATCTTCTTATAGTAAAGACAGCTGTGACCTTCTTCTTAACAGCGCAGACGTCATTAGTTGGAGATGATACATATCTGTTGATACTGCTGTGATACTATACGGAACTTGATTCATATAATATGGGTTTTTTACCGAGACCAACACCCAAGAAAATCACAGTATGGAACATTCTAGACACAAAACGTAGGTTGGGTGAAGAAATATGCTCTAATATACTGTTTCTTCTTGCAATTCTTGGCTGCGACACAACATCAAGGATATATGGACTTGGGAAGGATACTGTTCTGAAAACGTATGAAAACAACTCGGAATTTCGTCTGGCTGCAGATATGTTCAACTAAAAACCAAACGAAGTATCTAAAGCGGACATTATTGCATCTGGATAGACTGCATTACTGTGTCTATACAAGAGTAATTTGCGAGAAGGACTGGACAATCTACGTGTTCATAAATTCGCCGAAAACTTTGCCAAAAACACGTTTTATAGACCCCAAAATGTTACCACATTCATCAGGGATGCAAATTATCACAGTCTACGGGTGTTTTATCAAATACAGGACTGGAAAGGTAATACAGATGGGTTTATACCGGCTAAATGAGCTGGGAAATACAAGATAACTACATAAAGCCGCTTAAAATGGACAAATCACATGCCCCAGAATTCCTTCTGAAGGTGATAAGATGCTCCTGCAAAACGGGATGCAAAACGACCAGCTGTAGTTGTAAGAAAATGGGATTAGATTGCTGTACAGCTTGTAGTTTGTGTAGAGGAGTAAGTTGTGAGAATTCAAACCCCAAATAGACGGTGATAAGAGCGAGTTCCGTTGACTACATGTAAAATACAAACTGATAAGAACTGATAAGAAGACAATATAAATCAACATACCTAACCTTCTATGACAACTAAGATTATATTTTGAAGTCTACTGATTACACATGAAGTGTTGCTTGACTTAACATCTTAACATAATTATAAATATATGCAGAAACGACTTGTAAGTTGTATTAGTTAGTACAAAAATGATTAAAAGAAAAAAAGAGATTTTGATTTTATGCTTGTTGTATTCCCAAAAACAGCGATTTTTCTTCATTTTTACAAATTTATACACAAACAATATTATATTTATTATGTGATTTCAGAGGAGGATCTTGGACATATTGTTTTCTATATCTTTGGAAACCATAATCAGTTAAAATAATGTCAGTGACAATTTATTTGAATTTATGCTATTTTTTATTAATCTTTTCCTAAAATCCTTAATTTTTTTTATTATTTTTAAAAAAACAAACATTTTTGGACCCAAAAACAGGTTTTGATATATAATTATACTTGTTTTCCTTTTAAACTTAATATTATGTAACATTAACAATAAAATTTCATATATAAATACATGTTTTACTAATATTCTGAATGAATATAAATTTATTCCAGGAAAAATCATATTTAGAACGTGATTTGAGTTGAGGACTTTGGATATATATGTTTGTATATTGTTTTGAAACAGGATCAGTAAAAATAATTTCTGTGCCAATTTCTTTTACCTTAGGCTATATTTAAGGCTTAACTGACCTACCTATTACGTCCATCCGAGTGCCCGAAAAGTGTGTGTGTCTATCAGTCCTCCCACAGTTTTCAACCGATTGTTTCGAAATTATACTTGATGCTTACCTGTGATATGTGCATGCAGAGTTGTGGCCTTTTTTTCGTTAATATTACGTTAACATATCTTGCATGTCTATCTCCTCCCACAGTTCCGCCGATTGTTTCGAAACTTTACATGATGCTTATATAAGATGCCAACATGTGCATGTCGATTCCGCTATTCTACTCGCCCTGGCGTCGGAGTTAGCGTTATCATTAGCTATATAAGTCCATATCTCAAAAAAACGCCAGGCAGAACTCAATGAAACGTCACACATGTATTCAGTATAGACAGATATCATGTCCTGAAAAAGTCACATAACTCTGTGACCTATTAAGACAAAGTTATGTCCCTTTATGTACTCAGTCAATTTCTTAGTTAACTTTTTGATTAACCTTTTTCAATAAGATCATATCTCAGAAAATGTCGGGCAGAACTCAATAAATGTTCATGTATGTATTCAGTATCAAATAGAAAATATGCCAAGCGCATTTCACACAACTCTAATATAGTTTGACTAAATTATGACCCTTTTTGTACTTAGTCAGTTTCTTGGTTAACCTTTTTTGTAAGCTCATATCTCAGAAATCGTCAATAAAACTTCACATTTGTGTTCAGTATAAAAAGATAACAAGTTACACGAAAGACACATAACTCTACAACCTATTTTGACAAAGTATGCCGCGTTTTGTACTCAGTCATTTTCTTCATTAAGGTCTCACAACACACTTCGATTTTACTGTGTTTGCCATAGGCAGTAAAGTCCAATTTTCCATTCTGAATCAAGCATTTACAGTCTTAAAGTATTTTTTTGGGAAAATACAGTTACTGCTGCTCATAAAAATCCACAAAATCTGGTACATAGCCCACTTTTTTTTTTTTTAATGTGAGTGGTGGCAGTCAAGGTACCCGTTTCGGCTCTCACTAAACAGTTTGCATCTAAATTCATGCGCATTATGAGCACCCAAAAATGTGTCACATTTTGCTGTCAGTGTCGTCTAATCGCTGTTCATCCAATCTCACACTATTGTTTTCTCACCTGCAACAAGAAAAGAAAATAACCATGGGCAATTATTAAAATATCTCAAACCGAAGAACACACCCCTACTTTTTATGGTGTAAGAATCATCCTACAGTCACATGCAAGGGAGCTAAGTGTGAAGTGAGATCTTCAAGGGGGCCTCATGTGTGTGCATGTCTTCAAAATCATAACCGTAACAACAATAGGTGACTACCTAACAAAAAAATAGTTTATAGATACTTTTGTCATAGATTACATGAGTTTACGGCTCAAAATGCAACATGCATCAGTTTGCTTCGTGCCATATTCATGGAGCGAAAAAATCAGGAATTTTAATCTGTATCAAGAGTAGAAATGATTCAGTAACTATTGTATTCTAAGATATTGTGTTCTTAAATTATGTAGGATTTGTGTTGGATATGTATATAATAATAAAAAAGTGTGATGTTTGTCTTTCAGGCAGTGTTTCTTAATTTATTAATTGTTCACCTATGCCCATATATGATTTTTTTAATTTTTTTAATTTTTTTTTTTTATTAAATGATGCTTTCTGAAATAGAAGTAGTGGTTAGACTTATTTTCTAGTCAAACATAGTTTATTATATTACCTGTCCTACAATGTTATTAAAGGCCATTCAAGTTGATGTCATCACAGGCATGGCTCCAATAAAACAATCCCTCCCTTCAACTCTCAAATTGGCATCTTCTACCAGCTTCCTGTATAAAAAGATAAAATGGCCTTTAATCAGCACATGATTACAATATTGATAATAATGTCGATAAATATTACTAGTTGAAAACCTAGCCATTGTACAAAACAAAATGTAGGGAAAAAATAAGAAAATATACCCAACGGTGATTTAAAAGGGGAACAAATACATAAAACCAGCAGGGGAGTTAACTAGGAAACACTAAATGACACCACAACTTGCTAAAAGTAGGAAAACAACCGAAAACCACCGGCATGCAGATTAGTTTTCAAGAAATTATCACAATACAGATAACGCTACCAAATGTACATGAACAGCGCTTAGCTTAAAAATCTATGAAATTATAACAATCGGTAAATTTCATAAAATGTCTGTCAATTCCATGTTATATCGAAATTGTTAATTAATCGCATTGAACCGCATTGCATGCACTTTATACATAGTTGTTGAATTCATCTCAAATTACAGTCAGTCAGTCAGTCAGTCAGTCACAGTCAGTCAGTCAGTCAGTCAGTCAGTCAGTCAGTCAGTCTGACTAGTCAGACAGTCAGTGTCAGTCAGTCAGTCAGTCAGTCAGTCAGTCAATGAAAATCAGTAATCAACTGCTTGTGACCGACTGCAGTTTTCTCAAGACGACACTGTACACCTACTCAAAGCAGTGATAGAACCAGAATTTAATGTTTTATTATGACGCGAAATTCACTTGAATTTCAATGATGTAATTCGCGTACATTTTTGTTATTCAAACATATATTAGCAGTTTTATTTCTTAGTGCAAAATAACATTTATAATCAGAATTCAGAACCGAAAACACTTTTAACGCCATTTTTTAATTTACGTAAAAAGAGACAATGAAGAATGTAACAGTACATTAAAGTTTTGTCTGGATTTTTTTTCCTATATATAAACAGACATTTGTTGCACTGCATAAGTGGGTGGGGTATGTTTCTAATATTGTCAATAGCTGAAATATATAATTTGCTATACAAACACATACCTGTTAGATGTCATATGAAGCTGCCTTCCGTGAACATGTCCCTGGCATAGTGTCGGTACATTGTATCCATTTGAATGCAACAGAGATGAGAACTAAACTTCCAGAAACAATTTATCGACTCGCAAGCACAAATATTTTTTGGCAAATACAATCGAATATCCATCTTTCACGGAATAGGTGATACTGCATGTACATGTGTATGCAATGAAATATGCACTGACAACATTTATATTGCGTTTCATCAGGATGTTTCATCGCCTAGAATCCATATCGACATTACAGAAGTGATTTGGGAGTTCACTACAAACAGCATACACAAAACTATCCATGTTGATCAAAGTATGGTCCATTTGCATGTGCAAAATCACTAATTTATGGCCAAATCTAACTGAAGTTCATTGCAATTCATCATAAAATGTTCAATTCAATTTTTCACACAGTTGAAAACATCAAACTCAGAAATATTGATCTGTGTCAATGAAAGCTGTACTGAAAGCGTCTGGCTGATTGTTTCTTCAAGGTCTCACAACACACTTCGATTTTACTGTATTGGCCATAGGCAGTAAAGTCCAATTTTCCATTCTGAATCAAGCATTTACAGTCTAAAAGTATTTTTTTGGGAAAATACAGTTACTGCTGCTCATAAAAAAACACAAAATCTGGTACATAGTCCACTTTGTTTTGTTTTTTATCGTAAGTAGTGGCAGTCAAGGTACTCTTTTCGGCTTTCACTAAACAGTTTACACCTAAATTCATGCGCATTTTGAGCACCCACATATGTGTCACATTTTGCTGTCAGTGTCATTTTGATATCAAGTGGTTGTGGCTAATAATTTTCAAACTATTAGCTGTACAAACATGAAGCGTTCAATACATCTTCAGCAACATCTATTATAAAAATTATTTTCAAGGTCCATAATGTTTATAACAATGAAGCATTATCCAATGAATACATCTTTTAAAGGCTTAGAACTATTTGATTCATTTTTTTAATTAGTTCCCTTTGTTAAAGTTCTAACCTTGAACTTAGCCTCGCCTTTTACAAGTGATTGTGGCTAATAACGTTCAAAGTATTAGGTCTACAACAATGAAACGAAAGGCGTAAATGCCACTAGACGGTGTTCTTGTTTACATATTGGCTAAAGACGAAAGTCCGGGGAGATATTGTCACGACAGTGTCGGCACCGTCTGTAGATAGCAGGTTAACATTGGTATACCTATAAACCACTCTTCAACCGTTTGAGGTATGGTTTTCATATTTGGAATATACCTTTCTAGGGATCTGGGATATTTCAAATGAGCATCCTCCCACCTGTCAGATTGACTTTGGACCAAGGTCAATGTCATACATAAAAAAACCGTAACCTTGTGGTTAACTCTTCAACTCTTTGAGGTTTGGCTTTAATATTTGGTATGCATCTTATTTTGGGGGAGGCCTTTCAAACCAACACCTGCCCACCAGTTTGACTTTGGGCCAAGGTCAAGGCCATACGTATAACAACTTTAATGTTTTGGTTAACTATTCAACCTTTTGAGGTATGGATTTCATATTTGGTATGTAGCGTATCTAGTGGGAGGTCTTTGAATTCAACCCACCTGCCAGTTTGTTTTTGGACCATAGTCAAGATCGTAATTTAACTTGTTGGTTAACTCTTCAGCCATTTCAGGTATGACTTTCATATTTGTTAAGTAGATTATCTAGGGTGAGGTCTTTCAAATAAACACCCTCCCACCTATCAGTTTGACCTTGGGCCAATGTCAAGACCATACTTTGAACAACTTTAAAGTTTTGGTTAACTCTGCAACCATTTTGAGGTATGAATTTACATTTGGTATGCTGACTATCTAGTTGAAAAGCTTTCAAATCAACCCCCCCCCCCCCCCCCCCCCCCCACCCCCCACCTTTCACTTTGACATTGGCCAAGGTCAAAGCCATACTTAGAAAAAAATAAACATTTCGGTTAAAGACTTTTCAAAGTCCCTCTAACTTTTTAGTTTTTTATGTTTTTATTTCATGTATGTGATTCTTTCGTTTTGTTATTAAAGAATGCAGATGCAGCTGCCCTTTATTTCATATACCAAGGTCATACTTAGAATTTTTGTTTTGTTAACGTTGTTCAAAGTCTCTATCATGCACTTTTCAGTTCTTTCAAGTTTGACTTTCATATTTTCTCTGTAGCTTAAATGGGGGAGATCTATGAGATATTTTTGATGGCTGTTTTTTTTGTTGGTTGTAGGTTTTCGTTTTTTATTTTGTAGTTTTTTCCCCAGACTGAAACTGCAATAACACTTCATTACCTTTACCTCCCCACCACACACCATTATTTATACCCACTTCTCGTTGTCCCTGTCTTCAACTTTGCCCCACAGCAATCGATCTCTGTTGTCTTCTGACCACTCTTGTTTTCAAGACTTGTGGTTAACAAACTTGCACCACAGTTGTATCATTGGTTTAGTATCTCAATGCATACATGCCCTCGACCGTTTGACATCTGTTTCATGGTTCAGTCAAGGTTAAGTTTTTGCGTTTATGACATTTCCTCACATAGTACAAACCCCATGGTAAACAAACTTGCCACAAATGTGTGTCATGGATCTAGCATCCTGTAAAGTTTCATGAAGTTTTATGAAAATTCATCGAGTAGTTTTAGAATGTAATGTAATCAGTAGTATACTATTACTGTAATCAGGTGTATACTATTAAAAATGCAAACTGCTTCAAGTGTGTTGGTAACATGTCCAAAACCAAGTGATACTTTTTGTCATAGGAGAGGTTTCACCACAAGTTTTTCCTATATAACTCTCCGTAAACAAAGATGGCCGCTAGCGGCCATGTTTAACATAAATCAAA
Organism: Cyrtodaria siliqua; assembly: GCA_037043455.1. Classification (NCBI taxonomy): domain Eukaryota; kingdom Metazoa; phylum Mollusca; class Bivalvia; order Adapedonta; family Hiatellidae; genus Cyrtodaria; species Cyrtodaria siliqua. Next base: position 64,837 of record JAWPHD010003360.1, on the reverse strand, counting down.
ATAAATTAGTGACATCAGTTGTGTTGGTAAAGGTTTTACACCACATATTAATACATTTTATGTATTTAATCTAATTTAGCCGCGGCGGCCAACCAGACTGAAAGAGCAACATTCCTCTGAAGCTTTATAGCAATCCATTAAGTGGTATATCAAAGAAATCAACACGAAACTGTTTGCATATGAACGGATGAGGATGCCGTACCACGCTAAAATCTATAATGGGACCTGTCAACCTCTCCTTTGACAAAAAGAATCACTTTGTTTTGGACATGTTAACAACACACTTGAAGCAATTTGCATTTTTAATAGTATACTACTCATTAAATTAATAGTATACTACTGATTACATTAATATTATAATACTGATTACATTCATATCATACTACTGATTACATTAATATTATACTACTGCTTACATTAATAGTATACTACTGATTACATTAATAGTATAATACAGATTACATTTATAGTATACTATTGATTACATCAATAGTGTATTACTGATTACATTAATAGTTTACTACTGATTACAACATTAATAATATACTACTGATTACATAATTAGTAAACTACTGATAACAACATTAATAGTATACAACTGATTACATCAATAGTATATTTCCGATAACATTAATAGTATACTATTGATTACATTAACAGTATACTACTGATTACAATAATAGTATGCTACTGATTACATTACCAGTATACTACTGATTACAATAATAGTATAATACTGATTACATTAATAGTATACTACGGATTGCATTAATAGTATAATAATGATTACATTAATAGTATACAACTGATTACATCAATAGTATATTTCCGATAACATTAATAGTATGCTATTGATTACATTAACAGTATACTACTGATTACAATAATAGTATGCTACTGATTACATTACCAGTATACTACTGATTACAATAATAGTATAATACTGATTACATTAATAGTATACTACCGATTGCATTACTAGTATAATACTGATTACATTATTAGTATAATATTGATTACATTAATAGTATACAACTGAAAACATAAATAGTGTGCCACTGATTACATTAATAGTATACTACTGATTACAACAATAATAGTATAATAGTGATTAGTTTAATATTATACTACTGCTTACATTAATAGTATAATACTGATTACATTAATAGTACTCTACTGATTGCATTAATAGTATACTACTGATTACATTAATAGTATACTACTGGTTACATTAATAGTATACTACTGATTACATTAATAGTATACTACTGATTAAATTAATAGTATACTGCTGGTTACATTAATAGTATACTGCTGGTAACATTAAGAGTATACTACTGATTACATTAATAGTATGCTACTGATTACGTTTATAGTATACTACTGATTACATTAATAGCATACTACTGATTACATTAATAATATACTACTGATTAAAACATTAATAGTATGATACTGATTACTTCAATAGTATACTACTAATAACATTAATAGTATGTGACTGATTGCATTAATAGTATACTACTGATTACATTAATAGTATAATACTGATTACATTAATAGTATAGTAATGACTACATTAAAAGTATACTACCGGTTACATTAATAGTATACTACAGATAACATTAATAGTATACTACTGATAACATCAATAGTATAGTACTGATAACATTAATAGTATGCTACTGATTACATTAATAGTACACTACTGATTACAATAATAGTATAATACTGATAAAATCAATAGTATACTACTGATAACAATAATAGTGTGCTACTGATTACATTAATAGTATACTACTGATTACAATAATAGTATAATACTGATTACATTAATAGTATACTACGGATTGCATTAATAGTATAATAATGATTACATTAATAGAATACTACCGATTGCATTAATAGTATAATACTGATAACTTTAATAGGAATCTACTGATTACATTAATAGTATACTACTGATTACATAAATATTATGCTACTGATTACATCAATATTATGCTACTGATTACATCAATAGTATAGTACTGATAACATTAATAGTATGCTACTGATTACATTAATAGTGTACTACTGATTACAATAATAGTATAATACAGAGTACATCAATAGTATACTACTGATAACATTATTAGTGTGCTACTGATTATATTAATAGTATACTACTGATAACAATAATAGTATAATACTGATTACATTAATAGTATACTACGGATTGCATTAATTGTATAATTTTGATTACATTATTAGTATACTACCAATTGCATTTGTAGTATAATACTGATTATATTAATAGTATACTACTGATAACATTAATAGTATGCTACTGACTATATTAATAGTATATAACTGATTACATTAATAATTTAATATTATTTATACTACTAGTTACATTAATAGTATACTGCTGATTAAATTAATAGTATACTACTGCTTAAATTAATATTATACTACAGATTACGTTAATAGTATACTACTGATTACATTATTATTAGACTACTGATTACATTAATAGTACGCTACTGATTACATTAATATATTACTACTGATTACATTAATAGTATGCTACTGATTACATTAATAGTATGCTACCGGTTACATTAATAGTATACTACAGATAACATTAATAGTATACTACTGATGAAATTAACAGTATACTAATGATGACAATAATAGTATACTACTGATTATATTAATGATATACGACAGATTACATGCATGATATACTTACTACAGATTACATTAAAAGTATACCACTGGTTACATTCAAAGTGTAACACTTAATGTCTAATTACATTATTAGCATACTACTTATTACAGTAATAGTATACTACTGATGAAATTAATAGTATACTACTGATAAAATGAATAGTATACTACTGATTACATTAATAGTATACAGCTGGTTACTTTAATAGTACAATAGTAATTAAAGTATTAGTATACAACTAATTACACTAACAGTATGCTACTGATTAGATTAATAGATTACTACTGATTACATTAATTGTATGGTACTAATTACATTACTAGTATGGTACTGATTATATAAATAGTATGCTACTGATTACATTAAAACAGGTATACTACTGATTACATTAATAGCATGCTACTGATTATAATAATAGTATATTACTGATGAAATTAATATTATATCACTGCTTACATTAATAGTACGCTACTGATTACATTAATAGATTACTACTGATTACATTGATAGCATGCTACTGATTACAATAATAGTATACTACTGATGAAATTAATAGTATACTACTGCATACATTAATAGTATACTACTAATTACATTAATGGTATACTACTGATTACATTAATAGTATACTACTGGGTACATTAACGGTATACTGCTGATAACATTACTATTATACTACAGAATACATTAATAATATACTACTGATAACATTAATATTATACTACTGCACACATTAACTGTACGCTACTGATTACCTTAATGTATTACTACTCATTACATTAATAGTATGCTACTGATTACATTAATAGTATGCTACTGATTATATAAATAGTATGCAACTAATGACATAGTACACTACTGATTACATTGAAAGCATGCTACTGTTTACATTAATATTATACTACTGATGAAAGTAATAGTAAACTAATGATTACATTAATATCATGCTACCTATTACATTAATAGTAAACTACTGATGCAATTAATAGTATATTATTGATGACATTAATAGTATAATTCTGATTATATTAATAGTTTACAGCTGGTTACATTATTAGTATACTACTGATTACATAAATAGCCTATTACTGATGAAATTAATATTATACTACTGCTTACATTAATAGTACGCTAATGATTACATTAATAGATTAATACTGATTACATTAATAGTATACAACTGATTACATTAATAGTATACTACTGATGAAATTAATAGTATACTGCTGATAACATCAATAGAATTCTACTGATGACATTAATAGTATACTACTGACTGCATTAATAGTATACATCTGATGACATTAACAGTATACTGTGGATTACTCTTATAGTATACTACTGATGACATTACTAGTATACTACTGATTACATTAATAGTATAATACTGATGACATTAATAGTATACTACTGATGACAATAATATTATACAACTGATGATATTAATAGTATACTATTGATGACATTAATAGTATGCATCTGATGACATTAACAGTATACTGCTTATTACATTTTTAGTATACTACTGATGACATTAATAGTATACTACTGATGACATTAATAGTATACTTCTGACTATATTAATAGTACGCTACCGATTACAATAATATATTACTACTGATTACATTAATATTATGCTACTGATTACATTAATAGTATGCTACTGATTATATAAATAGTATGCTACTGATTACATTAATAGCATACTACTGATTACATTAATAGCATGCTACTGATTACATTAATAGTATACTACTGATGAAATAAATAGTATACTACTGTTGACATTAATAGTATTCTACTGATTATATTATTGATATACGACTAATTACATGCATGATATACTACTGCAAACATTAATAGTATACAGCTGAGTACATTAAAAGAGTAATACTTAATGTCTAATTACATTAATAGTATACTACTGATTATATAAACAGTATGGTACTGATTTCATTACTAGTATGCTACTGATTATATAAATAGTATGATACTGATTACATTAAAAATAATATACTACTGATTAAATTAATAGCATGCTACTGATTACAATAATAGTATATTACTGATGAAATTAATATTATATCACTGCTTACATTAATAGAACGCTACTGATTACATTAATATATTACTACTGATTGCATTGATAGCATGCTACTGATTACAATAATAGTATACTACTGATGAAATTAATAGTATAATACTGATGACATTAATAGTATACTACTGCATACATTAATAGTATACTACTGAATACATTAATATTATGCTACTGATAACATCAATATTATGCTACTGATTACATCAATAGTATAGTACTGATAACATTAATAGTATGCTACTGATTACATTAATAGTATACTACTGATTACAATAATAGTATAATACAGAGTACATCATTAGTATACTACTGATAACATTAGTAGTGTGCTACTGATTACATTAATAGTATACTACTGATAACAATAATAGTATAATACTGATTACATTAATAGTATACTACGGATTGCATTAATAGTATAACTTTGATTACATTATTAGTATACTACCGATTGCATTTGTAGTATAATACTGATTATATTAATAGTATACTACTGATAACATTAATAGTATGCTACTGACTATATTAATAGTATATAACTGATTACATTAATAATTTAATATTATTTATACTACTAATTACATTAATAGTATACTGCTGATTAAATTAATAGTATACTACTGCTTAAACTAATATTTTAATACAGATTACGTTAATAGTATACTACTGATTACATTATTATTATACTACTGATTACATTAATAATACGCTACTGATTATATTAATATATTACTACTGATAACATTAATAGTATGCTACTGATTACATTAATAGTATGCTACCGGTTACATTAATAGTATACTACAGATAACATTAATAGTATACTACTGATGAAATTAACAGTATACTAATGATGACATTAATAGTATACTACTGATTATATTAATGCTATATGACAGATTACATGCATGATATACTTACTACAGTTTACATTAAAAGTATACCGCTGGTTACATTAAAAATGTAACACTTAATGTCTAATTACATTATTAGCATACTACTTATTACAGTAATAGTATACTACTGATGAAATTAATAGTATACTACTGATAAAATTAATAGTATACTACTGATAACATTAATAGTATACAGCTGGTTACTTTTATAGTACAATAGTAATTAAAGTATTAGTATACAACTAATTACACTAACAGTATGCTACTGATTAGATTAATAGATTACTACTGATTACATTAATTGTATGGTACTGATTACATTACTAGAATGGTACTGATTATATAAATAGTATGCTACTGATTCCATTAATAACATGCTACTGATTATAATAATAGTATATTACTGATGAAATTAATATTATATCACTGCTTACATTAATAGTACGCTACTGATTACATTAATAGATTACTACTGATTACATTGATAGCATGCTACTGATAACAATAATAGTATACTACTGATGAAATTAATAGTATACTACTAATTACATTAATGGTATACTACTGATTACATTAATAGTATACTACTGGTTACATTAACGGTATACTGCTGATAACATTACTATTATACTACAGAATACATTAATAATATACTACTGATAACATTAATATTATACTACTGCACACATTAATTGTACGCTACTGATTACCTTAATGTATTACTACTCATTACATTAATAGTATGCTACTGATTACATTAATAGTATGCTACTGATTATATAAATAGTATGCAACTAATTACATAGTACACAACTGATTACATTGATAGCATGCTACTGTTTACATTAATATTATACTACTGATGAAAGTAATAGTAAACTACTGATGAAATTAATAGTATATTATTGATGACATTAATAGTATAATACTGATTATATTAATAGTTTACAGCTGGTTACATGATTAGTATACTACTGATTACATTAATAGCCTATTACTGATGAAATGATTATTATACTACTGCTTACATTAATAGTACGCTAATGATTACATTAATAGATTACTACTGATTACATTAATAGTATACAACTGATTACATTAATAGTATACTACTGATGAAATTAATAGTATACTGCTGATTACATAAATAGCATACTACTGATGGCATTAATAGTATACATCTGATGACATTAACAGTATACTGTGGATTACTATTATAGTATACTACTGATGACATTAATAGTATACTACTGATGACATTAATAGTATACTACTGATGACATTAATAGTATACTACTGATGACATAAATACTACTGACTATATTGATAGTACGCTACCGATTACAATAATATATTACTACTGATTACATTAATAGTATGCTACTGATTACATTAATAGTATGATACTGATTATATAAATAGTATGCTACTGATTACATTAATAGCATACTACTGATTACATTAATAGCATGCTACTGATTACATTAATAGTATACTACTGATGAAATTAATAGTATACTACTGTTGACATTAATAGTATTCTACTGATTATATTATTGATATACGACTGATTACATGCATGATATACTACTGCAAACATTAATAGTATACAGCTGATTACATTAAAAGAGTAATACTTAATGTCTAATTACATTAATAGTATACTACTGATTATATAAACAGTATGGTACTGATTTCATAACTAGTATGCTACTGATTATATAAATAGTATGCTACTGATTACATTAAAAATAATATACTACTGATTACATTAATAGCATGCTACTGATTACAATAATAGTATATTACTGATGAAATTAATATTATATCACTGCTTACATTAATAGAACGCTACTGATTACATTAATATATTACTACTGATTGCATTGATAGCATGCTACTGATTACAATAATAGTATACTACTGATGAAATTAATAGTATAATACTGATGACATTAATATTATACTACTGCATACATTAATAGTATACTACTGAATACATTAATAGTATATTACTAATTACATTAAGCAGATTTCAGGATGGCGGTCAAAATGACACCAGTGATGTAAACTGTATTCAACTGACACTGTACATTGAAGACACACATAAACAAATGCATCAATTCGTTTGTTACAGAATGAATTTTAAGTTTTTACGTGTTTTGTCGATTCTTTTTTATAAAAAAAAAGGGGTTCTAGGCTTTTACAAATTACCTATTGTTTCGAAAATTTATGTGAAATTTTAGCTTTTAATCAAATTGATAATTACAGTTTGTTCTTATAACGAGAAAAAAGACAAAAGCATTAAAGTCAAGAAAAAGTCTTCCTCTACAGGCCTGTAAAATTTCATCAAAATTTGGAAAAAGCACTTTTGTCTACCCAAAAAATGACCGTTCATAAAATTACACACAGAAAAGTGAGACTCTCTTCAACCGTGTGCTTCATACAAAAAACTTTCAGAATCATATTTTTATCACTACAATTAAAACATAATTTATACAAGCCATTTCCTTATAAAGTAACCATCATTTTCATGGCCTACTTTTAAAAATAAATTTAGATCTATGTTGTGTTATTGTGAAAATTATTTCAGTCAACAAACATGCGAAAGAGCAAAATGTCAGCTGTTTATCGATCGACTTCAATTTTGTTATTTTGTATCTCGATTTGTACGAAGATTTTAACAGCGAGAAAAAAGACAAGAACAGGCAGTATGTGAATTTTCAAGCGAATTTGAAAAAAGTACTTTTTTCTACCCAAAAAAACGTTTGGTCACTGTTTTACGCAAGCGTTTCGAACGTTGTTTTTGTGTAGTTTTGGTACACGACATGGAATACGGCATGCAATACATCGGTCAGCTCTGTATGTGATACATTCTGAAATTACCTGATATATTGTAGTGAACAGTCGATAAGAGACAAAATATTTATGCTAACAAGACATACTTTAAATTCGATTGTTATTGAAAATATTGCAAACAAATCAATACCGTGTTTCCCCGAAGACCACACTCCAACACAGAATGTTGACGTCACAATGCTTGTACTAGTATAATCACAGGGTGAAAAGGTGTACGCGGACAATTTTTAAATCTTCGAAAGGACGTGTGTTTTTATTTATTTATTTTGGTCGAAGAGCCCTTTAAAAAAAGTATCATTGGCTATTATCCTTTCGACCTATCCACCCCCGCCCCACCCCCACCCAGCACATTTTTTTTTAAATGGACAGAACTAATCTAGAACTATGATTTTAAATGTATTTTAAAGGCCATTTGGATTGTCGATGCAAATATAATATGAACTAGGGCTTTATTGATTTGAACAGCCACCGCAGAGGGAAGTAAGATAGGTGAATAGTCCCATTAGACATGCCATCACCAGGACTCCAGCTCCTTAGGTTCAACGCCTTTTCCACTGTATAACCGAGGTCTCTTTATTGAAAGTCTGTGAAATAGCATCTTTGAAACAATCTGTGTATTAAACCGTGCCAGCGCCTTTACATCTGAGATACCAAGAACACATGATTGGCAATCGACCACTTACATGTATGTGTACCCTGCTGCATCCCTCTCCTCCCCACACCGCCACCACACACACAGTTTAAACTCATCTTAGTGGGGTTCGGGGTCCCTCCCGCCCTCACTCCGTTTAACTTATCCTAGTGGGGTTCGGGGTCATGCTACCCGTATTATGTTTTTTTGATGTTACAATGCGCGTTCTGACGTATATTTCAGAGTTATAAAACGGTAGATAAAGGTAAGTTCACACATGTACCTGAAAATACCCACCACCCACCCCACACCGCCAATACCTCCTCCATTGTTATTGCATTTTTGGACTTTTTACATTTTCGATTTCCGAGTTGGGCGTAGGGTCGGGCTTACGCAGAGCTACGCCAATGACACCTACCATCTTTTATAAAATTCGGATTCGGCCGGGTTAGCGATGACCAAGACACTTTACCTTAGTCTCGTCCATCGGATGGGGACGTAAACCGCGCGGTCCCGTGTATCGGTTTATCCTCCGAGCACGTTAAAAAACCATAGGAATCTATTTGAGATAACAAGAGTAGGGCAGGTTCCCAGATTTCTAAGTATCCCTTCCCCTCTATCTGGGGCGGCTCTAAATAACATATACTGTGTTGATGAGCCGTTAAACAACATTCAATTCAATTAAAACGTATATTGTCTCGTGGTCTAGCTTGTGTGTCGTCTCAACATGGGATAAATAAGAGCTATTAACATTATATATTTACTTATATATATTAGGCAAAAAATAAATACCTGTGTTTCCGGTGGCCCGACCGACCCTATATTTAAGGGGCCGACCCTAAAACGTTTTATGAAAAAAATAACAACAATGATTTATCACAATAAATCGAGGTAAACTTACATCACAGAGAAACTTTCAGCTGTATCATTAACTTGAATGGGGTTTATGATATAAATACATGTAGAATCTCACAATATCTTGCTCCAAAAAAAAAAAAGAAAAAAAAAAGGTAAAGAAATGACTACCTACGGTACCGACCCTATTTATAGGAAACACACCTATTTTTTTGTTTGGCCTTACTATATTTAACTTTTAAATTGGCTACTGTGCAGCTTCTTCTATTTTTTAATTTTTTACGTACTTAAAATTTTAAGATGGTCGCCAAAATGAGAAAAGCATGAAAAACAGCATCATGTATTATAACACACAAATCTGTCATGTACTTTTGTCAGCAAGGACATTTATCATTCCTGATTTATTTTAAATGGATTGGAGGCGGTCTGGAAGACTATAGGCGTCTATTCAAATACGTAATGCGTTTCTTTTTCATATTCAATGTACATAATATTATGCTCTAACCACAACTTTGCCAAAATAAAATTCATAGTTATTGGACATGTCAATAGCATTGAATAATTGCTAAGAAAGAACTTTATACATATTTTCATAGAGTAAGACGAAAATGTGTGTTTCATGAACATAGGTAATAGAGGATCTTACATAAAAAGCTGACAGAGCTTAAAGTGATCCCTAAGCGTCTGCCATGTCCACTGGCACAGATAGATATATTATAGGGAGGTAAAGTGTAGTTTAAATGTTGGATATACTCAGGTTTAATGAATTCATAAGTCATTCAACTGAAAAAGTGATCATTTGTTTAATAGGCCTGTCAAACATATAATACATACTGGTAATGGCTGTGAGTGAAATGTATAAATTATTGGTGCAATATTATCAACCGTTTAGTAATATAATAAAAACTATTAGCTTTGCACTATTCTAGTATTAATATTAATGATTGAAAAAACGTGAATTATGCAGAAAAACTAATGGGACGCTGCGAGTTGTTAGCTTTTCAACAAATCAAGATTGCTGTGTGTCCCTTTAAGGTCCATACTTAAAATGTTAATAAAACAAGCTACAACCCTATGCTTTTTTTTTAAAGTTGTGTCACAGGTTTTGAACAAAGTTCAGCATCAACATGTATTCTCCGTTATATGTACACGTAACAGTCAGTTCAATAAAACTGTGTACTTCAACGTCTCAAATGGAATGATGAGTGATTTTTTATTGAGTATTAAATAAGCAAAACTGCTTTTCACATCACTCTCATTGGCATGGATGACAGCGCTAAATGCATGTGGGAGGAAACCAGCATGCACAGATCCTTGTGAAAAACTTGAGTGTCAATTAGTGTTGAGAACAAAAACTATAGATGTAGTTCAAGATAATCCATTCAATTTATTGTTCAATACTTGGATCCATTACAGTTGTATACCGTAACCATGTGTTGTGAAAATGGCAGCATCTTGTCTGAAAAATAAAGAAAATGCAAACACTGAGTATTACAACTTAAATATCTGCTGTAGGCTACATGAAATACTAAAACTTGATCACTTTTATTAATATACAAAATATGTATTTATATAGAACCTATACAGGCCAAATAAAATAAAAATTATCTTTGTCAATAAAAGTGGGCCAGTATATTTATTTGGAATCAAATATTTACCTTTTATTGTTTTTTACTCCATGAATTATATTTAGACCACAAAAACATTAAATAAAGAAATATCTGACTGGCCGCAGGCTTAAACATATTAAAACAGATTATATTATTTTTTTACCTCAGAATAACTGATTATTATTTTATTCCCAATAAAAAGAGGAGTCAGCAGTGTATTAAGGGAGTTGGTTTTTAATACAGTAAACACAGACCTGTATATTTAATTCGGTCTTAGTCAATATAAAATTTACTGAAAAAGATTACCAAATGTTGTTGTTTTATAATACTGAGAACGTATGTATTGTTTAAGATCCTTTTCATGCTTTAATACTTTCTCTCAGTTCCACCTTTCAAGGTAAGGTTTCCAGGTGTTTTAACTAGATTTATCTAATTATTATTATTTTATTATTTTTTTGGCATTGATGTGAAATGCTTCCCCATCATACAAATAAGTTCTGCTTACAAACCTCTATGAAATCCATCTTGTTTTTGTGAGCTCCTCCGACCTCACCTCATCCAACCAAGAGTCGCATTTCAGATTAGAATACGTAAGATGCAGGCATCACGTCTGTGAGACTGATGTCTCCCTATGAAAAAAATAATGACACAGTGTTTAAACGCAATTGCCAAATTTCATTTGGATCTGAACATTTCGCTGAAATTTAAATAATAATTAGATAGATCTATGTATTCAATTCTTATTTCTATGTACTGTTACTTAAAAAATGTGTTCATCAGGGCTTTTTTCCACAAAATTGGGAATAGGCCCAGGCCTGTCCATTTTGGGGAAAAAAGACGAGCTTATTTCTCATTTTGGGAAAGATGTAAGATTTTATTTTCCGCCAACAGTTATTATAATTACTTTTTCTCAGTCAGAACTGACTCCACAGACAAAAACACATTGCAGAATTAATGCTTTTTCTCAAATTCTGAGACACTGCTGCTTTCTGATTGGCAAATATTTCTGCCACAATTGGGGAAAAAACAGTCAAGTTCTCAATTGGGAAAGAGGCCTTTTAGAGGTGTCTCTGTTACATAAGGTAAAAAAGCCCTGTTCATGGTACACAGATCACTTTAGCGGAGTCAATCACATAAAATAGAACTGGGATGTAGTGTATATTATGTTTTTAATTGAAAACCAAGTGTTGCAGTATTTAGCATTTCATTGGACACATTTTAAGAAGAGAAAATATGCGGGAGGGACGTAGAAGAGAGGGGAATGGAAAAGAAATGAGAGTGGGGAATGGGCCTTTTACAGGCCGCTTTAAAGAAGGGTAAAAAGTCCATGGGGAGGGTATGCGTCAGCTCCCTGTGGGTAAATGTAGAGAAGTGTGTGGCAGGGATGTTGTTTAGGAATTTCTGTGTCCCATGGCCATGCAGCATATGTGTGGTTTGACACTGGCCATTACAGGCATACCATAAGGTGTACCCCTTCACAGGGTTCAGGGCTGAGGGTCTCCCAGCAGTTTTGGGGAACAAGGGAACATATTTTTGGGGAACGTTTTGGGGATCACCGGGTCGTATTGTCAGAGAACAAGGGAACATTGGACCACCGATGGAAGGGTCTCATGTCTATGGCTACAGGTCTTGTTATACAAAAAAGAAGGATTATGGGAGAGGAATCATATGAATAATTCAATGAAATCAACAACTGTCACGGCTGATCCAGTTATGTTTACTAAGTACACAGTTTGTCAACATTAACACCATCGATATGCATGGCAAATTTCAAGAAAACACTGCATAAACAAACCAAAAAAAGAGTTGTACATGTACACATTTGAACTCACGTGTTATTTGCCTGCAGAGTTCTAAGACAGTCAACTGTTTCCTTCATTAAGTTAACCTGTTTATATTTCCAATTGTTTATCCCAGTGTGAACATCCTGCATCAGATATCGATATCAAAACTGAGTGGATTCAACGTTTACCAACATGTAAACACATTCTACGTATTGATGACGTAATCCAAAACTGACATTTTACGAATAGTGTTCACTCCTGTAAACTAGGTACGCGTAAAATTGATAACTGCGGTCTCAATCGACGTTTTTACAAAAAGAAAATGGCGGCGTTATGTGATTTTTTAATGAAATAGTCCGGCAAACACTAAAAAAATAATCCGTGTCGCGGAGTATCAAAATGATCAAAAAAGCTGAATAATTAGTTCCTGGCGTTCCCACTGTAGTATGCTACTTATTAAATTAATAGTATGCTACTGATTATATAAATAGTATGCTACTGATACCATTAATAGTATGCTACTGATTACATTAACAGTATACTGCTGATTACATTAATAGTATACTGCTGATTACATTAATAGTATACTACTGCTTACATTAATTGTACGCTACTGATTACATTAATATATTATTACTTATTACATTAATAGTATGCTACTGATTACATTAATAGTTTACTACTGATTACATTGATAGAATTCTACTGATTACATTAATATTATACTACTGATGAAACTAATAGTATTCTACTGGTTACATTAACAGTATACTGCTGATTACATTAATAGTATACTACTGATTACATTAACAGTATACTGCTGATTACATTAACAGTATACTACTGATGACATTAACAGTATACTGCTGATTACATTAACAGTATACTACTGATTACATTAACAGTATACTGCTGATTACATTAACAGTATACAACTGATTACATTAACAGTATACTGCTGATTACATTAATAGTATACTACTGCTTACATTAATAGTATACTACTGCTTACATTAATATTATACTACAGATTACATTAATATTATACTACTGCTTACATTAATTGTACGCTACTGATTACATTAATATATTACTACTGATTACATTAATAGTATACTACTGATTACATTAATATTATACTACTGCTTACATTAATTGTACGCTACTGATTACATTAATATATTACTACTGATTACATTAATAGTATGCTACTGATTACATTAATAGTTTACTACTGATTACATTGATAGAATTCTACTTATTACATTAATATTATACTACTGATGACATTAATAGTATACTACTGACGACATTAATAGTATACTACTGATTACATTAATATTATGCTACATATTATATTAATAGTAAACTACTGATGACATTAATAGTATACTACTGATGACATTAATAGTATAATACTGATTACATTAATAGTTTACAGCTGGTTACATTAAAAGTATAATACTTAATGTATAATTACATTATTAGTGTACTACTGATTACATTAATAGCATATTACTGATGAAATAAATATTGTACTACTGCTTACATTAATAGTACGCTACTGATTACATTAATAAATGACTGCTGATTACATTAATAGTATACTACTGATTACATTAATAGTATACTGGTGATTACATAAATAGCATACTACTGATGACATTAATAGTATACTACTGATTACATTAATAGTATACATCTGATGATATTAACTGTATACTGCTGATTACATTGATATTTTACTACTGATGACATTAATAGTATACTACTGATTACATTAATAGTATACTACTGATGACATTAACAGTATACTGGTGATTACATAAATAGCATACTACTGATGACATTAATAGTATACTACTGATTACATAAATAGTATACATCTGATGACATTAACTGTATACTGCTGATTACATTGATAGTATACTACTGATTACATAAATAGCATACTACTGATGACATTAATAGTATACTACTGATTACATTAATAGTATACTACTGATTTCATTAACAGTATATTACTGATAACATTAATAGTATTCATCTGATTACATTAATATTATGCTACTTATTACATTTATAGTAAACTACTGATGAAATTAATAGTATACTACTGATGACAATAATAGTATGATACTGGTTACATTAATAGTATACAGCTGGTTACATTAAAAGTATAATACTTAATGTATAATTACATTATTAGTGCACTACTGATTTCATTAATAGCATATTACTGATGAAATTAATATTGTACTACTGCTTACATTAATAGTACGCTACTGATTACATTAATAAATTACTACTGATTACATTAATAGTATACTACTGATTACATTAAAAATATACTACTGATGACATTAATAGTATACTACTGATTACATTAATAGTATACTGCTGATAACATTAATTGTATGCTACTGATGACATTAATAGTATTCATCTAATGACATCAATAGTATACTACTGATTACATTAATAGTATATTACTGATGACATTAAAAGATACATCTGATGACATTAACAGTATACTACTGATTACATTAATAGTATACAGCTGGTTACATAAATAGTATAATACTAATTACATTAATAATATACTACTGATTACATTAATAGTATACAGCTGGTTACATTAATAGTATAATACTTATTACATTAATAGTATACTACTGATTACATTTAGGCAATGAGCAATACACTTTTTGTTACCATCTTAAAGGACAAATTCTATCTGGTGCCATGTTATTGAGTACCTTGTAGAGAATTAAAATATCCATGATAGCAGTGTGAACAGGGTAGCTGATTCCTGTTATTAAAGTTATCTCCCCCTTTTGAATACAAATTTGGTTTCTTTAAATATCGTTTTCTCTGAAACTACAAGAGCTATAGGTCTACTATTTTGCCAGTTTAATAAGACTAGAGTACACTACCAATCATTTTTTAAATGATGACCATGGGGTCACATATGGTCCAACAAAGAAGACGGCATTGTACGGTTATACTGTGCATGTTTAGGTGTTTTTAATGCAAATGTTCACTCTTAATTGTAGTAGAGCCGGTATGTCAGACATAGCTTATAGAGTATACATCTGTAAATCTAACAGTGATCACTAAATGTGAACTTCTTCTGATTAAAGGGGTGTATTCTTCTCAGAATGTGGTTTACCCTGTGGTTAAAACTGCGCTAGCCCAATACAAACAGGTGATCTTCTCTGTCTCTATGTTACAATGAAAATTGTTCACATATAGATGATTTAGTTGATGAAGCTCTGTTTGCGTGGCGTTTAACGTCATTTTTAATACATGTAAATAAAAATAAAAAGACCGGACAGGGAAAGTAGCATTCAAGGAGGACAGTCAAACACAAAACACAGAAACAAACACGCAAACAGACAAACAAGAAGGCAAAAGCAATAATAAATGCAAACGACATCACAAACACAAAGGGTTGACAATAGGGCTACCGCCTTGGAACGGTCAGTGGCAAAGTAGGCCACTGGGGGTTTAAACCGGTACTAGGGTGCACCAAACCTCACACTTACGCCTATGTCTGACGGCAGTTTATTTGTGGTGGAGGCAGACCACCCACTTATTTTTGGGTAGAATCAGTACTGTTTACCTCCCGCCATCTGTAAGAATCGACATTTGCACACTTACAAGTTGATGAAGAAGAGGGGAGGTGCAGGCATTTTGATAAGCCTGGCACAGAATGCCTCTACAGTGTCGGTGTCAGTGGTGGTCTGGGTTGGAAGAAGATTCCACTATCTGATAGTCCGTGGGTAAAAGTAGTACTTTTATACATCCTTCAGGGTAGTAGGTTGATATAGTCGCCAGGGACCTCTGATATGCTTGTCGATTGTCATTACTAGGTTTGTGTCTACATGCACTAGTCCATATTGGATCATAAACAGCATGGTAAGTACCTTCTGTATTGTGGAGATTCCACTGCAGATACTGTGCCATACATATGCGTTACAAAAGCTCGAGTACAATAACTCGAGGACTTCCAGGTTATGTATATTAGTTGTATTATAGGGATCACATACGGTGGATGCTAACCCTGCAATCATGAGTGTGAATTCGGGGACCAGTAGACTATACTGCGTACCGGGTACTAGTCTACTTGGTCCTCCCGCATAACACACTCATGATAAGCCGTATTCAAATGGGGAAAAACGCGCACGGATTCTATGCGCGCGTTTCTACAAAATACGAAGAGGATTATCGATATATAAGTATGATTTTTGACAGTAGAATTATATATTCTATCGAATGGTATGTTTGACAATAACAATGTTGACCGATAAGATACTAAAATTGGCAAGCAACAACACTCAGTGACATCTGAAAAATTAAAATGTTCGTTGGTAGCTAGACGGTGCTCAGGTAAAACAAATCCTCTACAAATTGCCAACAAGAAGATCGCCTTCACCGGTTGACAGTCGGGGGTGAACATTATACAGGTCCTGGCACAGTTCAAGAATGAAATTATTATTGCTTAAATACAAATAATTGCTGGAAAGGCTCGAGATGCACGGAAATGGAACACAGATATAAACACTAACTGGAACTTGGACAATGTTGAAATTGAAAATCGGTAAGTTTTTAATAATTCTTTTGCTGACACTCCTTTTTGCATATGTACTATATCGGAGTGATTTAGTATTCAACATTTATAAACACATATGTACTGGTGTTTTAGAAAGACCTTCGAAAAAAAAAAGCCTATCGTCTTTTTCTAGAGCATGAATAGGAAACACCACTATTTTTTTTTTTTTTTTTTTGGCCTTGAGCATTTTGTTCCTGCTGTTCATACCCTTGACCTGAATTTCATGGCATTTACTAGTGTTTTCACATTTTTTATTTTTTTCACTACTGTAACAAGCCATGAATCTCAGCAGTGGGCCTGCAGATTATTCTGGGAAACGAAAATGTTGAAAACTATGCCAAATCTGCAATAAAAACGACGAGGAGGTGTGTCTAATTAAAATTAAGCAAAAACATGTATGTTTAGCCTTTTAAATGCATCTCGAGAATGCACCAGAATGCGCCAGAAACGCTCTATTTATCAGTGCTCAGAAATTAAGCGGGCCTGAAGCTCCAAAAAGGCCAGCTACGCCCCTGCTCAGGTCTTATCATGCCCATACATTGGACGTTTCGTACGCATACCTACTCTTCACGTAAGGCCAAACAACCATTAGGGATGTTTTTATTGCATGCTCTAAACAATAGGTAGGTCGGTAGGCATTTTGTTTTTGAGCAAGATATTGTGAGATTCTATATGTATGTATCTCATAAACTCCAAACAAGTTGATCATACAACTGAAAATTTCTCTGTCATGTTGTCAGTTTACCTCGATATATAAGACCGCCCCAGTTAAAATACATGTACGCATTCCTGTTACAAATAATAGGACACTTTAAACCAGAAGACCATTGTTTAACATGCATTTTACTAGTTAGTTTAATAGATAATTGTTTACGTGAAGAAAAACGTTCAACTCTGATTGTAGCATATGACATTTCTGGCAAATCATATGGCTTAAGCCGAGAGAAAAAAATAGGCGTGTTTCCTATTGCATTCTCTAAAAAATAGGGTAGGTCGGTAGGTATTTTCTTTTTATTTTTGCTTTATATTTTAAGCAAGATATTGCAAGATTCTATTTATCTCATAAGCCCCAAACAAGTTGATGATACAACTGAAAGTTTCTCTTTGATGTTGTCATCAGTTTACCTCGATATCAGACCGCCCGAGTTAAATTACTCGTGCCTGTTACAAATAATAGGACACTTTAAACCAGAAGACCTTTGTTTAACATGCATTTTACTAAATAGTTTAATAGTTAATTAGCATCGAATTGTTTAATACCTGAAAGAAAAACTTTAAACTCTGAATGTATCATATGACATTCCAGGCAAATCATATGGCTTACCTAAATATTTTCCACGTTTGCTGTTAATTTGATAATAATTAGATAATTTGATAATAAGTGGAATATACCACCAGTGCCCATTGGATTACAGAAAACATAGAATGGTGTTATCATTTATGTTTCACTTCCATGATGTAAGCTATGTGATAAATCATTGTTCAGAACAAATTTTATTTATTTTTTAATTTTTGCATAAAAAGTTTTAGGGTCGGCCCCTTAAAACAAGGGTCGGTCGGGCTACCGGAAACACAGTTTTTTTTGCCTAATTGAACATGTAAACTGGGTACAGGGTACGAAACATCTGATGGCCAGTGTACAAAACGACTAATGACGAGGGTACGCATTTTAGACAAAAAACGTAACTTACCAAATTTTGTTAAAAAGCGTCCATAACTAAAGACTTGTCCAACAAGTTAAACCATTGTTTGATAGAAATTCCTAAAACTATAAACCATTTTTTTTATGGAGAAAATGTTTGAATAAATTAAAAATATGCCCTATAAAAAGCAATTTTCTCGTATGAAATTTCTCGTCCAGTTTTTAAAAAAATATATTTACCACTAAAAGGTCTCTTTCACCACTATATAAAACATTATGGCACTACCGGTAATCAAACGGTGTCTGAAAAGTAAAACAAACCTTTGGCGGAAACTATAGCGCCCCAAACAATAAGATTATTTATTATAATTTAATGTGAAGATGAGTTACTTAAACAAAATCACGGCCAATAGCGAATCTAACACGGAGTTAAAACAATTATACTTTACTTAGGGCTTTCCATATAATTGTCCCGTTTACTGCCTTGAGCTTTTAAAACTAATTCACCAATCGCTAAATAGTCCCTTTAAGTTGAATACCGTATTTCTTCTATTAGTAGAGCCTTCCCAATAGAAGCGCCCCACCTGTTTTAAGAAACCTTCCGTTCTTCAAAAATCCAAATTTTCCTAAAAACACACACATTTTTACGTATTTACCGCTAATGAATTTGATTACGTTTTTCTTTACCACGACACCGGTATGGTCTAAGACATAAACCTTAAAACGCTATCATCATCGATACAAATTACCGCTTTTATTTATCTCCTTTCTTTCAATTTACTATTTAGTTCATCTTTTATTTAAGAAATTTAATTACTCATTCATCGATAAGATACAGGTACGTATTTATTATTTCGATTCTAACAAAACAACCCCCCCCATTGTTTACGCTATTGTGCAGGCACTATATATTATCTCGGAGGTCAAGGTAACCAGGCTGCTATGTTTACAGTCTGTTCCATTGGGCGCCCCGTATGCAAATGTTTACGCGGTACAATATGTTTTAATACACTAGTAATCACGTGACAAACAATTAAGTCATTGCTTACGTCATATAGCTTGCGCTGTATTGTTGTTTTTATCGTAGAATAACATACAGTTGTCTCTCTTCTTTGTGTATATGAAAGACTGCGCAGGTCGTGTAAGAATATAATATTATTTAATTCCTACGCAATCAACCCGTGTTGTAATCGTCAAGTTCGACAGATATTGTAAAAGATCGCCATACAGTAATTTTATAAGGAAACAGTCGGGAAAGGAGGTGAAATATATTGAAAATTTGAACTATAATAAAAGCGCCCCCTTCGCCTTTTGCATTGCGCCCGGGCGCTACTATTAGAGGAAATACGGTATATCATGAAGGTATGTTTCACGTTGTTTTTACTTTTTCTGGATGACAAAAATATATTTTTCTCTTCAGGCTCTCTACATGAAGTACAGGGATCCTCTGAAATTGTACAAGGCGCCGAACACGGGACTTCACTTTCGAGCAATCCATTTGAAGCAATGTTAACACCACAATTGTAGACATTATATGAGAGCGACATTGGCAAAATAAGTGACAATTTGTCTGATGTACAGTTAAGATAACGCGCTTCATGCAATTTGCCATTTAAATGCGCATAAATCCCAAGTGAATTCCATTATTTTCATTGCTATAGAACCAACAATATTGTCTTGTGAAAATGATATTAATGATAAAAAAATGTATTAGAGAGACAACTATGGCCCGTGTACGTATTTTAAGACATTGGAATAGCTGTTTTTTATTGAGACATATTAGCTCTCCATCATTTTTACTTTAAAACTGCTTGCATATATCAGGGAGTAAGTATACAGGGAGGAGACACGGACCATTTTGCCGTTTGATGTTGTAGCGCGTGTTTTACTACTGCGTGAAAATGACTACTTCCGGTTGTTGTGCGCGGGTGTGAAAAACAGCAAATTCTTAAAATTCTTATAAATTATTACACAAACTCAATAAAGGTGCGAAATGTAAACATAAGTATTATTTATTCACATTGTGTATTGATACAGAGTGTGTATTTGTTTGCATGTATAAAAGCACATTTTACCAGATGGTTCCGTGTAACAAAGATGGCGCCACTCGCCGCCAAATAAGAAAATGGTGACAGTGTATAGCTATTGCAAACGAGATACGAGACTGCGGGTTATATTAGGCATTATTAGTAACAAAAAGTGATTAGTAGACATATTTATCTTTTTCAAGAAGGTAATATCACGGTTGTGATTGTAAGACAAAGCCTAAAAAGAAGTGATGAAAATGCCTCTTTTGAGATATCGGCTGAAATTTTATTTTTTTCAAATTAAAAATGGTGTAGAGCTATTGCAAACGAGATACGAAGTACGGGTTATATTAGGCATTATTAATAACAAAAAGGGAATAGTACACATATTTATCTTTGTCAAGAAGGTAATTTCGTGATGTTGATTATAACAGAAAGCCGTTCAAAAATTAGGCTGTAAAAACTATTTTGAGATGTTGGCTGAAATTTTAACTTTTCAAATGTAACGCGCTTACTATCGATTTACATAAATCGATAAACTAGAGCGTTTATGAACCCGTGTCTCCTCCATGTATACTTACTCCCGGCATATATTTAAATAAAATTTGAGAATTCTACACAATTTTTAAATATAATGAAACGCAAAAGAAACGCATATTTTATATAATTGATTTTTTTCCCCCAAAACACAAAAAATATTAATAATAAGTAAATTATTCGGATTGGTAATCGTATTCCAAAACTAATTAGCACATTTACCCGATAAAATTAATGATGCGTGACGATCCACTTCATATTGTTAAAATGGTGCACCCCTTGTGCTATATCGCAAAGGTGTTAACGAACCAGTCAGTACGTCGGATTATAGCGATTAATGCACATTGTAAAAGACATAAAAAAAAATAAACAATGCCAGTTCTGTTGCCATGGCAACGAAACCAAGCTGTCGGTATGCTCCAAGCTGGTAGACGACAGCAACACGTCGCACGCCATTTAAATTGCCATCAGTCTACAATTACGAGACTTTGGCGGCGGTTCCAGCTCACAGACCGGGTTGAACCTTTACCACGTGCCGGCAGACCTCGATCAACAACCATCCGTCAGGACAACTTCATTAGGACCCGGCATCTGAGGGACCGCTTTTGCACTACTGTGTCCACTTCAAGACGAATAATCAGTAAATTTGACTGATTTTGTGACATTTCCTTTGACGGGTGTCAGTTTTAAACGATCAGCACTTTTGGCTGTGATACGAAATTAGTGATTTTGTTAAGTTTGACCTACGAATATGGAATTTTCATTATGCCTATATCAAATTATCATTTTACTATGTTTTCTTATTAAATTTTGACTCCATATAAAATATGCATTTCTATTGCGTTTCAGTTTATATTATTGGTGCAATATTATCAAAAGTCAATAATATGTCAAAACAATTTGCTTTGCACTATTCTAACAATTAATATTAATGATTGCAACTCTGATACTACTGGATGAATTTTCATGAAACTTTTCAGAAATGTTGGACATGAAGTCTAGTTGATCCTGGCAAAAATTCATGTTGATGTGAAATCCAAGATGGCCACCAAAGCTAAAAATTAGTTTTAAAAAACGAGTATGTAGGACTACTTTTTGAAAATTAAGTGATATTGATATAGGTCTTTTTTTTAAGTGATCAGCATGAGGTTGATCCTTGTCGAAAGTCGTTTTGATTCGACGTTAAACATGGGTGCCAGCGGCCATCTTTGTTTACATAGAGTTATATAGTACAAACTTGTAGCGACTACTCCTCTGAAACTACTTGACATATTTTCATGAAACTTCACAGGAATGTTGCTCTTGATGTCTAATTGATTCTAGCAATATTTCAGGTTGGCCAGAAATTCAAGATGGCCAGCACGGCTAAAAATACACTTTTAAAAATCAAGTTCGTATTGACTACTTCTTGAAAACTATAAGTGATATTGACATGGGACTTTTTCTAAAATGATCAGCATGACATGATGTTGATACATGTTGAACATTATTTTAATTTGACATTAAACATGGCCGCCAGTGTCCATCTTTGTTCACACAGTTATATAATAAAAAACTTCTAGCAACTACTCCTCTGAAACTATGTGAAGCATTTTCATGAAACTTCCGAGGAATGTTGCTCTTGATGTCTAGTTGATCCTAGTAAAATTTTAGGTCAGCCAGAAATTCCAGATGGCCACCACGGCTAAAAATAGATTTTTTTAAAAACTAATTTATAGCGACTACTTCTTGAAAAGTATAAGTGATATTTATATGGGACTTTTACTAACATGATCAGCATGACATGATGTAAGTCTTTTTTGAAAATTATTTTGATTCGACATTAAACATGGCTGCAACGGCCATCTTTGTTTACATAGAGTTATATAGTAAACTTGTAGCGACTACTCCTCTGAAACTACTTGACAGATTTTCATGAAACTTCACAGGAATCAAAAATGTGTCAATAGAGCTTCAAGGTCATTGACCTCTTGTATAAAAGAAATACCGAAGAACATTTTATGATGACAACCCAAGCACAAGAGCCACTTTGACCAGTAGAGCGTCCACAGGCCATTTTTTTCCTCTTGTTTTGTTCTTATTCTACGGTGTTGTACAACTATTATTGGAGCAATATAATCAACAGTCGGTAATATGCAAAAATAATTATCATTATACTATTCTTTCTTATAATTATATTAATGATTAAACAAATGCAAGTTATGAAGAAAAACTAACGGTGAGAGTTTTAAAATATCAACATAGATTGTCCCTTTAAATTAAGAAATAGAAAACAGTGACACCAAATACATTATTTTGAAATAACATCCATTTCAGTTTGGTAAAAATGTTGTTCACTAAATACTCTTTCGATTCTGTTTTATTGGCAAGATCAATGATAATAAAATTAAATATATTATTGTTACCATGTGCTTTCGTTTATTTTATCATGGTATTTCGTCAGTTGGTAATTTGCAGAAACTATGAGTTCAGGGTGAGAGCGGTCTAGGCCCTTGCTCCATATTTGATCTCGATGTACATGGAGGATGAGCCTGGCAGGTTCATTCCTGTTAGGCGCCGTATAACCTTTCATGTGTTGGTGCGCCTTAAAACCCCAATTCAATTTAATTCGTCAGTCGGTAGTGTGTTGGCTTTGTTTGATAATTTAGTTAAATATTGACACTGGAACAGCTTTTAGGCTTATTAGCAATGCAGTTTTTTTTGAGAGAAAACAAAATCACTTAGATCGACATGTTGCTACACAACGATACATTCACTGTTAGTTTACTTATGTTTTAATTTTAAGTTGCAAGCCATTATATAATAACCATTAACTGGTAATTTTTCGAACAGACATTAGTTGAAATGTCACAACTCAGTTTTATTAAATTTTACATTCACTATATGATTTAAGCTTTAACATATACAACTACGAGATTATTAACTAAACCAACAGACCTGGTAGTGTATGTATTTGTTCATAAAGCGAGATAACTAAAGTAGTAATTTCTCTACTTGCTCCTCGAGGGAGTACAGAAAGTTACCGTCTCAGAGGCTGATCTAGATTTGAAATTACTTCAAATATCTGTAATACCACACACTGGCACACAGATATTTAAGAAGTTAATTTTTGGTATGGTGCTTAACCGTGCTTTAGGTCATTTTCAACACATGTAATGTTTTATATGACGGTCGATTTTCTGTGGTGTAGGTAGAAAAAAAATCGACAGTCCACACCCTACTAGTTTAATCACGAAACCAATTGATTTTTTTATACGCCCGTCCTAAGACAGGATGTATTATGTCATGGCGTTGTCCGTCCGTCTGTCCGTTAAGTTTTGCGATGTCCGCTCTGTAACTCAAACAAATATTATCCAAGCATTATGAAATTTGGAAATAATGTTTATGGACATAATATCTCGTTCAAGTTCGAAAACCAGCCCAATCGCTCCTGTAAATACGGAGTTATGGCCTTTTATTGAAAATTACCCAGGTAACAACGGAGTTATGGCCCTTTGATTATTGAAATTTGACAATTTTGCTGATGTCCCTCAATAAATTGAATATTTGTTTTTCAATCTTGATGAAACTCGGTCAAGTTCGAAAACCAGTCCAATCACCCTGGTGACAACGCAGTTCGTATTATGTCACGGCACTTACACTTACAATCATTTATCACAGTTAGAAACAGCATCATTTCGTCGGTAATTCTATCAGCATATACATATACACTTCTTTAAGACATTTATTTTAATATATTACCAATATCATATCAGGATATTTGGTAAAACTAGTGCGTTAATAGGTCTTTACAAAATAAAACAGCTGTCATTAATTACTTCTCCTTCCAGTGCAAAGCATAAATATACTCGCCGGTTTCCGCCGGCGAATAATGGACGTATTTTGTGTGCAATGGACACTTGTTAATCGTAAAATGTAAACAGCACGCTTGATTCAAATAGGTTTTTGCTTCATAACTTCCTTAATATTTAACGAATTATACTCAACTAAAACACACGTACCCTCCTCCGCCGCAAATAATAATTCGATGCATCCAGTACTTCCGGAGATTAACCCTCCGAAAGTGTCGGATTTTTAAAGAAATCTATGACCGTGTACATTTTGGGAAGGCTAATCTTAGAAAGTACTGGAGGAATACGTTTTTTACCGTTTCCGGAGGAGAGAAGACCTCAGGTATATGCGCTTTAGGGGAACACAATTCTTTAAATGAAGTTAGGAAGCAAAAACATACCTGAATCGAGAGATTTTTTTAACTAATGCAATACAATAAAATACATTATAACAATTAATACCGTTTACTTTGCACGTAATGAAATCAGTTTCTGTCCACGGATTGCGTTTGCATTGCACCGACTTTGTTTTCGCCCGATTATTTTACTTACCACCAGACTCAATGTGTTTGCGTTAAACTGATTCATATTGCATCATGCTGATTTATATTGTTCTGTATCACTTCACATTTTTCGATGAATCGTTTAAGTTTTCATCGTACCGACTTGTATTTTATGGTATTGCATTAGTATTTTGTCAAATGGTTTGTCATTGCACTGAATGATTTCTATTTGCGTCGTATGGTTTGAAATGTTACACCGTATCATTTCACTTTGAACCGTATCAATTCACTGTGTAACGAATGAACAGAGTTTACACGTCGCATCGAATCAATATGTACGTCATCAAATGGCTTCATGTTGAATTAAATGGCCTGTCATTGAATGGTTTGTAAATATCCACATTTTAACGGCTATTGCTTCCCATAAACATGTTTTTATATTCTTAGTGTTATAGCAAGGTTCTCGACAGAGCCATTGATTGACGTTCCAAAACGCATGTCATCCGCGGTGCCTAAAGTGACCGATTACCTTAAAATCATCTACGCGCCAAAACACCAATATCATATACTTAACTCAAATGTATGTTCATAAAAAAGTAGTTACAGGGCAACGTAATTTGTCATGATGTACTCTCAAATAGTGGAACATTACACCTCAATCTCAAATCCTGAATCCGCATCTGCCGTAAGTCGTAAATATGCATTGAATGAATTGAATTGCGTTTAAGGGGCACCAACACATGAAAGGTTATATGGTGCCTAACAGGAATGAACGTGTCCGGCTCATACTCCATTTACATCAAGATAAAATGTGGAGAATGGGCATATAGAACCGTCTTACCTGCAGAACTGCAGAGTTGCAAATTCTATAATACTTAGATATCCATCTACGATAGAGCCTGCATACGCGGTGTCATAAAGACCTTGAAAAAATGACGAAATGAATATTATTGATGGTTGGGCGGGGGTGTATCCTACCCCTTTGCATGTGACAGTGTGTTTGTGAGATTGCATTGGTTGTATTCTACCCCGGCAACCACACGGGGGAAGCATGCACTAAAAGTACTTATTTTAAATAGTTGACTACGCCAGTGACATGAACATATGTCTATGATTACACTCACAATCCAGCATACACGTCAATGTCCACACTATTTTCGCGCTTTTAAAGTGATATTAAATGCAATAACATGTATGTACGGGCTATCAATCAGTAACTTAGCACGTAATAGAACATACTGCCACAATCACGGTACTGGCAATATGTCAATTACGATCCTAGGTGTCGATTCATCTCGGCGTGTCACAGTTAATCAATAAAACATTTTTTGAGACAAAAAGTGTCTTTAACTCAGAGATATGTGCAAAACGTGCTTAAAATTAATGACATTTCAAGACAAGGATAGGTTTTCCCTATATTTTTATGCATGGCTTATCTGGACTAAGGTATTAGGTTGACCTGAAAAATAAATTGGAAACCGATTACCGAAGGAGGGTTGCTGGACTAGGTGGATGCATACTCCGGTGTAAAGAAATATAAAAAGATCGGACAGGGAAAGTAGCATTCAAGGAGGACAGTCAACCACAAAACACAGAAACAAACACGCAAACAGACAATCAAGAAGGCAAAAGTAATAATAAATGTAAACCGTCACAAAGACATCATCACAAACACAAAAGGGTTGACAATAGGGCTACCGCCTTGAAACGGTCAGTGGCAAAGTAGGCCACTGGGCGTTTAAACCGGTTCTAGGGTGTACCAAACCTCACACTTACCTTACTGTCATCCTAATAAAACAGGACAGTGTAAATAAAGAAATCCCCGCCATGATCTAATCACTAACCAACAAGGCAGCATCCATAGGCAATATAAGTAAAACACAAATATGCTCGTGTAAATATAATACAAAAAAAAACAATAGCCTAGAAAGTCACAACGAAGGTACTACTCAATGACTTGGCAGAAGCCAGAGCAACAAGAGAATAAACCATTAAGGGCACGACAAGAAAGATCATAAGTCGTACACTTATAGTATATGCGGTATGATTCACTGGTTTGGTACACTCACAGAGGTTACGTCCTATAAATCCAATAGTCTTGTTGACCTTAGCTACTGTAGAATTGATGTGGTACATCTATGTGAGGTCTTCGTTAAAAGTTAATCCGAGGTTAGAATTGACGTCGTGCATCCATGTGAGGTTACTCCAATGTACATGCTACTGTCCACTACTTCAAGTGTGTGGCCATGTAGTTCATAATATGTGTCGATCAGTTGGCACTTCTGTGTTATGGCTCCGATAACTGTACATTTATCTTGGTGAAATTTCATTTTGCAGAATTCTTCCCATTTCTCAAGAGCTGATTGGTCTTTCTGAAGTAGTAGGATACCTGGGTACCTATCCTTATGTGCAAGGGTCTACAAACATTGTTATCTTATATTTTATGCTATATTATAATATCAAATAATATTATTTAAAAAAGATAATATGAACTGGGTATTCTAAACTGTATTTTATCATCCCAAAGTCTTAACTGCAGCTCGACATACATGAACTTGATGCCAACATGCTAGATATGATTGACCGTTGTGAACCCAGCTTCATGGATATAACCTTCATGACGTTTTAACGTTTTAGTTGTATGTATTTTAATGCAGTAGCTTTGCTTGAGCCCATACAGCCTGTTGGTGCAGCAAATAGCACTAGGGTCTTGAAATCCAGAGGAAGCTTGTTCAATCCTCAGTGGTGCCAGTTAATTTCGTCGGTGTATTCTTGGACGTAAACTGGGTGGGCTCGTGTATCGCATTTATTTCTCCGATTACGTTAAAGAAACAAATGACTCTTTTCGTTAGTAGAAGTAGGGCATGTTCATAGATTCCTATGTATCTTTCCCCACCTCTCTCTGGGGTGGCTCTAAATAACGTTATATATGTTGATGAACCAACATTCAGTTTTGTTTCTTTAAAAGTGCATATTTAAGTCTCACTCACAAGATAAAGGGTAAAACTATGCATTTTCAAAAAATACTTTGGAGTAAATACTCATACTGAGATCAATGACGACCAGTTTAAAGATGAATGGCCACCCTTTTTGGAGTATTATCAATTAACAAATTCAACTCTTAAACATCATATGAACAATTCTTGATAGTTCCGGGGAGAAACATATATTTAAAAATGAGATATAGGGTCCTTTAGAAACAACAGCGTCCGAACGCAATGGCATCGTAGGTCCGCACTGTACTGCAAACAAGGACTAGAACATACAATGAAGGAGAAAAAAAACAACAGAAAGGGTGGTGAAGACAGGTTTCCCGACTTGGAATGGTCAGTAGGCAATAAGGCCTACTGGTTAGCTTGAATCGATTTTATATGCGCACAATCCTCGCTATTATCCTGTCTTCAGCGCCCAAATAGACAAGACAGTGTAAACAAATCTACATCCCATCAAAAGGAATTCTCTAACAATAAAGTCCACATCCAGAGAAACTAACTAAAGAAACACATACAAAAAAATAATATACATCTCAGGATGTATCCAGAATCGTACTGAACAACCATAGTAGTTGCAGCTAAAGAGAAAAACAATCTAGGGTACGACCAGAAAACTCGAGGGACGAAAGCTCATGCACCCACCTCCCTTAGTTGGGGTTTAAGTAGGTACAATCATAGAGTCCCAAGAGGTAGTCCAGTCATCGCACAAGTGAAAAGTGAAGCGTAATGACTGACTGTAGAGGGGTCAATCACTAAACATGCAGTGCGCTGTAAAACCAAAGGGTTATATCCTTTTCTGACGAACTTCCTGATTAAATTTGTAAAGCGGTCAGGAAACCCGTCAGAACCCTTTAACTTTCGAAGTTTATAGACCGCTACTAAATAAGTATTATTTGCATGACGTAGATACTACTTTTACCACTGCGTGACTGCACGGGGAAATGAGGTAAATCTGAATTGTATAGCTGCCCACCTATTGCCAGATAATTGATACATATATTTACCTGTGGATTAATGTACCTGTTTAAAGTTTTCTAAGTCATCAAATAAAATCTTATTTTCGCTTTTCACAGATATTGCAATGTCTGAATTATAAATATCTATTGTTGCATATTGATTTCGATTTAAAAAAACATTAACATGTTAATGAAACAAAACATGGCCGGGGAACTGTAAGGCAATACACGTCTTTGTCATTGTTGGCATTGCTACCCCTTCAGTAGAAAAACACAGTTTCTTTAGGTACCTGTCAGTTAAGTTACACTTGCGAGCGCAAAAAACTAGTTGATGCTTACTAACAGTCCCAATCATAGGTTAATTCCATACTATAAATCAAGTACGAAGGACATCACAACCTGTATTAAGATACATATTAATTAATCTGATCTTAATATCTTAATCAGGCGCAATTGATACTAACATATAGTTGCCATGATACGTGAGCTATAGTCATGGTTAAGTGTTTTGTATTTAGCTTTTAGCTCGCCATGACGAAAGTCCGGGTAGCTATTATCAAGACAGTGTCGGCATCGTCTGTAGATAGCGGGTTAAATATTGTATAACTATTTACCATTCTTCAACCGTGTGAGGCATGGTTTTCATATTTGGTATGCCCCTTACATAGTGGGGGTGGGGGTGGTATCTGTCACATGAGCATCCTCCCACAGTCAGTTTGACTTGGGCCAAGGTCACGGTATTACTTAGAAAACGTTAACCTTTTGGTTAACTCTTCAACTCTTTGGGATATTGCTTTCATATTTGGTATGCAGCTTATCTAGGCGGAGGTCTCTCAATTCAACACTCTCCCACCTGCCAGTTTGACCTTGGACCAACGTCAAGGTCATACTTATAACAACTTTAATGTGTTGGTTAACTCTTCAAACTTTTGAGGAATGGCGTTAATATTTGCTAAATAGATTATCTAGGTCTTTCAAATGAACACCCTCCAACCTATCAGTTTGACACTGAGCCAAGGTCAAGAGCATACTTTGAAAAACCTTAACGCTTTGGTTAATTCTTCAACCACGTTTAGAATGAATTTCGTATTTGGTATGCCGACTATCTAGGCGAAGGGATTCAAATCAACACCCTCCCGCTTTTCAGTTTGACATTGGCCAAGGTCAAGGCCATACTTAGAAAAAGTTACACCTGTTAAAAATGTTTCGAAGTCCCTGTAACTCTTTAGTTAATTTGTGTGATTTTTGTTTTTGAAGAATGGAGCTACAGTTGCCCTTCATTACCTATATAACTCTCCGTAAACAAATCTGGCCGCTGGTGGCCATGTTTAACATAAAATCAAAATTAATTAGTGATATCAGTCGTTTTTGTAAAGCTTCTATACCACTTATTAATAAAACAAATAGTTTTAGGAGCCTCGAGTGTGATCCTTGATCTGGCAGTTATCTACAAGAGGTGATACACACTTCCAGAACACGCTACTCTAGTAATGATCCTTTTATTATATACATGTACCACCTACATACGATTAAAATCAGAAACATTTACATTTCTGTTGCATATGTATGCAATAAAGAAGGTTTCTAAATGTTTCAAGGCTTATTTTTTGATAACGTGTAGAAGGGAAATTGGCGTATCTTAATATATTTGGGGGTGTAGCTACAGCTTACAAGTTACAGTTCATTGGTGTGACGTATTTGTTTTGTTTGTTTGACGTAACTTTGTCTTGACGTTCTCGTGCAAATTGGTGTAAATGCGAGCATTATTAGGAATTTCCCTGTTCTAATTTAAGTAGGATAATGATACGGAATCTATTTTTAGTAGCATAGTGAGTTTCAGACTCAGAAAGCCTCTAGAGGTGATACAGGTTTTTGTATTCAACTGTAAGAAAATGAAGATACTATGTATATAATTAGTGTTAGATATATAATAAATATAAATACAAAAACGCAATAGCCTAGAAAGCCATTAAGTAGTATCAAAGAGTCACCACGAAAATGTTTGCAGATGGACGGATAACGGATGCCGCACCACGCTAAAATGTATAACGTGAATTGTCAACCTCGCCTATGACAAAACGTTTCATTTGTTTTTGGAGTATATTTTAACAATAAACACGTGAGGCAGTTTACATTTGTAATACTAGTATACTACCAATTATATTATTCCGATATATTTCTACATACATACAATGCAGCATTGTTCATATTGTCGCATTTATATATGCAAATTGATTCAGGTTATACGATTATAAATCGCATACAAAAGAAGTTCATGCTGTTTTCCTATTTCGGTTGAAAATGTAATTCAATGCATACTTACTGAGATATCGTGACTAAACCCAAGAGGGAAGGGCCTCTCCCGCGCGGGAGAGTAGACCCCCTTGTGTTTATTGTAGGAAGTCCTTTGACTTTGCACAGCTAGATGAAACATCAAAATCGTAAAAAGGGCTAGGATGGTCAGAGAAGGCTCGGATTAGTATTACGTCATGCTTTTCTTCCAAGGAAACAAGAAACTATGCGATATCATCAGAACAATATAGAATTTCGGACACAGGTTAAGCCAGTGATCCTGTTAATCAAGACGCATTAATGGCGGAGTTCTTTCAAGGTCGAATGATGTACCACAATTTGGTGTGTCGCTTTTGATACATTGATGTACACCATGAGTAGGAAATAAGGTCACAATTTCGTTTACTTAAATTTCTTAGCAATTTGAATGGCACACCGAGTCATAAGTAGAATAAAAATGATTTACGTTGAGCAGGTAATCTAACAAACCGTTTTTCATTCAAGGTTAACACATTAATAATCATTTCTAGTGATGCATACTAGAGACAATGATTGAGACAATCAATTATCATATAAAAATTATTAAGCATAATTCAACTTCTAAAACGTTTGCTACCATAGTTTAAATCTAGTGGAGGCGGAGGACGGGGTGAGTAGTGGTTAAACATGATGGTTTGGATGA
Organism: Cyrtodaria siliqua; assembly: GCA_037043455.1. Classification (NCBI taxonomy): domain Eukaryota; kingdom Metazoa; phylum Mollusca; class Bivalvia; order Adapedonta; family Hiatellidae; genus Cyrtodaria; species Cyrtodaria siliqua. The sequence continues at coordinate 31,311 of JAWPHD010003360.1, read as the reverse complement.
AGTATTGGTTAATGACGATAACATTCTGGCCCTAGTGTAAGTGTCAAGAACGGATATTAGCAGTATGGATCGACTCTTAGATATTATACTACTGGCAAGTATACTGACCAATTTATTGCATATTTAAGCAAAGGTTTGACCGTTCATTTTAAATATCAAAGAATGTTCATGTCCATGTGTTAACCAACTTTTATATTTCTTTAAGACTTGGTGCATGATGTGGGTAGTCATTACAATCGTGCCGTATGGCCTACTCATCTCAGAAACAAACCTGAATCTCAACTGGGCCACTCTGGGCATAACGATTTGCATGTGCCCTTTTCTAATTCCACTCTTTTTAACCATCACTTGGTCAAAGTCAACGTCACATGGAATAGTGATAGGTAAGTAGAAGCTGTTGCATATATTATATTTCATTCATGCATTTGAACACGTTTTTAAAAGTAAATATAGATATAAAAATCGAACAGGAAAAGCAGCATTCAAGGACGACAATCAACTACAAACACACACAGAACCAAAGAACACATTTAAAGATGAATAAAAGGCCAAATAAGAGATCACAAACACAAAATGGTTGACAATAGGGCTACCGCCTCGGAACAGTCAGTGGCAAAAAAGGCCGATGTGGGTTTAAACCAGGTTCTAGGGTGCACCAAACCTCAAACTTACCCTACCGTCAACCCAATAAACGGGAGAGTGTCAATAAAACAAATCCTCGTCATGAACTATTTTCTTACCAACAATGCAGCATTAATAGGTAATATAAGTAAAACACAAAGATGCTCGTGTATAAATAGAGATACAAAAAAACAATAACTCATGATTTATTCAAATTAAGGCATTCAAGGAAGACTATAAACAAAATAAATGTGCTAATGTGTTCTTAACATTTATCCTTTTTATTAAGAGTAATTAAAAATACGTATTTGCAACACATACAATTTACGAATGTATCTGAGCGATAGTTGGCTTATGTAAAAGAACAAATTATACCAGTGGTCGAACAGTTTCTTATATAAACAAGCAGATATAAAAGCTGAACAGGAAATGTAGCATTCAATAACCACAGTCAACCAAAAACACGCACATATATAAACAACAATTATAAAGATGAACAAACGGCAAGGTATGACATCACAAACATAAAAGGGTTGACAATAGGGCTATCTCCTTGGAACGGTTAGTTGAATAAAAGCCGCTAGGGTTTAAACCAGATTCTAGAGTGCACCAACCTCACGTTTAGTATGTTGTAATCCCAATAAGACAGGACAGGACAGTGGAAATATGACTTAAATTTGAAGTAGGTAATTTAGAGTTATTTTGGACTAAAATATATTTCTATCAGATGGGTTCCATTTCTCTACTTGGTATGCAACACTGTGATCTTAGTCTATAACGAGATGTTATTGCATACGCATTTACAAGCTCCGTTTACTTTCAAACAGGAAACGTCAATATTCGCTCATATTGACGTGTAGTAAAGTCATATTGGGTGTGTAATATATACTCGTTCGTGATTGATGCAATTTTCTGTTTATATCACAGAAAGTATGTCACGTGAGGTAAACAATGTTGATTTCATTGCGAACATTTCCAAGATGTAACGACAATATGTTTATTTCAAACACATGTGTTTGGCTCCTGCAGTCGCGCACTATTAATACGCTAAAGAACTGGTGCGTATATCCCAATACAAATATAACAGTAAATTAATCTATACTTATACTATTATACTATACGATATACAGCGATAGCTAGTTGAGACGTGGCGTTAGAAGTTCCTATTAGTATTAAATACGTATATATTCCACTATTAAATATGTTCCAGGTGGTATTTTAGGCCTAGCGGCCTCGATTGCTGGCATGCTAATTATGGGATCTACCTAAGAGGGCGGACTTGACGATTTCTTTGTGAACACGGTACAAGACTACAGTGTGCTATGTTCGATGATTAGTGGGTTCGTTGTGAGCGATGGAATATTTGTAGGCGTATCTTTATGCATGCATAAGATCAAGAACGCAACTGACGCAGAGAAGGAATGGGCAAAAACTGTAAACATTGACAACCCACTTAGTATATTTCGTCTTGTATATGAAGAAGAATTACGAGATGTCGATGCTGGTTCCGTTATTACGGCTGAGACAATGGACAAAGTGTTCCGCAAAACCAAAATTGTTAGCCTCAATGCTGTTGTTATCGGTTTGATTTTAGCTGGGATCTCAACTTTTGAAAAAGTGTTGATTCTTATGGATGGCGGTAGGTAAACAGTACTGGTTCTACACATGAAAATGGGGTGGTCTGTCTTTACCACACAAACAAATCGACTGTCATATATGGCCTAAAATGTGCTAAAGAAGATATAAAACACCATTCAAACAAACAAATCAAAAATTAATTATTATTTTTTATTTGACTTAGATATGCAAATGTGTTCATTTTTTGTTTTTAACTTATCTGTCCCATTGAGGACATGGTAAAACCTCATAAAAAGATCATTAGGTATCATCAGACAACACCATGTATAATATACTCAGTTGCAAAAGAAGGTGAACTTTGAGTTTTGTTTAGATTAAATCATATAAAGTATTTTTAGAATTAAATTGACAAATTCCTGCCATGTTTGGTACCAAAGTTGTTATCATTCCATTGCCATGTCATACTGTAAACTAAAAGATTCATAAACATAGGTACTTGTACTATGAGCTTGAGATGTTTAGCCAATATGTCAATAATAAAAATATGTATGCCTGACATTATATGAAACAATAATTAATATGTTCATTACAGAAGTCTCCCTAACATAAAACCATGTTGCATAGGCTATATAAAGTGATTATTAGGTAACAGGTTTATACTTCTTGTCTTACCTATGATTTACACTTGACCATTTACAATATATCCAGAAGGAATACATGTTGCCTGATATCATGGAGAAAAACAAAAAACAAGACAATGTGGTTCAGCTAATACACTTTTTTTTATCAATTTTATTATTTTTAAATTAACATAACTATGGTGGTATACTCCACCAAAAAATGTATGTATTGTTACGACGACCATTTCAATTTCCTCTCATGTACACTTGTTTACATTTGTGAAGCATGTGGCCGCGCACCATACGACATTTAGTTTCATGTATTTGCACCGAGAATCAGTGTTGCGCGCAACATGCTTGTAGAAATCACTCACCAAGTCACATATCTACCATTTTGCGAAATGCCGATGAAGCATTCGCCGTTTTGTAGCCTTTATTAGTGAATTTAATCAGCCAAATTGGTTCTTTTTTCATCATTGCCGATTCTAAATATCATTCGGATATGCTTTGGTTTCTTCATCCGATTTCGAAGTACAGCGTTCTCGGCTTTATTCGACCCTGTCCGTTATGGTTCGCCCTTTTACGTTTGAGCCCGATTTTCACCGAAGTGACTTCGGTATGTGACGTCGACTACGTCACATCGCATGTGTGACGTCATCTTTGCCCCTCTCTGAGTATAAAAGCCGAGTTTGTTGTGTTTTTCTTCAGAGGCGAAGTAACTCTCATAGAAAGCAGTCAGCTTTTTAGCTCTCCCCAAATTACAACCACAACAATCAAAATGTCCACCGAGACAACGGAAAACATGGTGGGTGGTCAACAATTGATCCAGTAATAATAGTCCTCCAGTATTGGTGGAGAACCCCTTTATTTATTTATTTATTAGGGAAAATCTAATATAGGCTTTTAATAGTTAGTAGTTAATTCCACCAGAATTGGTACCCCTAAATTCCCATATAGACTTGGTGAGTTGGTTTAATGCATATTTAGGTGGGAGAAAAAGAACACACATTCTTATCTGAATAGACTGTAAGATGTATTGTATATACTGTATATATATTGAAGTAAACATAATAAACAACAATGAACTGATCATAATGAGTTGTTAGATCTTCAACACCAACCAATATAAAACTTAGCAGTAGCCTGACCGCTTGGCAAAACATCCATGACAAAAACCCTTTAAAACACGGTGGTAGCACCCCGAGTGGGGGTAGGCGCTACATTTTGGTGTCAGAAGTGGGATCTTCTGATATACACCGTGGAAGTTCCATTTTCACCGACCGTCTACAATTCTTAACAGTTATTTAAATGGCATCTTCAGACAAATATAGCAAAATTAGGGAATCTAAATTGTGATGATTTCCTCCAACATTCGGTGATAAGTCAGTTCGGTGATTTCACCAACAATCGGTGAAAAGTCAGTTCGGTGATTTCCACCAACTTTCGGTGAATACACCAACTGGTGCAGAATACTTCATTTTCTGACTGTGAATCATTTTGGTATTCTGAAATTAAAATAAAACAAACATTAACATTAATAAAGGTTACACATGGATCAATCGGATAATGAAAATCCGTTAGAAGAAGAGTCAATTGCAGATCCACAATCACCAACCGATGATGATACCAGATCACCGTTAGATTTTAACAGAGTTGAAAGGCGTATTGAGCATCAACTCCATGAAATGACTACACAGGTTCAAAGCACTGTAATGACCCAGGATAATCAAATGCAAGCTATTAATGAGAAAATGGCTAGATTTTGTTCTATGAATGAAGAAATGCACCATAGGCTACAAAACATTGAACGAGAAAATGACAACTTGCAAAATCAATTAGGGGAAAACAATAACAATGACCAACCCTTTGTGAGACAATCTCGCAATGAAACGGTCTATCAACACAGGCCTTTAGAAAATGAAAACAGACACGAAAATACTGCAATACAGTCTAAGGGAGATAACCGCATGCACATAAAACCCCAGAAATATGATGGAAATGAAGATCTCACAGAATTTCTCACCTCATTCCAAATTTGCTGTGACATAAACAAATGGCATTACCACGAAAAAGGGTTATATCTGGCAAGTTGTTTGTCTGGTAATGCACGTTCAATACTGATTGAGATGTCACCGATAGAAACACGTGATTATCGAAACTTAGTCACCAAATTAAATGCTCGTTTTGGGTCTGAGAATAGAGCAGAAATATTTCGTGCACAACTCAAGACACGCACTAGAGCAAAAGGGGAATATATTCAAGATTTAGCACAATCTGTCAGAACTTTAACTAGAAAGGCCTACCCAAATACCACAACTGAGGTTATAGAGGTAATTGCCTTAGATCAGTTTATCGATGCGATAAATGATAGCAGTATTCGAATACGACTAAGGGAACTTAGCATTGATAATATCTCTCAAGCAGAAGAAATTGCCACCAAAATGGAGGCATACAAACTGTCAGATGGCCTCCGAATGAAGTATGTGGGTGAGGTAACTACTCCAAATCAGCAAAACTCAGAGAGTATGACAAAACTCTGCCAAACTCTTGAGAACTTATCAAACAAATTTGATCAATTTGTTAAAATACAAGATCAAAATAAAACACAGCCACCCAGAAGAGCACAGCAAAATAACCAGTTCAGGGGAGATAATCACTATTATCACCAAAATCCTCCATATAGGCAGAATTATAGACAGGGTCCCTCTAATCAACAAGAAAGACCAACTCCAAACTGGAGAAACCAAAATGAACAAAACAACCCGGGAAACTGGACTCAGTCGAACTGGAGGTCTACAGGTTGACAGTAGTAAATGGGCCAAAAGATGCATGCAATATTACAACAAATTCAGGGTTTGAAGATGGGTATTTTGTCAAAGCTAAATTATTAGACAAATCCCTAACTTTTCTAGTGGACAGTGGTTCTGCAGTAACTATTCTTAATAAAGAATTCCTACAAAATTTACCTCCAAATGTCTGTCCTTCAATACAGCCTGTACACACCAAACTTCTAACTGTTACGGGTGAAGTCTCGTCATTCTATGGTAAAGTGAATGTTAATCTGCAGCTAGGATCTCAAACTTTCAACATAGATGTTCTTGTAGCTGAAATACAAAATGATGGCATTTTAGGTCGTGACTTCATGAGGGGCCGATGCAATTTGTTAGTTGAAAAAAATCTACTTACAGTAAATGGGGAGAAGATTCCTTGTTTTGAACATTCCAACACCAACTATCCTAGTGTGTGTAGGGTTGCAGTGAAGGAAACAGTAGACATACCTCCTGAATCCGAAATTATTATAATGGGGCAGCCTTTGGATCCTTTCAATCGAAAGCGAGCAGGCATCACCGAAGCAAAACAAGAATTTGTTGAGCGTAGTGGGTTATTAGTAGCAAAAGCACTTGTAAACCCTGAGGATGGTTGCATTCCAATAAGATTAGCAAACTTAGGAACAGAAAATTGTAAACTACATAAGGGCACTATTGTGGCAAATTTAGAATCTGTCGATAATATAAAATACGAGACTGTTGGTGCAGCCACCACTACAGATCCTGGTGTAATTAAGCAAACTCAACAGAATTTACCGTCGCACTTAGAAGAGGTTTATATTAGATGCTCCAATGAACTTACTGCAGAGCAGAAGCTCAAACAACTATTAATAAAATACCAGATGATATTTTCTAAAGACTCTGATGATCTTGGGTTTACAAATGCAATGGAATTTACCATTGAAACTGGAAATAATTAACCAGTTAAAACAGCACCTTACCGCATACCCTTGTCTAAGCGAAAGGTAGCTGAAGATGAAATTGGGAGATTAGCAAATGCGGGAGTTATAGAACCTGCATGTAGTCCTTGGCTGTCCCCAGTAGTAATGGTACCTAAACCAGATGGAACCACAAGGTTCTGTATAGATTTCCGCAAGGTAAACAAATCAATTGTCAATAGCGATGCTCAACCATTACCTAGGTGTGAAGATTTGATAGATCAATTATCAGGGAACAGTTGGTTTTCCACCATGGACTGCACATCTGCATACCATCAAGTCCAAGTTAAAGAGTCTGATCGACCGGTCACTGCTTTTGCAATACCGGGAAGCCCACAATGGCAATTCACGCGCATGCCATTTGGGTTAATGACTAGTCCAGCAGCATTTGAGAGACTCATGGAAAAGGTTCTATTAGGCCTATCCTATGTTATTTGCTTGATATATCCTGTTGACTTGTTGTCACCAAGTAAGACATTTGAAGGTCAAGTGAAAAACTTGGAGCGTATTTTCACCAGATTATTAGAAGCCAATCTTAAACTTTGTCCAAAGAAATGCCATTTCTTTCAAAGGGTGGTTAGTTTCTTGGTATCGTAGAACAACTACAAGATGCTACATATTTCCAAATCACCCAATTGATCCATACATTGGAAGCGAAACTACAAAACATTATAGAATACTGAACACTACATCAATTTGATGATGTATACAAATAACACTTGTGTACTACCTGAAGACCAATTAATTATAGTTTGGGTAAAACTTTAATACCCCTGCCGGAGCAGTTCATATATAATAAAGTTTGGGTAAAACTTCAATACCCCTGCAGGAGCAGTTCTAATAATAAAGTTTGGGTAAAACTTCAATACCCCTGCATCCGCAGTAAATATAAATTAAGTTTGGGTAAAACTTTAATACCCCAGATAGCACAGTTGATACAGTTATGCATAAAGGCAACCCGACGTCCCTCTGTTCTCTTACAGATTGTACCTTACCATGAATCAAAGAAGACAGAGAGTAGAATATGTTTTATTGTTTAAGTACTATTTCTGTCATAACCAATAATGATTATTATCTGTAAGTATTAATCAAATCTCAAACATTGATGTCGATTAGGGATGATTTGATAGATTTTGTTTTTCATTAAGTGAGGAGAATAATTTTCTAAGTAATCTGATTATTGAACGCTTTTATTGTTGATAATATTCGACAAATCTATAAATAAAAACAATAAGAAAATAATATTTATATTATTTTTATATAATATTTTTCTGTAATACCTGTTCATTATACTAAAGATGGTCTTGGTGACATACTATGTAGGTTAAGACACTTCACCAGTCAGTACCTGTAAGACAATATATAACAAATTGTTCTTCATCTATAACTATAATAAATAAAAAAATCTACAGATTACAGACTTTTATTATCAGATAATGAGGATTATTTTTTTTAATTACAGTTGAGGTTATCAGTAAGTTATATATATATTCAAGTCAAAGGCATATAATTGTGTGTACAAACCAAAAGTGTGGTGACAGAGTAATGTGTGAAACCTATACACAGTATTAGTAGAGTATACTGTAATAGTATTTTGTGGAAGGATACAAGATGTAAATAGTAAAGTGCCACCTACCATGGGTATGGTGATGATTTCAATTAGAAATAAAATACCTTCTCTTTTTTTTTTAATATCATATGTATGAGCTAATTGTCTTGTTGAATAATATTACATGTTTGGTCATGTTATTCTAAAATAGTATGACTATGGACCACTTGCTACTTTAAGTATATTGTAAAACTAATCTAAGTATCGAGTTGTTGATGGTATGGCAGTGAGCACCATACCATCACTTGAGTTATTAAGTATTATTTAGACATGTATACAAACCAGTTGAGATTTTTTTAGATGACTATCATTACTGTTCATCTCTGGTGCCTTAGGCATCTGAAAGTATATAGTGCAACATTATCTTATAAATCTGGTTTGATAAGAGACTATGGTTAAGTAAGTTGTAAACAAAGTTATTTGTTTTTGTTATTATCTGTACAAAGATTACCATAATGATATTAATGCAGGTATTGTGTATTTTCCTACAGAAAGTTACTACAAAACGTGCAATTCAGGGACTGAATCTTAAGAGGAGGGGTGCAAACCGACCGACCCTCAACGTATAGATGCATTTTTAAATAAAGATGGTTAATTATACCGTATGATGATCTTGGGATAGTGCCATAGTGCCTCTTTCGATATTGTGATAAGTGATGGAAATATTGTTTGATTAAGTTGTTGTTCTATTTGGATCTTAGAGTCGTGCGATAAAGCCCTCTTCGGTCGGATGACATAGATATAGTTACTAGAGAAACGTACGTTATTACCGAATGATGAGAAAGTTATTGAATCTTAGTGTCGTGCCTTAGAGCCCACTTCGGTTATATGAGAGGTGAGTAGTGTATAAGTATTGTGGGAGGAGTTTATAGTTTACGCCTTGTTGTTCGAGTAGTGAGCAACACGTGGACGGTATTATTAAACTGGATAAGATGCACCCCGTCCGACTCAGTGAATTTGCAGCAGGATTTGTCAGTTTGATATTTATTTTGATGGGTATTACTTACAGAGTGTCTTTAGAATAATTTATTGTAACTGCAATAATTTAATATAGACAATAGTATTACTATTTCATTATAAATGCATGAATTGTTTTTAATTTGTTAAAATTTGAATTGTTTACTAATTGCCAATTAACCAGTCATTTCTAGGTTGTTGAAATGGTCTCCTCATAGTTAAATGTTATTATACTATACCAATATGCTAGGCTGCATCCGTCTATGTCGTACAATCTTCAGGGACTGAAGCTATTTTGGGGAGGGTGCAATGTTACGACGACCATTTCAATTTCCTCTCATGTACACTTGTTTACATTTGTGAAGCATGTGGCCGCGCACCATACGACATTTAGTTTCATGTATTTGCACCGAGAATCAGTGTTGCGCGCAACATGCTTGTAGAAATCACTCACCAAGTCACATATCTACCATTTTGCGAAATTCCGATGAAGCATTCGCCGTTTTGTAGCCTTTATTAGTGAATTTAATCAGCCAAATTGGTTCTTTTTTCATCATTGCCGATTCTAAATATCATTCGGATATGCTTTGGTTTCTTCATCCGATTTCGAAGTACAGCGTTCTCGGCTTTATTCGACCCTGTCCGTTATGGTTCGCCATTTTACGTTTGAGCCCGATTTTCACCGAAGTGACTTCGGTATGTGACGTCGACTACGTCACATCGCATGTGTGACGTCATCTTTGCCCCTGTCTGAGTATAAAAGCCGAGTTTGTTGTGTTTTTCTTCAGAGGCGAAGAAACTCTCATAGAAAGCAGTCAGCTTTTTAGCTCTCCCCAAATTACAACCACAACAATCAAAATGTCCACCGAGACAACGGAAAACATGGTGGGTGGTCAACAATTGATCCAGTAATAATAGTCCTCCAGTATTGGTGGAGAACCCCTTTATTTATTTATTTATTTATTTATTAGGGAAAATCTAATATAGGCTTTTAATAGTTAGTAGTTAATTCCACCAGAATTGGTACCCCTAAATTCCCATATAGACTTGGTGAGTTGGTTTAATGCATATTTAGGTGGGAGAAAAAGAACACACATTCTTATCTGAATAGACTGTAAGATTTATTGTATATACTGTATATATATTGAAGTAAACATAATAAACAACAATGAACTGGTCATAATGAGTTGTTAGATCTTCAACACCAACCAATATAAAACTTAGCAGTAGCCTGACCGCTTGGCAAAACATCCATGACAAGAACCCTTTAAAACACGGTGGTAGCACCCCGAGTGGGGGTAGGCGCTACAGTATTATATCACAATTAGCTTTCAAATTGCCCTTGTTGAGTTCATACATGTAGGTTCATAGTCAATAGTTGCACTGTGCTCTTGCTTATTTCTGACATGTCTTGTAGAATTCTGTCCAAAAGGCCTGTTGTTCACTGGACTGGTCCTCCATTGAAATATTCTGATATATACTTCATGTTGTTTCCTGTTCGAAATGTATAAAAAAAGTGCTGCATATAAAACATAAAATGCAATCAAAGCACCAAGAGAACTTATACAAATATTCCAGCTGTGAACTGTGAATACCATAACACAATAAATCATGAATACAATTCCACCTGTGTTCAGATTCAAAGGTGTTATAAATGGCAACACTTGGAGGTTGCTGAAAACAATATCAATTGTTAAAGTAATCTGAGTAAAAGGCCATCACATGCCAAAATGGATTAGAAATCATTAGAATATGACTGGCCTATTATTTTATTTTCATAGTCTCCTTTTTCTATTTAACCATTTTAGTACATTTTTTTGGCTCAATTATATGCATTTATATGCACATACTAAAAATAAAACATCTTTACACCATACAATACATGAAAAATACATAAATATAGTGATTATATGACATCATACTAATAGTATACAAACATAGAACTTACAGTATTTCCAAATACATGTAGTCATAACACTGGCCACAGCAACACTGACAATGCATTCACCAACACAGCACACTGAAAATTAAATTGCACATTTGTTTTACATAAAAAAACAACAATATATTAATTCATATGTGAATTAATTTACTGTTATAACTGAGTTATATTTCATTATTATTCTTATAAAATTGAAAACATTACTCATTTACTGTACTAAACTGAGTTATATTTCATTATTATTCTGATAAAATTGAAAACATTACTCATGTACACCATTGGTGAAAATTTCAACCCATTTCATTCTTTTGAGAAAATATATTAAGAGGTTTTTTTCTCTGACACATGACACACTGATCTCAATATACTGTTTGTACCCAGGTGTAACCCTGACATGCAAGTTTTTCTACTGTAGTCTGTTTATAAATAAACATATTTATAGATTCAAATAAGTTGAAAAATAACTTTAAAAAAATAAAAATACTTGAATTAAAAGCTAAACTGCATACCGCTTGCTCATCAAAGAAGACAATATCATGTCACCATGATATTTCCAAGACAATATCACTTTCAAGACCATGTCACAATTCTTACAACTTACACATGCTCAGACACTGAAAAAACAACAACACACAAACTTGCCATAGCAAGCTTTAATATTTAAGGTTAGATAAAAACAATGTATATAATTTATAAAGCAAATATTATTTTTTGAATATGAATTGAATTTGGGACACTAAATCATGAACATTGTTAGTGAGATGCATATCTATTTATCACTTGAAATGATGTGTTTGTGTTATTCACTAAAAAGAAGTAAATAGCAATATTCCAATTACCAAATCAGACAGCTCATGTTTTATTGCTTATCACTGGATAGTGTAATTATAGTTAAATATACAAATATGAATTGAATTATTACTAAATACTCATCACAACCATTGTCTGGGGATATTTAGAGCTAGGAATTAAGGAAGTTGGGAACCGTGCCCCAGCTATTACTATCAGACAGAACTGAATTGGGTTTTAAGGCGCTATTTTCCATTTTAACTGATTGTGACAACGGAATTGTCATGCCCTTAGGCACAGAGATGATACCAACTGGCACCATTGAGACTGGAATCACTGATTGCTGGGTTATCAAAATTTTACCCCACCCCTGCAAATAAAAAACTTCTGGCAAGCACAGTTTAAACTACCGTTATACTTGTTGTTGTTATTGTATAACTTGTGCAAATCACAGACCCTGTCTGACAGGCATTCATATGTGTTGTACATCCATGATACGCGCATCCTTGTATAATCTGAACCCACAGAGGTGAGAGCCGAGAAGTTTTCAAACGCAACGTATTTATCCTCTCGACCACAGATGCGCTTATCATGGATGAGTATATGCCCCCACTTCACTCCCCACACCAAGTGACAAACCCTTACATTTCTGCAAGTACAAGTTTTCAATAAAGTGAGTATATAAATATCCCTTTAAATGAAAACCTACTGCTCCACGTTATAACTGAAAAGTACTATTGTATTTCTGCATATTCTATCAAACCACCATGCAATGATTATAAACCCCTGCTGGTGATCTAACAAGAGTGTTGGTCCTCTCGCGAAATCACATGACACAACACTTAAAAACTTGCTTTCGTAGGATTGTAACTCTACATTATCACACTGCATTTCAATAAATTGACATGTGTAATTATAGTATGTGTAATTTACCAATAATAACACTTACCGTCAGAAAATCGACGAATAACGCGTTTATTTCGTCCATGTGTGAACCAGGAAGTAAATGGCGCCATCTCTATAAGTACGATAACTCTCCTTAGATACGGTCTTGTTTTGTTACGAACGACAACTCTTCATAGCAACACAGCGAGAAAAATTACCGCTTTTTTAAACACTAAATCATCTGTAGCAAAATAAACCAAAACGGCATCCCAGAGATATTTATAGGCTTGGTTTGGATTACCATTATGTTAGAATTCTGGAAATATCTCTGGGATGCCGTTTTTTTTTTTTTTACAGGTGACATTTATAATGGCCGTTTTCCACGTTTTTTGCTCAAAACGACCTACCTGACTGCATTCAAGGCACAATGTCGCCCCGTTAGATACGGTTTTGAATATTATTTTGCATTATTATAAACAGATATAACATTTATCTGGAAATGTATTACATTTTTCTCTTGAATTTCCACGTTTGAGATTTTCACAAATCATGGGGCCAAATACGGCTCTTATCGTACGTAGTCCTTTGGAGAAAGTATACAGATAATAAAGCAAAGAAAAAACAAACACCAACTCAAGCTATTTGTCTCATCTCAGAGAAAACGTAACGATATGAAAAACATTGTATATACTTTCTAAAACGCTCCCGATATGTGAAATTAATGTTCTCGTAGCACACCCATTGCAACACAGGAAATGTAGCGGCCAGTAAATAAATATCTTCTTATAAAAAACGCATTTTTTGGAAAAGTGCATTTTTACTAATTTAGTTCCATTTTTTTTATTAATTTCGGTTTATTTGTAACATTTTTTAAGAAGGATTGTTACGTTTTTAAATGGCGCATGCATAAATATACATTTCCGTAGAGGTTTTGGCAACACATGGACTATTAGTGAAGAGATCGTAAGTTATTCGTTTTTAAAATGGACCTAGATATGAATGACAAAAACTGCATTTTTATTTCCTGACATGCATAACACAATGCAAAGACACTGGTCGTGTCATTAAGGCTGCTTTATTTATTAGAGACTATTACCTGTCGGGATATCTTTATTTACACTGTCCAGTTTATTGATATGACAATAGGTTGAGTGAGGTTTGGTGCTCCCTAGAACTTGGTTTAAACACCCAGCGGCCTTTGTTGTCACTGACCGTTCCAAGGCGGTAGCCCTATTGTGAACTATTTTTTGTTTGTGATGTCATATCTTGCCTTGTATTAATCTGTATATTTGTTGTTTGTTTCTGTGCATGTTTGTGGCTGACTGTGGTCATTAAATGCTACATTTTCTGGTCGACTTTTATATCTATTGTACAAATATAACACTCCGAAAAAATACTTAACGGTATTTTTAAAACCGTTTTTTACTTTTTTGCTGTTGCAAATTTTCACCTTGGAAGGACATTCCTTGGTGTTTCAGATGTGCAAGTCTCATGTAGAGACATTGTTCACTAAAACTAGACTTGTGTGGTGTCAAATTGTAGATATTTATATTTGTGGAAATAATTCCTCATGACTTTTTGCGAAAACTGGTTGTATATGTATGACACTACAAAGTATTTCTCCTTAACTCTAAAATCTTGGTTTTCTAAGAAAATGTCCGAGAGGAAGCATAATATGACTATTCCAATGGTTCTTTTGTGATTGATCCCTCTACAGTCAGTCACTACGCTTCACTTTTCCCTTGTGCGATGACTGGACAACCTCTTGGGACTCTATGATTGCACCTTCCGAAACCCCGACCAAGGGAGGTAGGTGCATGAGCTTTCGTCGCTCGGGTTTTCTGGTCGTACCCTAGATTGTTTTTCTCTTTGGCTGCTACTGCTGTGGTTGTTCAGTACAAATCTGGATACATCCTGAGATTATTCTTATTTTGCATTGTATATAGCTTGACAATAACATCTTTTAGTGTTTATTTTGTTAGTTTCTCTTGATGTGGACTTTATTGTTAGAGAATTCCTTTTGATGGGATATAGTTTTGTTTACACTGTTTTGTCTATTTGGGTGCTGAAGACAGCATAAAATCGATTCAAGCTAACCTGTAGGCCTTACTGCCGACTGACCGTTCCAAGTCGGTAACCCTGTCTTCACCACCCTTTATGTTGTATTTTGTCTTTTTCATTGTATAATTATTTAAATATTGCTCCTTGTTTGTAGTACAGTGCGGCCCTAAGATAGCATTGCGTTTGGACGATGTGGTTTCTATAGGAACCTATATCTCATTTTTGACTTTTATATAGATCTAGTTAAAAAGAAAACATGTTGATATTTTACGCTGTTTTTGCTTTGTTATTGCGACCATTGGAAATAGACAATTCCTGAGACAGCCTCAGGGAATGTCTCATAATCGCTGCTCCAAACTAACTTCCATTTTGTTTTTCGCCCATTGTTTTCTCGTTTAGGGCAAAGCGTTTAGTTCAGATAATTGCGATTCTACGTCGCTGGCCATGGAATAGTTTGAACATGCATCATTGAAGGTTCCATGTTCACCGTCATATGCATACCATCTTCGGAATGGCTGAAATGTTTGTGCTATAGATATTTTAAATATTGAATTCTGCTCAACACGGGGCTAGAGGGCGTGAACGGTAGCAAGCACTTTTCACTACCGTTCATGAACAGTCTCGACTGCAATATTTTTGTACTTATCGTGTTAGGCGATTTCCAAATTTCTTCTTTCATACTTTTTCATAAAGTGTATGCATCTTATTTGTAAACCTCATTTAGTTTATATGAAATTTACACAATTTTGTCAGCATTAACGATGCTCCACATATCGTGAGTCGCGCTTTTGTATGTTTTTAAAAGGATCGGAGGAAATAACAAGGCTTCAATATTCGTCTTTGCGAATTCGAAAGTTGTAAGTATATCCATATTTGGCAGAAATAAGTATTATTCAAATGTATCGATACTTTGCTTTTCGACACTTGTTAGATCAGTTATTTCTTCCTGCCAAACAAGCTTCAAATTTGTAGTTTTCCAACCATTTTCCCCCCGTTAACCATAAACATGACTATTATTAGACTATGTCCCAGACGTTAGCATGTGAGATTAGCATGAACGTATACTTCCCTAAATAATTTAAGTACCACAAAATATAACAAAATAGATCAGTAGTAATTACATTATATTCAATATTATGGATTTCATGTTCATATAAAAGGTTAATACATGTGTGTAACGTAACAGTTTTAAAAGAATACAACTTGACTTAAAAACTGCGAAAAGACAGAATCGTTCAATAACAGCAGTTTAAAAAATTATAAAAACATGACCTTAACATTATTTTGAGGAGTAAATATATTTAATGGGACGAACACCTGGAAACTAGTTTGCTGTTTGTTTTATTACATTCGTCCCATTTATTTAAAGTACTTTTATAGTAAAACAAGATGCTCAAGTATTGCAGAGCAATACGTGTCCCCTACCGGGCATTTGTTTTAGCAGCGTTGACCTTGACATTGACCATAAATGAAATCCCAATCAGTTTTCTATTTTTAGTAACAGTGACCTTGACCTTGATCTCAATGACCCCATATGCAATCCCAAGGTTTTCATATAATCTACCTACCCATAAAGTTTCATTTCGATATCTCCTTCCTAACGAAACTTATTGAACGAAAACCATTTTTCTATGTTTAGTAACAGTGACCTTGGCCTTGACCCCAGTGATCCCAAATGCAATCCCAAGCTTTATGTTTATATAAGCTACCTACCCAAAAGTTTCATTCCAATATCTCATTCCTAACTTATTGAGCGGAAACCATTTTTCTATATTTAGTGTAAACTTTACAATTTCTGTTGCCATAGCAACCATAATTTTTGACATATTATTTATACAAAATAATCTGCATAATCTCCTCACTCCTCTTTACCTTCACACACACTTTCATTAAATTATCTTAAGCATTTCGTTTGTTATCAAAGGATCCATATATTTTGTGTTTTCCGTTGCCATAGCAACCATATTTTTTATCAGATCACAAAATAAAATAAGATGCATAATCCCCTCATTACCAACGTGTTTCAATTACTTTAAATACTTTCTCAATATCGCAGGATCCATATTTGTGGGATGGATTAACCGACGGATGGACGGACGGACTGACGGACGGACGGACGTGGGGTTGTGGTTGCAAACATATAGTCCCCTCCGGTGACACACCGGTTGGGGACTAAAAACAAAGATTTTTTAAAAATTAAATCTACATATTTTCATTGTTATTAAATATGTTTAAACCCCTTGTGTATATAATAATTGTACTCCCCTTGTGTAATATAATATGTGGAACCCTTTTATGTAAAACGAACTTTAAATAAAAAAACATATTAATCACCATTAGAATTGTATAAACCGGTTCACTACTCTACTGTCATATAATAGAGTTAATGTTTCTGTGCAGCAATATCTCTATTTATTCTCTTACTATTCCTTAACACAATTATAAAAAATTACATCGATACAGATTTTATAAACTCAGTACTACCGTATGGAATTTAGGAGAACATTCACATTTTATTTCTGATAATTCGTCTGCTATTATAGAAAGTACGCCACTCAAACTACAGTGCAAGTTATAGGTCTGAGACTGGTAGTGTTTTACATCCAGTTTCATAACCCATGAAAGTAGTTCATTCTAAAAACTGGAATGACATTTAACGGCTTGGTGACTTGTGGAAGAACTGGCATGAAGTCTGCCTCACTATGACTTTTGTTGATCTGATAAAAAATATGGTTGCTATGGCAACGGAAAACACAAAATATATGGATCCTTTTATAACAAACGAAATGCTTAAGATAATTTAATGAAAATGTGTGTGAAGGTAAAGAGGAGTGAGGAGATCATGTAGATTATTTTGTTTAAATAATATGTCAAAAAGTATGGTTGCTAACGTGTTGGTAGAGGGCAATGAGGGGAGTATGCATCTTATTTTATTTTGCTGATCTGATAAAAATATGGTTGCTATGGCAACGGAAAACACAAAATATATGGATCCTTTGATAACAAACGAAATGCTTAAGATAATTTAATGAAAATGTCCATGATCTTTCTTGTCGTGCCCTTAATGGTTAACTCTCTTACTGCTCTGGCTTCTGCCAAGTCACTGAGTACCTTCATTGTGGCTTTCTAGGCTATTGTTTTTTTTGTATTATATTTACACGAGCATGTTTGTGTTTTACTTATATTGCCTATTGATACTGCCTTGTTGGTTAGAGATTAGATCATGGCGGGGATTTCTTCATTTACACTGTCCTGTTTTAATGGGATGACAGTAGGGTAAGTGTGAGGTTTGGTGCACCCTAGAACCGGTTTAAGCCCCCAGTGGCCTACTTTGCCACTGACCGTGTCAAGGCGGTAGCCCTATTGTCAACCTTTTTGTGTTTGTGATTTCGTTTGCATTTAGTATTGCTTTTGCCTTCTTGTTTGTCTGTTTGCGTGTTTGTTTCTGTGTTTTGTGGTTGACTGTCCTCCTTGAATGCTACTTTCCCTGTCCGATCCTTTTATATTTCTTTTTGGTAAATAGTAATGTTTTGACACGTTTTACTGGCACTATACTTTTTCGGGACTATTTGTTGACTGTAGAGACAACCGCATGACGCCATCTGCTGACGTAGTGGATGATTTAAATTTTGACAAAAGTGAACGTAGACAACAAACAAGAAAATGAAAGGTGGATCAACTGTGGGATTTTCAAGTTCTATGTGAATAATGTTACGGGGAACATGTAACAAGAAAGGAAGTGCAAAACCACCAGCACAAGCTTTTAAAATATAAGCAAAAAATGTATTCAAATATTACAATAAAACAAATTAAAAAAATAGTGAGTATAACGTCCTAAGTATATTGCCAAATGTCCCTTTAATCCAAATTATGAAATATCCATTTAATCCAATTTGTTCCTTCAATCCAAGTGTAGCTTAAGTCTTTACTGGTTTAGTTCTTCACACTAGTCCAAATACCCCAATGCCACTTTTAGAATAGTGAGCACAAGCATTTGTTTTTATATAAATTCTCTCAAAATGTATACATGTTTTTAAATCCAAAAACACCCAACATATATAAATTCATTTTGCCTCTTTACTTTAACTTCATACTTAATAACTAATAATCTCACAATACCTTGTTTGTATACTGCAAACAGAGAGATCGCGCCAGTCTGAGTATACCCGGAGTTACTGCCCCTTAATTAATGAACATGTTTGAAATTGACCAAATATGGATATAATGCTTTTTTTTTCTTCTTTTTTTTGTTTACATACAATCAAAACAAGACAACTTATATGTTAGCACACCACAAACGTAATATAATCGTTTTGGACTATAGTATTATAATAAATCAATTTTATTATATGACTATATATAAATACAAATAATATAAAAAAAGAAGCGGTAATAAGACCAGAGAAGTGCTAGATATTGAATTTCGTAGCGAGTATCCCTGCATTACGTGGTCCGAGTATTATCTTTCATTCCCCACCCAACCCCTTCTCAAAGAAGCGAAAAAAGGGTTGGCTGGGGTATGAAATAAAACCTTAATTTCGGCTTAAACGTTTTGCATATTGTAAAATTAAAACATTTAATAGGTAATTTGAGACAGGTTATCGCATTTCTTCAGTAGAAAATATTTTTTAAACGTGTATTATTGTCGAAATATCTGTTATAAAATCCTGCTAGTATAAACTTTCCCATAGCGTAGTGGACCAGCCGAATTAGTGTTGTTAGTAGTTTTTTCCAGGTTTCATCACTATTTTGAAGAATATCGTTTTTTAGGACACCATACTTTTCTGTTGTATTTCTACTAGAAACACTTGGTTGAACGTATAAATTTAAAATGAAAGGAAAAGTTCTACTCTATTTTCCGTTTCTGTTTTAGATTTACCCTTTTAGTTGTAGGATAGCAAATTAAATATTTTGTCCTATAACTGCGAATGTTTAATAGTGTTTGTTTTCTTGCACCAATATTTGCATACTTTCATTGGTGTCAAAGTTTAACCAGTTAACTTGTTTGATGATTACATTTTGAGTTTTGTCCCTACCATTTATTATAACAGCAACTATTTGTATCTCACTTTATTGTGATAATATGAATTTTCCGTTTCAAAAACACACTTCATTCGGATAGTAAAGAAAAAAAAATTGTGAGAGGTGATGGGCTAAGCACCAAATCATTTAACCGTTAAATAAATTGTATTTAATTTTATCTCAAACAGGTTTAATCAGTTTAATACATACAATCTTGTCTTAAAAAATGTTCAAAATTGAGTACACTACGACAACATGGGAAGTACACCACTTGAACGCTCCAAGCGGAGGTTTACGACTAGATTCCTGTTCGCCTCCCCATTTTCAGTATTTAATGTCAGCCATATTAAAGTTAGTATGTCAAGATGTCAATTTGTGGGCAACGTGGATTCCAAGTTCTTTTAAGGTAAGTTTCCGATATGGAAACAATACTACACTTAAAATGATTGTTTCTATCACATCAGCATTAAGTCGGTTCGAATATGGCAGTGAATACTATGTTCAGTGAAATCCATTTTTGTTCCAAGGTAAACTACTCTTACTAGAATGTCTGCATGCTGTGCTATACAAGTTGTCTAATCTTACCTTTTAACTGTGTTTAAATGTATATTCATTGTTCCAATTAGATTTTGTAAAACAAACATCGTAGACCTACAACTGTTTTATGACTTACTCGACTCCCAATATACCAAAGTAGAGCATGTTGTCAGAAAATGATCTTAAAATCCTAAAATTAGATTTTAAACGACAAGCCATAACTAATCGAGAGGATCTGTACATTTTGTGACAAGTGTTGAAGACGACACTGTTTACAATGGAACAATAGTTAGTTCTAGTGAATACCGCTTAATGATAATGAGACCGGAATGAAACATCACACAGTGATGGAGTGCAATTGGAGATAGTACAGATTGCATGAACGATAACTCTTTTTTCATTCAAATTCGAGTTATTGTCCTTTGTAATTTTAATCTTAGAATTGTTGTACTCAACAGAACTCAAACACTACTAATGCGACAGGAATGGAACTTCACACATTGATAGAGGACAATGAGAATAAGTGCAGAGTGCATGATCTACAACTATATCTTCATTTAAAATAGAGTTATTGCCCTTCGTAAGTTTATACATAGGCTTATACTCTACTAAGGAGCATAATTTAAAAACTTCTAATGGGACTGGAATATAAACTTCACACAATGATAAAGGCCAGTGAGAGGAAGCGCAGGGTGCACGAACCATAACTCCATCTTTATTTAACATAAAGTTATAGCCTTTATGTAATTTTCTACATAACAATTCTTGGAATGGAGCTTCCCTAGAAAAAAACTAACATGACAGTTCACACAATGATTGAGGAAGTACAGAATGTAAGAACCATAACTGTGTCTTCATTCAAATTAGAGTTATTTCCATTTGCAATTTCGTACATAAAAGTAAAGTTACAACTGATAAAACATTCAAAGAAAGCCTCCAATTCTATCATAATGTACACTATCATAATTAGAGGCTGCATTCTCATTTTTATATGTTCTGTTTGGTTTATTATTTTACATGCAACCTTTTCTGCGACGACCTGATGCTGTGCATAATTTTGTTCTTGTTATTTTGTATGATACTGAGCAGTTTTGAATGATAGTAAAAAAAGACAGTATCATACTCAGAAATATAGTATCATATTAATGAAATAAGTATGACCCAGATCGTACACCATATGTGAAGATATAAGCAACTTTCAAGCTCATCGTTTCCAGGCGAAACGTTTATCGTAGGCCTATCCATGCTTCAGAATTAAGCGTAAAAGAAGCATCATTTAAAGGCACGTGAGTCAAGGTTACGTGTAAGAAAGAATATGCATATCACAATGATGTTTTTCATATAGGTAATTCGCTTTCTCTTTGTCATTATTGGTTGTGGTATATTCTTTTAAAATCGGTTTTAATAATGCCATATAAGACAACTAAGTGGGATTGATATTTGTTAAAATAACTCCCACCTTTACTATAGTCACACTTTGTATAAGCAGAATGTTCATCATTTTTAGTTTCAAGTGACTATCTTAAAGCATTATGAGTGTAAATACAAATACGAATAAAACCAACAAAAGAAAAGCGTGTCTCAGTTTCCTATTTAATGTGCATTTACACATAATTAGGCCCCGATATTCGTAAGATTTAATTATTGCTAATGAAACGTTTTGGTCTAGAAATCTAGGCTAGGTTTTGTTGTATGAATCATTAATATTTAGAAATGTGATGATGCATTAAAGCTCATACATTTCTCCAGTGTGATCGAAGTATACTTCATTTGAATTATATATACACATTTTAGCAATCTACATCCCATGTAAGACAATATTCATGATACTAACACCATCCGAGTGTTCGGGTTTTCCCGACCAAATATTTCATAAACAATAATTAATCCGAAGGCAACATGCGGCTTAAATGTAATACATGTGAACATTTCATATGCAACTGAAGCACATTATGAAGTTTTCATTTGTATTTGGATTGACACCAAACGCAATCGCCTCCAGTCCATTTAAAGTGAAAATGATACTAGATTAAACGATCTAGGTGCAATGTGTATTGCTTGATAAATACTGCAAGATTGTTGTATACTCTATTAGGTTAATGTTCCCTGCCACAGTACCACACTATGATATCCGTTTGGTGGTCCTGTTTTAAAGTGGATACATCACATTTTTCTCAGAAGATCTGTAATTAAAAATAAAAAATAAAATCTAATGAAAACCATGGCATATCAATCAACATATGGTGATAGCATGGGTATGTGGGTGAGGACCATGGCATATCAATCAACATATGGTGATACCATGGGTGGATGGGGGAGGACCATGTCATATCAATCAACATATGGTGATAGCGTGGGTGTTTGGGTGAGGACCATGGCATATCAATCAACATATGGTGATAGCATGGGTGGGTGGGGGAGGACCATGGCATATCAATCAACATATGGTGATAGCATGGGTGTGTGGGTGAGGACCATGGCCTTTTCAATCAACATATGGTGATAACATGGGTGGGTGGGGGAGGACCATGGCATATAGATCAACATATGGTGATAGCATGGTTGGGTTGGGGAGAACCATGGCATATCAATCAACATATGGTTAAAGCATAGGTGGGTGGTAGAGACCCATGGCATATCAATCAACATATGGTGATAGAATGGGTGGGTGAGGGAAACCCATGGCATATCAATCAACATATGGTGATAGCATGGGTGAGTGGGGAGGACCATGTCATATCAATCAACATATGGTGATAGCATGGGTGGGTGGGGGAGAACCATGGCTTATGGCGAACATATGGTGAAATCAAGGGTGGGTGGGGGAGGACAATGGCATATCAATCAACATATGGTGATAGCATTGGTGGGTTCGGGAGGACCATGGCATATCAATCAACATATAGTGATAGCATGGGTGGGTTGGGGAGAACCATGGCATATCAATCAACATATGGTGATAGCATGGATGGGTGAGGGAGGACCATGGCATATCTATCAACATATGGTGATAGCATGGGTGGGTGGTGGAGAACCATGGCATATCAATTAACATATGGTTATAGCATGGGTGGGTGGGGGAGGACCATGCCATATCAATCAACATATGGTGATAGAATGGGTGAGTGGGGGAGGACCATGGGAAAACAGTCAACATATGGTGATAGCATGGCTCCCTGGGAGAGGACCATGGCATATTATTCAACATATGGTGATAGCATGGGTGGATGGGGGAGACCCATGGCATATCAATCGACATATGGTGATAGAATGTTTGGGTGGGTGTGGACCATGGCATATCAATCAACATATGGTGATAGCATGGGTGGATGAGGGAGGACCATGGCATATCAATCAACTTATGGTGATAGCATAGGTGGGTGGGGGAGCCTCATGGCATATCAATCAACATATGGTGATAGCATGGGTGGGTGAGGGAGACCCATGGCATATCAATCAACATATGGTGCTACCATGGGTGGGTGGGGGAGACCGATGGCATATCAATCAACATATGGTGATAGCATGGGTGGGTGGGGGAGGACCTTGGCATATTAATCAACATATGGTGATAGCATGGGTGGATGGGGGAGGACCATGGCATATCAATCAACATATGATGATAGCATGGGTGGGTGGGGGAGACCCATGGCATATCAATCAACATATGGTGATAGCATGGGTGGTTGGGGGAGACCCGTGGCATATCATATCAATCAACATATGGTGATAGCATGGGTGGGTGTGAGAGGACCATGGCATATCAATCAACATAAGAGGGGTGTCTCAAATGTAATTGTTTTTTCGATAATCACGTAGACTTGTACACCGACATTTATATGCACGGGTAGCCCTATTCAATACCTGTCTTTACATATATGTATCATTGTCCAACTCAATCGATATGTACGGAAAATAGTCATTTCAACACAAGCAGTCGTTGACCGCTGTTGTAAATATGGCTGGAAAATGAGTAGCTAATTGTGAAGAAATAAGAGCCTATATAAAGATTCGCTCAAAACTTAGAATGTCTGCGAAGCAGATATATAATGAACTTGGACATGCATTTGGGGATACTGGGGTATCGTACTCTACAGTGTTTAGGTGGGTGACGAGGTTTTCAGCAGGTGTAGAAGCTGTTAAAGACTCCGTAAAATAAGGGTGTCCAAAGTCTGCGACGAGTAAGTCTGTAGAGTCCAGGGTAAGAGAACTAATCTCGAAAGATGGGAGATATACTGTGCGACAGATTGAACGTATGGTAGTGGTTTCACGATCCTCAGTACATCGTATTCTGAGGAAGGTTATGACAGTTAGGAAGATATCTGCCCGCTGCATTCCCCACTTGCTTACAGCTGAGCAGAAGAGGACACGTGTAGAAATTACTAAAATCATTTCCAAAATACAGTAAAAAGAAGTATGAAAATGTCATCACAGGCGATGAAACCTGGGTGCATTTCTATGAGCCCGTTCGGAAGATTGATAATAAAATATGGGCCACAAAACACAAAGACCGATTGTTGCAAAACGAAATCAGTGTGAAGGTTTCGTATGCCATTTTCTTCACAGACGTGACGTAGTAATGAAAATGGTTGAGAAATACTTTGTAAAAAATCGCCCAAAAACAGGCATCAGACATGTCCGTTTGTTACACGACAACGCTCCAGCACACACATCTGTCATTGTTATGGACTTTCTGAAGTCCAAGAAGATCACTGTGCTCCCCATCCACCTTATTCTCCAGATTTAGCCCCGTGCGATTTTCTTTTGTTTCCAAAACTGAAAAAAATCCTCTCTTGGCGAAGATATTATACCAGATCAGCACATGGTTCTGCTGTTTATCAGTGGCTTAAGAGTGTGCCAGAATCAGCGTACCCTGACGCATTCCAGAAGTGGATTGTTCGGCATAAATTATGTATTTTCCACAAGGGGGAATACTTTGAAGGAATGAAATGAAAAATATGGCACAGTTTCAATCCAATTTCAAATTATGAATGAAATTGCATTGCATTTGAGACATCCCTCGTATGGTGATAGCATGAAATTGTTCAGGTCCATTTTGAATTCACCATAAATGTTGAATAAAAGCCAGCATACAATGTTTAAATTAACCCTAGTGCGTTATCAAATATAGCACATATTACTTTGCAGAAAGAATTTCCATATTATTAGGATTAGCCAGTTCAGAATAGAAAATAGTTACCCATAGCTGTCATGGAAGTCAAGAGTGTGATGGGGTCCAAGTGGCGGTTGCATCTTGGTTATGGGGTCAATGGGGTGAATCCCACTAAAGTCCGAGACGGTATGGTGTTTGAATTGCGTGAAATATAGCTTAGAAGTATACTTGTAATACTGTTCATATTGTCATACATTTCAACTGAATTTATTAAGTCTAACATTACACGGAAGCGATACTGAACTCATGGTTAAATTATACTAAATGTTATCGATTTTAGTATAAAATATACTCAATTTAATTTAAAAAATCGCAGACGAAAACATTTTGGTCAAATTTTCAGAATGTTTGAGAACGTAAAATGTATGCGTGTGAGCGTGATTTGACACAAAAATACATGTGTCTCACGCCCAATTCGTGAAACTTGACAGGTGGGGTTATAATTTGTAAATTTGGAGTCCGACCCCGAGAACTCCATGAAACTGAAACTGATGTATCACTTTTAATTTGGTGGTTGTCAAAATGTACCCCCTTTAATTTGGCGGTTGGCATTCTGTTCAACTATAGCTCATACCAAATCTTTTGGGGAGAGGGGGAGGGGATGGTAAGTATATCACTAGACAATTATTTGATAATATTTATTTAGAGGTTAATATATATCCGTGGTATGCCTGTTGTCGATAATGACAAACCTAGTGTTGCAATGGCCCGAGGACCATGCGCTAGGTGCGCCATTATTGACAAAAGGCACACCACCGCCTTATATTTGCTTTTTTATTATTACCTTACTATAAATGGAGAAGAAGAATAAGAACAACAGGTGCATTTTTATGACAAAATACATCGGTATGTTTACAAAACGGTACAATTTAAACGTATATAATGTAGGCCTAAGTAGCACATGTCATAATCAATTATTTGGCAAATAAATAAGTTACATTAACTTAATAAATAACGTTAACTTAGTTTTCTTCCTTGTCTGTCTTTTAAAAACCACATCTTTCAAATTTAATGATGTATTTCAACGTTTCAACGTTTATTTACTGGGCGTGAAATTTGCAGTTGAGATTTCACCGTCCGCTCCTCACCAATAGCGTTCCAATATGACGTCTTTGTGTTGCTTGATGACGTTGACGACGTCGAGTGTGGACAGTATATTGCTACTGTGCCGATTCTCCATACTCCATAATGGCACAATTGTGGATTTTGAAAAAGGACTGATAATCATTGTTTTTCTACAGAAATGTGTTAAGCCGGTGCTAGGAGGCGTGAGAGGTGTTGCACTTTATATTACCTCTCATGAACAGACTCAATAAAACCGAGTCTGCTACTTTTATATCTTGTTTGTGTTTGTTGCTTCCAAGGGATCCGATTAACTAGCGTTTGGTTAGTGCTGTATGGCGGCCGTAAAAAGTCGCCCCGACTACAAATCAGTAGTGATATTACTTACTGGTCATTGGGATCATCAAGCCCAATCTTTGTGGCTTTAAAGTAGAATATCGCTTAAGCTGGTGCTAGAAGGCGTGAGAGAAGTTGCACTTTACATGACCTCTAGTCTGCTACTTTTATTTCTTGTTTCACGATACATTTCACACCATCTCAGGTGTTAATTTATTTCACAGTTATTCATAACTCAGCAATGTTTACATTTATATAAGCGTGTGTAAAAACAGAACTATTACAATTCTTTGGGTGAAAAAGTTGATTGACTTTTATATTAAACTTTTGTTACTAGTTGACAAGAACAGGGTTCAAATTTAACACTTATTTACTTGCTAAATGCAAGTAGAACTTTGCAGATTGCAAGTAGAAAATATTAGCTAAATATTTCAAGTAATAAAAGAAACCCATTAGGTCTCAGTCTACATTTAATCACAGAACATGTTTATCTAATTTAGTTAAACAGCTGAATATAAGTAAGTATAATTATACATTATTAAATTCCTGCATCTGGCTAAGTGTATAGCAATCGGTCTAAAATGAATGGAGGTTTTAAATTATTAATGCAAGTACCTTTATTATGCTCCACATGTACTGTTGATTTTGTTACACGTTTTACATTTTATTGCATAAATATGTTTTAAATTATTTGCAAATTTCTAATTGAAACACTGCATACAACTGTAATTGACCATAATCAGTTTCTCTATTCTGAGGACTTAATAGTATTTACAAGTCACTCCAGTGATTAAATATTTACCATTATCACTTTTATTGTTAGACAATTACAAGTCACTTTGAACTAGGAAACCAACAATTTGAAAACAGGAAGTTTTGTAACAAGGTGTTATAAATAGTCACACATTTATGAAAGAAGGTGGTAATTATTTATTTCTATATATGAAAGAAATATGTTTGCCTTCGATTAGTTTATTGAGAAGTGATATGTTGCCTTTGTTTGCATTTCCTTTGTTTCATTAAAAGTGTGGGTTTCTTTGATAAAAGTGTGAAATTGGCCAAGCCAAGAAATTGTATTTAAAACAGTAGTTATGTCCCGTTCAGACCACCGAACCAGCAGGACGTGTCCGTCTTCAATGGAGAGTTTCTCGTTACCGACGATACCAACATAATACCAACAGCTCTTCAAGCGATGTTGACGCGTCCTGCAGGGGATCCGGAACGTGACCATCATCGACCACCATCAACGTCGGGCCCGGTGTTGTTTTGTTTCATCGAGCCGAACGTTGAAAGTGTACAAGAAACGTTTCGTTATGGTATACACCCCACACTAGGGTGATACCGTGGCCCTTCTCAGGGCCGTTTTTTGCAGTCTACTGGAACATAATCACCATGGACATACGTGGAGCCTACACAGATTGAACGTGAGCTTCGGGGCCATTGTATGGTATTCTTAGTAAGGCTAGACAATGGTTCCGGAAACATACAGACGGCTCACTTTGTTGAGATTCCACGTGCAACAACTACGCAGAACAGTTGGATTGACCTACATGGGACACTTCTACAGACGCGTGGGGCCTTCTGATTGGCGGAGAGACACTAATCAACTTTCGAGCCGGAAATGGGATTGACCTCCTTACAACATCT
The DNA here is from genome assembly GCA_037043455.1 of Cyrtodaria siliqua. Classification (NCBI taxonomy): domain Eukaryota; kingdom Metazoa; phylum Mollusca; class Bivalvia; order Adapedonta; family Hiatellidae; genus Cyrtodaria; species Cyrtodaria siliqua. The sequence goes on along the minus strand of JAWPHD010003360.1, from coordinate 2,706 downwards.
GCTGTCATCCCATTGGCTGAAACAACAATTTATTTGGAATAATCTTCTGCGATGTAAACTACTTTGGATAATCTACGATGGATTTCTTCACCCAATAGCCACCAACTCAACTCTTCGTCTGCATCTTGTAATCTCCATTGGAGCCGATTGATGAAACGACATTCGACCAACGATGACTTAATCTTCTTTTGAAAGGCTCGCCAAGATGAATAATTTCAACACGGCGAGGATAAATAAACACTTAGACTAACTAACTCTTCGATGGAGACTGGAATTGACCGTCTTAACGTGCATTACACTTTTGATTTGAATGGAATTACCTTCAATTTTCATAACTGACACTGGACTTTACCAAATAGTTTACTATTTTACCTTGAAAGGAATTACCTTTCATGTGCATCCATTTCGGATAAGTAACTTTTCTATCGACGTTTAATTATCTCGGAGTATGAGCCAATGATATAGAACTGTATGTTAGGAATACCGATGTACATTATAACAGTGTTTATATTATTAAAGAAGTTGTCATTGAAAACCTGCGTGTCCATTATTTCAACCTTCGAATTCACACCAATTCAGCACGCATAATACCTTGATTAAAATATCAAGTAGAAAACCTTCTGACTTGCTTTTTTTAGCAAGTGGCTGAACATATTAAATTTGATCCCTGAAGAATAGGTTTACGTGAGCTTCAGATTAAATTGTTGATGTAATGCATGTATTATTTTTCCATTCAAATCTTACGCGTACATACCAAAACTACTAACTTGTAACTTGTTCAATGGTGGGCGCTGATTTTCTGATGCTGTTTTCCAACGGTTTCAGATAAATAAAAGACGTTATCACATAACTTGCGGTGTGGGAGTGTAATAAAGCCATGATGTATTTATCAAACTGCACTAGTAAAACAAACATGCAAATGACGGTTGAACCTTCGTTTGGTCCTTTCCATTCAGTCCGGTGTACATCGGAATTGCTGCGTTGCAATCCGTCACCGTTTAAGATATTAGATTAGCCAAAAAACGGGCAACGGTCTCCAAATGATCGGTAGGCATTTTATTTTAAAGAAGGAAATGTTGATACACTGTGGAATTTACTATTCATGAGCGCATTTAGGTCTAAATACGTGCAAAGGTACTGACATGCTAATGCTGATTTCACCAATATCGTTAAGGTGTTTTTTTATCTTTACACGGTTGAATAAGCGTCTGCGTGTATCTCCTTATGAGTAGTCTCCCTTGCCACAACTATAATACGCTGACAAACTGAAATTCGGACAGCATCGGAACACGATCGAACAAATGTTTTTTATGATTGACAACAACATTTCTTTATGGTCAGCAGGTTTTGCTAGGTAGGGTCGGGTTGCCCGAAACACATTTTGTTTGGCCTTATGGAAATCGACAACGTAGTACCGTTGTTCGGTGATGTACGGAGATGACTATATGAACATTTGATGTCATCATACAAACACGATGTTATCAATCGACAATGTTATATATAGGAAGCTACAAGGGAGCTACCATAAAAAGGTTCCTTATGAGGCTTGTTTGCCTCCCATTCCAAGCCCCTCCCACCTTTAAACAAATAATATAATGAAAATAAATTTAAAAAATCTTCATAATTTAATACATTTTAGATTTTATGCAACAAAAAGCATGCCCCATTGCCAACAAATTAATATAAGAGCGCCTTGTTGGCATTTTGCACAGCGCTTGGCCGCTACTTTTTGTCGGGCGCTACTTTTTGGGGAAATAGATGAAGTTGCCGTAAGATGAATCGATCTTCCTTGTACAGCACCCAACAACAGAACCAAGTCGTTGATTTCCATACTCCAGTATTTTAAACAGTTACGGAAATTCACAAGACAACTGCGATGTAATCCCGGCTGAAGACCCAAAGATGAATCTGCCTTCATTTGCATATTTTAACACTATTATAATATGATAAATAGATCATGGCTTTATGTTATGTTATAAGGCCAAATAATATCGTGATCCTATTAGTCAAGATGCATACATACTTTGGGCGGAATTCTGTTAAGGTCGAATGATGTACCGACAATGCGGTGTGCTGCTTATGATACATTGATGCACACCAGGAGGAGTAAAGAAGTTCATATTGTCGGTTGACTTAAATTTCTTTGGAATTTGAATGGCACAACTTTTAAGGATTTTTCGTCATAAGTAGAATAAAATATTATTTACATTGCGCGGATAAAATAACAAACGTTTATTTGCATGGTAAACGCATTAATTGCCATTGATGTAGAGACAATCAGTTATCATAATAACATTAAGCATACTTTAAATTCTAAAACTTGTGTTACAAATATCGGAGGTCTTATTAATAAAAGTAGAACCAATATTAGTACTATATGATAGGCTCAAACCATGCTATGTTGGGCATATACACCCCTGTGCTTCATCCAGATTGAGGTTTAACGCAATCTATTATAGTTTAAATCCATAGTGGATGTGGGAGGGCGGGCAGTTGTAGCGAATAAACATTTTGATTCGGATGAAGTATTGGATAATAACGCTAAATATCTGGTTCTAGTATAAGTGTCGAGGACGGATAGTTTTTGCACAACTTCGCAACAAACAGTATCGCTCGACTCTTAGATATTTTACTACTACATGTACCATGTATACTGACCAAATTATTGGGTACTTAACCAAAAGTGAGACATGCACCAGAGCTGAC